>JAJEKV010000036.1:1580776-2081861 GCA_021234155.1 Isoetes taiwanensis | reverse complement strand
ATATTTGTACTTCGTTCAGTTACGTATTGCTCTCATCCCACTTGAGGATAAACTTTCGCGGCAAATGAGGCATCAAACAACTCTATAGGTACCCCATATGACATTCAGGTAGCCAGTGGCCTGTCAGGAACCACCTTTCCAATCCAGCCTCTTCTTTCCACATCAACATTGGTGATCTCCAGTTTCCCTTAGATTTGGTGTTTGGAAATTTGGAAGATCAGTGATTATAGAATGTTGGTCGGCGGACTGCTTTTTCTCGCCGAGGCCAAAATTGTATCCATTCTTGGGCCGCGGATCCCGGTTAGTCATCCACCGGATAGTCCACCTCAATGCCACCATGGATTTGGAAGCGGGCAAAATCATTCGGTCGACGAAATGGGAACCCTCTCTCACCATTACAGGTCCCGAGGGCGCCAGAATATCTATCAAGGATTCGAATCCACTGCGAGTACCTCGTCATCCTAGAATATCGATCCTTGGGGAGAAATGACTCTTGATCCCGGAGGACCAGCACATGGAGCACTTTGCTTATTGACCCTTACGGCTCCTTGCAATGCATTCAGCGTGTTGATCACTTTTAGAATCTTGAACCTCTTGCCACTCTTGGCCGATGCTTACCTGGCGGTATGAAGCAACACGCTTGATGACACTTTCGGCCACCTCTCTTTTCACCACCGCAGGCGCCCGCATCTGGTATACTTCAACCTCCACTCCTTATTGTCCGGAACCGCCGAGTATCCCCCATATTAGGACTCGGCGTGAAGTTGTGGTAAGGCAACAATGGGCTGTCCAGTGCTTGCCGATCTTGGGCACCATGTGCAGGCGTCCGCTCTTCAAAAAGTTCAAACACATTTTACTTTGGAGCTTCTGAGAGATCTTAGGAGGATCAACAAAACCTTGGGAACTCACCATTTCCTACCAAATTACGATGCAGCCGATCTAACGCGGCCGGTACCGGCTCAGCCCCAGTGCAGTGATGCGGCGTCAAAGGGAAATTGACAAACTCCCTTTAACTGCCCGAGGTTTGATCTATGAGGTCAGAAGCATTAAGGTGGGTGAGCCCCATCGTCATGCACTCAAACACAATATTGTTAAGATCCGTGTTTGCGTGGACTACCAACTCAATCGAGGCCACGGGCGTGATCATTTTTCCACTACCCTTCACGGACCGAGGTTACGGAAGAGGTTCGCTGGACATAGAGATGTACTCCTTCATGGATGGTTTTTGGCTACAATGAGATCTCCAATCAAAGAATGCAGTCCACTCCAAGACTACCTTCACACCACCAGGTAAGAGTCTTACTTTTACTACAAGGTGGTTCCTTTTGAATTATCAAACTCTCCATCCACGTTTCCAGCGTATCATGCTCTCGATTTTTCATGATTTTGTGAGAGGAAAATCCTTCTTGCAAATTTTTCAAGATGACTTCTCGCCTCTGATTCCATGGTGACCATTTTGGATAACTTGGAATTTCGTCTTTGAGAAATATGATGAGTCGGCGTGGTCTCTCAATCAGAAATGCACCTTTTCGCGTCACTTGGTGTTCTATTGGGACATGTGATTACGATAGCGGAGTATCACCACGGATCTGCCAAAATGGTATTTGTGTGTCGAGGCTCGGCACCGGCCAATATCAAGGAAACAGCTCTTTCTTGGGTAAGGTCAATTATTACTCCACCTTACGCCCATTCTGGACTCGCGGCCATTGCGAGATCCGATTCATAAACTCCACGGGTGATGAATCCACACAGGCTTGTTGGTGGTCGCGCTTTTTCCAGGTTGAAGCTCTTGCCCTTTCGGGCCGGTTCTTATTCCTCTTCAATAGGACAAAGGCCCTTTCCTCATATCCCATGCTCGATGTCTCGGCCTTTTTATTGGAGGTACATTTTCACCGAGAATATATGATCATCTTGTGACAAGGCCAAGCATTTCGCCCGGTAGGAAACTCAGTGCTGGCGAGCGCAGCTACTGCGCCGCGAGGCGAGAAGCCTTGGGTTTAATTTTACTGCGTCCAGCAGAGTCACTATCTTTTTAGGCGGTCGAGATCAAATTCTTTATTCCCGACCACGAGGCACTTCTTTATTTGATCAACAAGTCGCCCACGGGCGCATTGCTTTCGTTAGGTCCTCCTTACTGCGAAATTTGCACTTTGAAATTGTTCACAAAGTGGCAAATCTCATATTTATCCGGATTATCTTTCACGCATCCCACCGCAGGGTGATACTCCCGCTTGGAGTCTCGAGGCGGTCGCCACTGACTCAACTCTTTACGGTCACGGCAACACCTCATTGGTTTCATGATTTTTCAGCGGTATCTTCTCCGCGAGGCGCTCTTCCACGGAAGGGCGCCATACTGTATCGACCAAGCGACAATCGGAAATGCGACATCCAATTTCTCGCGGTCGTGACTACACCATGGTTGCGGGCCATCTTTCTGAAAAGGGTGGATACCATCGCCGACAACTGTGTTCCCTCATGAGGTCGGGTATTTATTCGAGAAGCCGCAGAAGGGCTCGAGGAGGTGGTCATTTCATGGAGACACCACGGCACATAAAAATCCTTCTTCTTTGGTTATTTTTGGCCGCAGCTCTTCAAGAGGCAGCTCACGCCCATGCACTTGCGTGTGATACTTGCTTGCCAGCGTGTGGGGCCTGGCCGTGGCGCTCTTCAGCCCGAAGCCCAGCCGGTTGCCGCGCCGCGCGCCGTGAATGGGGAATGGATTTTGTAGGACCATAGATCTGCTTAGCGGCACACGCGTGCACTACGGTCTGATTCTCAGCGACTGCAGCTGCAAATGGGCGGAAGCTTCGCGCTTCCGAGACAAAGCAACTGCGGCAAAAGCACGGTAAGGTTATCATCCAGCAAATGTGCGGTGCGCCCGCGGAGCTGGTGGGTGATAAGTGGTATCCGCACATCAATCATACCATGAGGCGGCGGATTATCTCACGATGCATCATCCACAAGAGCACACCTTACTATCCTCAAGGCAATGGTTTTGTGAGGAAGCACCAACAAGACTACAGTCCGCGATTCTGAAAATTTGTGGCGCTTCTCGCCTTGGTAGCAAAACAAGCTTCCCTCTTGTTCTTTGGGCCCACAATACTTGTTTTTCAAATAGCTACAGGTCACACTCTTTCAAATTGGTTTATGGTCAAAGCTCTCATCTTGGATTTGAATACATCCTTCCAACACACTCAGTTTTCCAGCGGCTCGCCCATAATGCTTCTTTTACTTTCAAAGGGTCTATCAAGCTGGAGCAGTTGGATGAACCGAAGGGATACTTATATTAAGTGTTCTTCATGGACAGCGGTTGCAAAATCTCTACATGACAAGCGTGTGAAGACAAAACATTCCAAAGCGAGGAGACTTGTAGTTCTTCTTTATGATTCTCAAATTTTACAAAATTTTAGAGATTAAGCTTAATTTCGATGGCAGCCCATATCAAGTGTTCAAGTGGTTCCAACCTAGTGTTTTCGAAATTTGTTGGAATTAGATGGCACTCCATTACCTACAGCAGTTAATGGCTTTGCTATAAAACATTTCATACCAATGAGTGAAATAAGCAAGCAGTCTGAGTTCAGATGCAAAACACAACGGTCTGACTGAAATGGCATATTATATTATAAGGTGAAATTTTTTACAAAATGTGGGCCTGGCCAATTATTTAAAACTATGGGCGCGCCTATATACAAAAAGCGGGCTGAGCCCTATCTACTGAAATTAAGAAGAAAAACCCTCTACTCAGGGTTGGGAGGAGGTGATCGCGAGGATGTGGTAGAGGTTACACTTTCGAGGGTCCAGTGAGGTCGCGAGAACCACCTCCATCGGCGTTGGTCTTGGATCGGGATGTTACGACCATCCCAGAGCACACCCGGCCATCCATTCTCGGGGCCACGCGATTGTGCATGGTATGAGATCCGGAGACAATCCATCACTACGGGTAATCCCACTCCGTGATTGGTAGGCATAGTCTGATCCTACGTTCAAACGGCGGCGGCCATCTGCTGGCGCCATGGCGGAGATACTTGCCGCTTCCTCCGGTTGCGTCTTATATAGCCAGTGAGGAACTCCTTGTAGAAGCGTGGACCAATCCACCTTAGCGTGTTTGCAATGCAAAGAATTTTGTTTTCTAAAATGAGAATCTTTTCTTAGTAGCATATCTAGCCATGGTACCTTGACACATTCCTTTTAATGATCTCCACTTGAGGTTACTTACGACATTAAATGCCATTCCTTCTCTTTTTCCTTGGTGAACATTAATGTGTGTCCTTTGGCCACTGTCACATCCATCATTCTCTCCAGCCTCATCTCCCGCAGTTCATTACTTCTCCCTTTGTTGTTTGGGGACTTAGCCAAATTTTGCCTCTCAATCACCTCCTTGGCATCTTTGACACAGCACCATCAGCGGTTGCGGCCGCCCTTCTCATGCCCCTTCGCCCCACCTTTCGCGCGCCTAAACCTTTTCGTCTCTCTGCGCCGTCTTACGTTCTCTGCTCTCGCCTTCTTCCAAGCGAGTTCTTCTGATTCAGGCGTTTTACCATGACGCTAAACTTTCTACACTTCAAGCTTACGCTCCAAGGGATCGCGACTCTTTTGAATTACGTGATAACCTGGCGCCCACCTTTGAGAAGGCCCTTGTTGAGTAAATTAGGGAGATTCGCGAGCGCCACAAACTACAAATTTTCACAAATGGAGCTCCGGCCCCATCCCATTGCGGCGAGTTCGCCGCACACATGGCCAGCGGCGGGAAAGTTTACTCACAGTACGATGGCACCACCATTTTACTTTTCGGCATTTGATTTCTCGAGTATTCGCATCCCTTGCAAAAACCCAGCCGGTCTCTTGAAACGCTACGGGACATGGGCGTCACTGGATTTAAGCTCTCTTGCTTATCAAGCCAACGGCGCTCGCCTCACAAATATTGCCAAACCACATGAAACTTTTGTGAAGTTTAAATGGCCCAGTGCTTAGGCATTCCATTAGAACACCCACATCAATGGCCAGTTTTATAATGCGGTCATCACGCCATTCACTCCACTACTGCATGTCGATTGGCCTCGACTTTTTATTAGTCTTCTTAGAGTAGGCGCGTGGACTACCCCCTCCTCTGTCCTACGAATTTCAGGTAGGTGGCCATCTTGGGGCCCTCATTAGGTCATTATCTTCACATTCTTGAGAGCCCTTCCACTTCCCATATACCTCCACTTTCAGTATCTCTTTGCATTCCCGATCAAAACTCCAGCAGGCTACCTTCCGTAAACCTCCCTGCGTCTGCATTCAACATCGGATCATGCATGTCACTTTGTCTCCTCTTCTTCCTCGAGGCCTTCTAATTCAAGTCATGCCTCTCAACAATCTCGGACAAAGGCGACAACGGGGCCTGCACCTCCCCATCCTCGGCGGCTCTGGCCTGGAAATTCGGCAAGATGTTCAAGCATTTGCCATGCGGCTACATGCATCGGGGAGGCTCTCATGGCGGTGTTGGCGTCACAGAGGCTTCGATCTTTGTTCAAAGAGAGACCTTCAAGCTGCACCCTTTGCCCATGTTCAAACCTTGGAAGCCCAACTTCAAAGAAAGCCTTGGCTCTAATACAGGCAGAGTATAGATCTCACGATTACCGAGGATCAGTTCCAGCCTACTTCTGGTCGGTAGTAGCGGCTAGGGGCCCAGAGTGGGACTTATTGGAGCAGGGAGACAAGTCTAAAGATACCCTCACGGGTGAAAAGGAGAAACACATTGCTAAGCTAGACACCTTGTACTTTCGAGCTTTGTAGCAATTCACGGCCTCAAGAGTTCAAAATCTCCCACTTTGGCGTGAAATTTCGACTCACACTCCCAGGCTGACTTTCCGCGGCTACCAATGGGTTAGCGTCCTCGGGGACTCGGCTTTTTTGGAGGCTGAAACAAAAAGGTCGCCGATGGCCAGCGAGGAGATTGCTGCGCTTAGCCTCCATACTCGGGGCAATCCTCTTCACATACCCGCTTCACAGTACTTGAATTAAAATTGTCCGGTCCGTCTTTGTTAGAAAAGGAGCGCCGGATCATTGATGTGAACATCGGCTCAAACCAAAGCGGTCCAATCTAGCGAGGAAGCCCAAACCAAGCGAGGAGGATATCTTGACATTGCCACCAACATCGGTGGATTTCTCTACTCCTTCGACTATCTTGACTATGTGGTGGCAGAGGCGGCTACTCTTTCTTTTTTGGGAAATAGTGATGCAGCGGCCAGTAGGCTGTTCATCAACGACCACTCACAAGTATGGACTTCCTTGATCTGGTAGGATCTCTCTATAGAAGACAAGGGTTTATTTTGTGCACTCTTAGTCTTTACGATGCGACTCCGCGGTTGAAGATCTGAATTAGTCATCTTAGGCGTTGTTGACCCATGGCTTATGTTTTTCATGACTTCTACACGGCGGATCTCTCTCTCTCGCGAGGGATGAAATTAGGGATAGGGCCCATTGTGTTTTCGGGGCAACTCGATCTTGGTTGTTATCACCAACCCGACAAATATTTCGAGGATCTGCTGGAGTCTGGACTTTTTGAGCGAGGGAGTACATGCACGAATTGGCTGCGGCCTTACACCTCGTGGCGGTCGAAGCGTTGGAGCAGTGAAACAAAATCACGAAGCACCACGATGATCTTGAAGGTTGCCCAGATTTATATCACGGCACTTGGGGAGGCTACAATCAACTCAGTGGCCTTACGGAAGCAGAAGACCATTCCCGCGGGTTGGGTCAATCTCCACGTCTATCAATTACTCTCTACTTGAGAATGGGACCATTGGTGTCGTGCTCTTGATCAAAATCTTGTTGGCATTGAGGGGGACATGGCTCGCAGCCCACGCTACGGGCATGATTCCCTCTCCATATGCTTCCTTAGGAAGACACCTCCGCCCGCGGTTCCTTTCTTGATTGCGTCTTCCCTTGGGCCGAAGGTCATGGATAGCCGCGGCCCAGATGCGACTCGCCTCGGATCTCCGCGGATCTCGGTGGGATCCCCGATTTGTCCGAGGCAGCTCAATTGGAGGATAATGCCACTTTGGACACTGCGAAAATTGGATTTACGCCGGTAATGGCGTGGTTGGCAAAAGCACAGCGTGCACCTTGCATAGTACCTCTTGCGGAATCTTTGCCACCTCACAGACCCTTGATCCACTTGCGTCCAATTTGGTTTTACGGTAACGCTCTCAAATGCATCACCTTTCGACTCTTTAAATGCGTGACATCCAATCTTTCAACTTTGCCAATCAGATACGGTTGTCGATTGCCTTGATCTCCAAACACTGCCTTCTCATGGAGTGCGGTTTGTTCGCCCGACGCCCATCTTACCGGAAGACGTAGTGGCGCTCTCACTTCTTCCTCATTGAGGCCCCATCCTGCCCCTAGGAGGCTCAGCACCCACGGCGGCTCTTCAAACCGCGCCCGAGGGACCTCATTTCTCATTACCATAATGGCGGAGCCTCATTCAGGTGAAGATCACTTTCATTTCTTTGGTTTCCCACCCTCGGAAGCAATTCCTCCCTTTCTTGATGAGTGTCATTTGGTGGGGGAGTGTTACTCCTGTGCCTCTGGTTGAGGACTATTCATGCATCTGACGGACCAGGTCAAGCTCGAGGATCCTGAGGCGAGGCCGCGGGTCGGTGAGTCAAAGAGATCCGGCCAAAGACCAAGCGGCCGGACCCGCGGTCCAAAGGCACGAATTACGCTGCACCAAGAGCGCCAGCGACAGAGTGATGACGAATCCTTGCGCGTGTCGGCGTCAGTATTGATTCTAGGCATTTCAAGAGCCGCGCCAACATTCACCATCGAGGCCTCCTTGAAATTAAACCTTGAGAGATCACGTCCAGAGTGTCTATATTGTTTGAGGAGGCCATTATTACTATATATATGAGTGGGGCTAGCACATGAGTTTGGATGAGTTTGAGTCTTGTCTCTCTTGATCTTCTCTCAATTCGCGAGAGCTCATGTATGTTCATCATTGATATCAAAGGCTTATCATTTCCTCTCATTGTTGTTCTCTTTTATTACATTTTCTTCTTCTTGTTCTTCTCTTACAAATCCGTGACATAGTCCCCAGGATTCTCTGTTATTAGATCGAGGGTCCTCACGAGGAGAGGCGTCTTCACCGGGGAGTTCAGAACCAGACCCCAAACAACCACTACCACACCCATTTGAAGTGGTGATGCATGCCACTAAATAGGGATGCGTGCCTGAGCGTGGTATCACGGAATTCTTGGTAACTCCATAGCGAGAAGGGGGCAGCGATCTCAATTAAAAGTCGCCATGGACATGGACCTTATCTTCCTCATGGAAACATGAGACATCTTTGATCCGCAGGCTGCGATTTGCGAGGGATACGGCTACTCCGTCTTGATGGAGTGCCTTGGGAAGCGAGGACCGCGGAGGAGTGCGTGTTATTACCCGGGGTGACCTTGGCCTGTCCCGGTCTCTCCATTGTAAAGGCGGGAGGCAGGGCTTCGCCAGATACAGTGGAGTGCAGTGCAGGCTGGCGTGGCCCTCTCTTTGTGGCGGCACTACTTCCCACATCTTTGCTGAGAGCAACTTTACCACCGCGCACTTGGATGTGGGCCAGGCGGGGAGCCATGTCGATCTATATGATGACATCACAGTCTGAACAATTGGGCAAGGTCATGTTGCTTGGAGATTTCAATGCCTGCGAGGCGGCGATTCCAAAATTACGCACCCTAGGCGAGGATGTGTTGCAAATGGACCCCGCCCGAGAGATGGTTTTGGCAGCCAAGAGTGGATGACGACCCGGGTATCACGGTATGGTAGGCGGTGCTTTGTGGCTGAAGGCGGTATCTTTGACACGGTCATTTTCTGATGAAGAACGGCACCGATGGCCAGATCCTCCGGTAGCTTCACTTGTAGGCGGGGAGAACGGGCACGGTGTGGTGGATGCGTGCTAGCGGGCGGCGATACTACACTTGATGCCAGCCCGATTAAGCCGGGGGCCCGGTGGTAGGGGCGGTAGACTTCCAGGCCATCGGCCCGTTCTTCTGCGAGATAGATTGAGCCAGAGCACCCATTGCCCCAACACCCCATGTACCACGGTTGCGTCACGGACTATGATCATCGCGGCCGGTCTATGCGGGGATGCTTGAGCATGAAGGCTGGCGGGAGTGCTCAACTCCCCACACTTCCAGCGGCCGGGCGGCCCGGGTGGGCCAGCTCCTTCACGAGGGTAGGGGCCGGTCACTTTGGGAGAAGGCGCTCGGCGATCCCACGAGGCTGCAACCACGCTTCCCCGCCGATCCAGCGGTTGGGTGGCAGATGTCGGGGGCTGGCTTGATGGCGCTCGCCAAGTCTTTGGACCCCCACCAAATTCATGCATGGCCGTCCGATCCAATCACAGCTCCTTCCTCCAAGACCAAAGCCGGTACCTTCGCGAGGAGCATCGGTATGAATGTTTGGTCTTCTAGGCCCAGCCACCCTAGGGCCTTACGGAGAAAGGTCTTGAGTAAGCATGCCGCGACCCACGGGAAATAACAGGAACAATGGGTAGAGATACTTGCATTTGTATGACCCAATGGGAAGCGGGCACCCGATTACCTCATGAACCGGGCCTAACTTGGCGGTCATTCTTGAGAGGGATGTCATAATGGGCCTTACCAGCGCCTAAGCTAGCGGGAGCTGGCCAGTTGGAAAAGTGGTAGGGCCCCCAATGAGTGCGGGTTCTCCGCGGCACTCTTCAGCGAGGGAACTGCAAGAAGGCTTCCCGCCTTTGGACTACCCGGTAGAGTTGTGCCCATATACAAGCGAGAGGGACCCCCCACCCGGCCCGAAGCCAACTGCTCGTACCATTATAGTGAGTTACATGTCTTTGCCAGAGATTTGCTTCTTGCAGGGATTCTTGGCTGGCGGTGAAGCACTTTGAAGAGAGGATGGAGGAAATCTTGGGCTGCGCCTTGAGCTGACCAGCCCGGCATTCTCTTATTGACCATATCTTCACTCTGCGAACACTCATAGAGGATGGCCGAGGTCGGCCCTTGAGAATACATGCTTTGTTGCTGTGGATTTACTTAAGGCTTTGCCCGCGGTGCCTCGGGATAAGTTGTGGGGCAGTTAGGGCGGCTAAGGGACCCCGTGGAGCTTGCGAGAATGCTATATCACAGGACTATCTGAGGCTTACTCGATTAGGTCTCACAGCTACATCCGGGGGAGGGCAGTTGTTAGTAGCGTGGGGGTCGCGCCGAGGGCTACCCTCTATCCCACAAACGATCCGGCTTGTACATTGACCGGCTTCTCGAAGAATGGCTAGTGAGACGCGAGGGGGCGCTGATTGATGCACCACATAATCAGGCAACCCATATCTTTGATGATGTTCACTTATGCCGGAAGGGACGCTAAGCCACGGATGCTTTGGACACTTTACACGCGATTCAGCGACATGAGGAGTTAACTTGGCCAAGACAAAGTCTTCTTGGTCTTCCCTCATTCACTTACCGAGGCTGAGATAGTGGAGGTGGCTCGATCTTATAAGTATTTGGGCATTGGTTTTCTACTACCACACAACTTTGGGATGCATCCATGGGGTTCACGAAGGTCCAGCTGCGGTACAGGAAAGCCGTATGCAATACAAAACTGATCACAAGGCGGAGAGCTGTATTCTTAGGGTCACGAGGCACACTTATTCGAGGGCCTTGAGACGAGAGGCAGGTCCTCCCTGTAGAGGCCAGTGTGGGGGCAGTGACCAGCCACTCACCACTTGGGCGTCCTAGAAGCGAGGTACAGGCTTTCTTAGCGAGACGCGGGAGTGAAATCCACGGTCCCATATCAGATCTTGCTCAAGAGGCGAGGCTTCCTTCCATTACAAAGGCTGCGGCCCAGGCGTCACGTATTTACTTCGAGGAAGGTGGTGGCTATGGATGGAAGCGGCTGCCCAACCTTGCTTTGGCGGTGGCGATGGGCGCTGGCGACTTCAAGCTGTGGCTGGAAAGGTAAGCGAAGCCGGTGGTTCTCGCTATGGAATGTCGCGAGGCACCACCGGATGTGGACCCGGTGCATACACGAAGAGCCTTGTGCCTTGAGGCGTGCTTGGATGCTTGCTTCATGGCCAAGCTTTGGGATCACGAGAGGCCACACATCCATGTCAAGGTGGCAAATTGTCGGCCTGACGGAGTTAATCCCATGCTCACGAGGGGCCCACACCACTACTGCGCACCCATCTACCCATGAAAAGTGCGGGGTGATTGCTTCCATTACTTGCAGTGCACACCACACGCGTGAGGCAGGAGATGGATTAGGAAGCGGCGTGAGGGCAGAGTACATCCGATCGCACATCCAGCGAGAGCGCCATTGAGAGGATAGAAATGCGCCCTCGGGCTTTGTCCGTACGTCACGAGCATATCGAGGAGCTCGGTATGCTGGTTAATTCAATACCCATCGAACCTTGCGCGGAAGCCTACGACACACGGCCTCACAGCGGAAGCTTGTTGGGATAAATTACCTCTGAAAGCGGTAATGGATCTTGTAGGACTTAGTTATGCCCCTGTCCCGGAGCGGTAACCTCGAGGTTGTGTGATTATGTATATAAGCTGTGCGGGTATGTCGACATCATATTGCTACTACAAAGTTTTTCCCAGAAAACCCTTGGGTGGGGATTTTAATCCCCAGTAGTATCGCTGCTTTGCTCTCTCTTTGTACTTAGGTCCCATAGGCGGTTGGTCTCAGGTGGACGATAAAATCATATTCTATTCTATTCTATTCTATTCTATTCTTTCCCTCTATTTTTCACCGGGGAATTTTCCTGCAACGAAGGCCAGGTGCCTTTCAAAAGAAATATGGAAAGATCACAGTCACCGCCATCACTTATCAGCTAGAAAGAAGAAATACTACCATATAAAGAAGCTATCAAGGCCATGTCGGAACTTCGAGGAACTGGGAATGCATATTATCGGTTATTAGCTAAATTGGCCAGGATGGCCCAATATCATCCTGTGAGAGAACTCGTGCTCACCTCACGATTGCAAGTATTCCAAAATACGAGCATGCATGGATTAGAAACATAAGAAGATGTGATAATTTTGAAGCAAGAGTTTACATTTGATTTATTAGATTGCTGATTCAAAACACAAGGGCTATATTCTCCGCTTAACATATAAGTTCTGGACACTTTTTGGTGTTGACCGTAAAACACTCGTTCATATGGGTAACCGGCATATTTGCGAGTATATGTTGCGAAAATATATTTACGATATATTAAAAGAGAATGTAGAAGCTTCATGCCAACAAAATTAGGAAGCTTTTATGACGCTCCCAGAATCTATACGATGCTTTCGTCGGACAAATACGGGGAAATTCCCCTCCCCCGTCGACTACATCACCATGGAAGGGCCCTCCGTCTAACTTGGACCACTTGGGATGGCCAAGTGTCTGGGTGAAGGATACGGAGGTGTCATACGTCCCATCAGGTTTGCCCTTAAGGGTGAAATTTTGCAAAAATGCTATATTTCAATGAGATGCTTATGATTTTGGCACCGCGAATGTGAGTGCAGGGGATCCACCTTCTTTATATGGGACATGCCTGCGTGCATGGGGTGGTAGGGAGAAGGAAACCCCTAGTATCGTGTTTAGGTAAGGCACGGCCCCTTTTAAAATGTCGTTTTGCCAACTAGAAGAACATCAAAACCTACATGACCCCTAGTATACACATCACGAAAAAGAGTAAAAATTACTGCCCCTCCCGTTTGATGCATGTGGTTTTGGCGAGATTCTATAAGGTGGCGCCCCCTTGATTGAAGAGGAAGTAGCGGTAGATGAATGAATCACATTAGCGGAATTACGGATTTGGGCCAGAAGCAAGGAAGGAAGAAAAAAGCCAAGCAGGAGGGCTAGTTGGGGCCCAGATTTTGTGAACAGATGGGCCACAAATTATAGAACTTCTATACATTACTAAATGATACGTGGTATAGTTCACGAGCTTGCGTGTTAGTGAGTTTGACATTAGAAAGTGGGGATAGCTACACCTATCACGAAAACAAATCAGCCACTAAGTTGTTAAGCCTTCTTGCTTCCTAGCGGCAGCTCGGATTGGATTAGGTCACCGATTATGATCTCAGATCAACTTCTTATAGATCAGTTTCAAGTGCCTCTTAACATTAGGTATCTTTCTAGTTTTCTTTTCTTGAATTGCTAATTTCATTTTGATTTGCTAGAATCAGGATGGATGCATTAAAGAAGATTTGAAGGCTTCTTGATCCTACGGGCTAATCTTTTGAAGATGATTTTTATCTCATTTCATTGTATTTATTTTGCACGATTTGGGTGCGGAAGATAAACCCCGAGGGAAATCTTAATTCAGAATTTATTTTTGCATGACTAGGTTTATATCACCGATTTTATTCACAGATGCATCTTTGGATAGTTGAGCCTTTCATTGATGCACTAATTACAAAGCTGGCATTTCCATAGAGGCATGAGTAGGTGGATGCAAGAAGTCTTTTAGCATTGCACAATTCATTATCATGTGGGGTAAAAGCATGAAAGAGATTATGCGTACATTGTCTTGAATTGATGTACAAATATGGATACTTTTTCATGTACATTTTGGTTATTTTTATTTGTATAAACATACACTTTCAATTTTATGTACTTTGCATATACATTTAAAGCTAAATTTGAATATGTTTTGGCTATGCATGTACTTTTTTGGGTACTGGGTGATTTATTGTAATATATCCACATGTACCAAAGGGATACATTTATAGACACCCTTTCATGCTTTTACCTGTCCATGAGGTGTGATTTCTCATGGTTGGCACCAATTTTAAGAAGTGGATTTGGAAACTCTTAGAATGAGGGATGAAGGATATTTTTGCGAGGGCGGTAGGAAAATAAGGATCTTTCAACCTTGTGGCCGGAGCGGGGAACTCTGGCCATGCACACATCCCGGACCAGGTCTTACGTATTTAAATTTTACTCTTATTGTAGAGTGCATTCCTTTGAACCTGTAGAAAATGTTGCACGCATTATCTAAATAGACCAGGTCATTAAGTCAGTAGATTCTTTAAATTACCTATCAAAAGAAAGTGAAAGACATGTGCCATTGATTCATGTTGGATATCTGATCTTAGTGAAACGTCTTGTTTTGCTGAGCCGATAAGGCAAGCTGCATTTACCCCGACAATAGATATCTTAATTGGAACTTGGTTTCTAATTTCTCATACTAAGTTCATGGATTCGACCCGACCAAAGATTTACTTGATTTGGTTGTCTAGTTGATGAAGCTGTCTAATGTGTAGCTACAAAAAGAAAAGACGATTTTTATATATTAAAGACTGCAGCATACTTGTTCTATGGCATAAGGCTCAAAAAAGTTAAGATAAATAGGTTCCAAACAATAAGGGCGGATTATACATTTCTTGTAAACATTTCAGTGCATTTGTTACTTTTAAGATTTTTTCTTACATATTTTAGTCCTGTACATATTAAAGTGTGCATTTGTGTTTCAGGACCATTTCTTATCAAACTTCATTTTCCAATATGACAAAGGGAATTTTGTCATTCTTCAGACCATGCAACAAAGATGTGGCCAATTCTAGTAGTAGTGTGCAACAATGTGAAAATAGTTCTTTTTTTTTTCGAAGATGAACGGGGTTGATAAGTTCGATGTAGCAGCCAATACAAATGAGGATATTATCATTGTAAATGTGGATTATGATGCACAGGTCACACTTGATGCAAATGGAAATTGGGTTGAGGATGACCAAGAAAACCTTGCCCATTCCACAGTTGATGCAGATGGCAATCGGATTGAAGATGACAAAGAAAACCTTGTCCATCAGGAGTAAAGCACACTTTTAAAATTAGCAAAAGGCATTAAAAGAAAAGAAAAATCAGATCAATGGGTTGAGTGGAAGAGAGTTCAAAGATCATTGGGTTAGAGACTTTACGTTCATAGAGCGGGCGAAGGCGAGCATGGATTTTGTGAGAAAAACGAGGAGCAAGGTGTACACCATGCGAGGGCACCGTTGAATTACAATTGAAGTTGGATACTATATAGAGAAGCATGCGGGTAAATATAGCAAGGAAAGAAGATGAATTAGATGGAAGAGGAAACAAATGTGCAAAGATGGAAGCGAAGGAAGAGTGTAGGCATTTGCAAAATGTAGGCTTATCCTGAAAAGAGTTGAAAAGGATCAAAGTCAAAGTATCTCCCATTAGAGTATTTTACAAAAGCTTGCAGGATAAGAGTTTCTGAGGAAAGATGGTCATTCTAGCGGAGTTTTCCATGTCTTGAAGCCGAGGAATGATAGACCTATGATAAGATTATCCTCGGCAAAATGACATCTTGGAATTGCAGCCCATTCCTAACTTTCCCAACTCACATTAGTGAAACAAAGTGGATGGATATTTGGATTGTATTGATGAAGGTTGCATGAAGCCCCTACGTATGTGTGATTACTTTGCCTTCTCTCTCTAGAGGAAGCCTCTTTGCAAAGACAAGGGTGAAAGCATGTTGTAGTGGAACACCACAGGTGTCCCCCTTGTCCCCTAAAATGTGGAGATATCAAATTTGTGGTCGCGATTTTAAATGTTTGTTTGGCGCCTAGTGCATATTTTGCAGTTCAATCATTTCTTATTTGAAACAACCCGATTCCCTCGCCACGTCCATTCCAATTTCTATGCCACGGTCCCATTCCAGATTTCCACACCTAACCCAGATTCCCTAACCCACGGCGCCTTTCACGAAGCACAGCTATGAAACTTAATCCGGTTGTGGATCAATCCGGTTCATACTTTGAATCATTTGAATTTGGAGCTTAAATGCGCCTAAAATCTCAAATAAGACGCGAGGTGTGAGAAAGAGAACTCGAACAAGAGCGGGATCATAAAAGGCGCCAAAGGAAAGAAAAGGGAAGCTAAAGAAGAATTAGCAAAATTGCTGCATGGCCAGAGGAGGATCCACCCGAGAGCGGCCTCTCTTGGTGTCCGGATAGTGTTGAAATTATTATCTTCATTTCACTTAGCACCACTAAAGGCTTGGGCGTGATGATAAGAAGAGGTTTCTGAGATTTCACGGAAGATGACCTGATAGACGGTACTTGGTGAAGAGCTGAAAATTTGCAAGCCAAGGGCATTGTAATTACCGACAACCTCGAGGCTTCCATTCAACTTGTGAAGAAGTCTACTTGGCAATAGCCAGGTTTAGCGGCCAAAGAGTAGTTGCCTTGCTATAAGAGAGCATTCTGCGAAAGTGCTAATCTATGCGGTGCTTTCGGGGTTTTGGTAAACTCGGGTGTTCATCCTAGGAATCTTACAAAGCAAAATTGAAGAAGGGAAGAGATAGATTGCAAAGGGAAATGGTTTGTATAAAAGAGTTAGAAAGCGGGGATGCAATTCCTAATTACTGTCATAGAACTTGTGCTTTTGGACCCAGCAGTAGGGTCTCTCCAAATGCAAAGGATGTTAAGTTGGGAAGATTGGAGCAGAAATGTAGAGAGGATCATGCCACTCACTATGCGGAAGAATCACGGGTTATTTCATTTCTTCATCTTCACCACATTTTTTATTGTTAATGTGGTATGTGGTATGTGATTTAGTGATTGCTTGTGATATGTGGTTGGTGCATTGGTTGGTGATTGCTTGTGGTATGTATGGTGCCTATTAATCTTGTGATATATGATGTATTAACACTTTGGTGTGGTGGGAGCCGCGTGGTGTAAAATAAATCTTTGTAAATATATATGTTTTGTGGTGCCTAGTGTGGTGAATAACATGGTGTAAAATAAATGTCTTTGTAATATATCTTTATGTGGTGCACTAGTGTGGTGAAAAATATGGTGTAAAATAAAAGCTCTAAATACACTTTGTGTAGAAGTGCCTAGTGTGGTGAATAACGTGGTGTAAAATAAATCTTTGTAATATATGCTATGTGGTGCCTAGTGTGGTGAATAACATGAGGTGTAAAATAAATCTTTGTAATATATGCTATGTGGTGCCTAGTGTGAGGTGAAAAATATGGTATAAAATAAATCTTTGTAATATATGCTTTATGTAGTTACCTAGTGTGGTAGAAAATATAATTTATCTGATAAATTATGTAATATATATACTGTGGTGCCTAGTGTGGTGAATAATGAGGTGTAAGATAGATATGCGTAATATATGCTATGTGGTGCCTAGTGTGGTGGAAAATGTAGTGTCTGATAAATATCTCGCGATCCGCAACGGTATCTTCCTTGCGATTCTGATTGTTGAGAGAAAATTCAAAGGCCGGAACATCTAGTGTTATGACCAAGCGAGAGGATGTTTGAAATTTGAAACCATGGTTTGTTGTAAAAAATTAAAGGACTTGATAGTTCTTTATTTGTATATACCATGTTAGAATCTGATCTTAATGGGTAAGCTTCAATAGTATGAGAACTAACTGACCAAAAAGGCTGCTTGGTACGCCAGCCGACTTCTTGAGGTCGGAACTTATATATAGTGAATCACCGAGCGTCACGAATACAAAATAAGTAGCACAAGAAGAATTTGTGGCGGGAATTTTCGCATTGAAAACTAACTCAACCTTACCATAGAGGGAATACGTGCAGGTGAGTGTAAAGAGTGTGGGATTAAAGAAGTTCCTATACGCCCATGAACAATCTAGTGATAGTGGCATGGTGAAGTGGGAATACGCAGACTATAGAAAAAGCGAATTGAGAGATGGCTGACAAAGAGTCTAAGCTCGTTCACCAACCTGATAAGCGCAAGTCTTCCAGTGAACAAAATGTTGGGAGAAGCTTCAAAATTTCCTTTACACAACCGGATATAAGTGGCGAGGCGAGGGCGGTACAAGAACTCCTTGATAACTTGCACGGGATGCTTACCTATCAAGTGGTTGACCCATGAGGAAAATTATACTTTTAAGGGCCGAGAATGAAGTTAAGGTCCATGCTTATTTGGGTCAACAACAGGATAACTATATTTGTTCAAATAACCTATGGGGTTGATCCTGGGGCAGAACACCATTGAGAAGGAAACACACTACTATGTGTGGGATGATAGGAACATGACACACTTTTGTTCAACATTGTTTTATGAAATATTTTGAGTACTTAAGCGAAGGCAATGTCCCCAAAGCGGCACTATGTATTTTTAGGATAGTCTTTGCATCACAATTCGCGGCAGGATCATTTTATTTTGTTGGAAGATACGGTTGTGATCTGAGGAGGTCAACATGATGTGGAACTTCTTTGGATCAAACCAAGCTGGAAAAGGTGAACATGATGGGAAGAAGCGTGAGAATTGAAAGATGGATCTGAGGTCTACGGCTTAAACATCGACATTAAACTAGATAATGCCATGATGTGGTGAAAGTGCGGAGAAACAATTTCAATGTATTTACATCACGGGTGGTGAAAATGGAAGAAAAGTTAGGGGAGATACTTACGGGAAGTAAAGAGCAGGGGATATCAGGGAAAAAAGTGTTTGGGGTGTTCAGGGCGGATCGCTTTGAGGAGGCGGATCTGTGAGATCCTTGAAGTCGGCCGGGGGCAAATCTGAGACACTCTTGTCACTTGGCGGGATTTTTGCTAGCAGAGGAAAGAACAAGAAAAACTTCGAGATAAAGCGACAATTTGCAATACACAATGAAACACACAAGACACTTGTGGAGAACGGCAATCATTTGGGTAAACAAATTATGCAGTGAAGAGCTCAAAAGAGCACAACGAGCGACAGTATACGCTGCATGGTGACACAAAGAACACTCTGAACCCTTTTTGAAGGAGCAAAATGCTACAATATATAGGAACGGGTGGCCTCACGGGCACGAATCGATCTCATCATGACAGCGCGTGCTCCACTACTTGGGCACTTTCGAGCGAGAGTCAGAACATGCGGGTACTGGAACAAGTAGTGGCGTAGGTGGGTCCTACCTTTGGGTCTTACCGCTTCTTGGAGGAGCTTTGACCCGTAGGTGGCTCTTGTGGATCCCTCTTCTTGGACAGAGTGGCGGTGGGGCCTACGCCCTCATGCAGCAGTATAGACACGTGGTAATACGCGGGGCAGACTAACCTCCCCCTACCAAACTACACTTATTGGCTAGAAAGGGGCATGGTCCAGGGGTGGGAATCTCGTTCATCTTTACGATCTTGAATATAGAGAGATGAGAGCTCGGCAACTATTCCCTCGAACAATGAGATGTCGAACCACGGGGATAGTAGGCGTGCTTTTTACGTGATGAATGTCTTTGAGATAGTTAATTAGAGTTAGAGCAATGAGTGTGATTGATGAAATAGACTCCCGCGATCATAACTAATTCTAAAGGGACATCAGGATGGTTCTTGTAAGAGAACCTTAGCTGTACTAGCGTTCGTGTTGTGGGGTAGAGCCTGCCTTCAGCCCATTTGGTTGCATAGTCCGAGTGAAGACTAGAATGTAGCGTGCCTAGTGTTGATTCGCGAGGTGGGTCCATGGGACCAGCTTAAAATCCATACCCCATTTAATAGCAAGGGAAGCGTGGCTATTGGCGTGTGGCGAGGCGATCGCGGGCGTGGGTCTGCAAACCTCGACAAACATCACGGAAATGCGTGTGTATTTGTGAAGCATCTTTGAAAAGCGTGGGCGGTAATACCCGGCAGGAGGAGTTTTCGCTGGCGTGTTGTCTCCATTTGAAATGACCTTTGCCAAGTCCTTCGTGGGCTTGTTTTGACTAGATCGAGGGGACCGTGAGGAAAGAACACATCGTCGGGCACATTGTCTTTGCCACGACATAGAGATGGCGTGACCATGCATTATAATCTGCATTACCAGCGAAGGAATTGTTGTTTATCACGAGAAGTTGTCTTTACGGAAGGCGTGGGGTCACTTGGCGAGTGCGCGTGAGGGGCGTTGATGAGTAAGTGAGTACCCGATGAGGCGTGGCATTGACGAGGGAAGCGATTGAGCATCAGGAAGGGCATGCGTGAACTCCTTCAGAGGATCATCAGGTATTGTATCGTGAAAGATAGTGGGGGGAGGGCCAGGTGTGAAGCGTCGGCATGAATATAATTTCAAAGGGCAAAACTCTTGCAATATCAATATCCATCCGAGCAATTAGGCGGTAAGGGTTTGGCTTATTGATTAAATATAGAAGAGCTTGATGATCCACATAAGCGAATTTGACACAAAAGAAGATAATTAATGAAAGCGTTGTACACAAAGATAAGGCGAGGGGCTTCCCTTTTAAAATTGGCGAATAGTTGGCGCTCGGGATTGAGTTTTTATTTGTGTCGATGGGCTTATCGATTTGGTGCATACTCTTGAGGCTAGAAACGGCTCAATGCTTAAAGCTGAGAGCATCAACATGGACGCTGGAATGGTTTGTCCATTGAGGTGGTACTAGCGAAGGCTTACGTGAAGAGCTTGACTTTTTGAGTTCTTTAAAAGCTTGATTTGCATCAGGATGTCCAAATCCATGTGGCAATGGATTTCGATCGATTTGTGAAGATTGGATTACGTGGTCGGTGCCAGTGCGGAATAAAGGTGGCATAGAAGTTGACTTTGCGAAAGGAACATGTGTCCTTGATGTTAGCGGTGGACCTTATACGATGACAGTGATTTTGGTACGGGTCAGTTGTAATCTTGATGTCGACTCACATGTCCAGTACGGGGTGACCGCCGAGGCACTTTTTCGGATTGAGGGCTGTTCGAGGATTCATCCATGACGTTGAAACTAGTTCAAGTTTTACCAAATGGTCATAGCATTGGGTGTAAGTGGAAGTTCATCACAGAAAGACTTTGCGAAGGGATGAACTTGCATGTACTCTTGAAAAACAGCAAGCATAATGCGTTGAAATGTGGATGGTGAGTTTGACAATCCAAGGCGACTTTGTAAGCAAAGGTACCCCATGGGTAGTGAAGGTAGTGCTGGGTTGATGCTGTACCGAATGGATATTTGATTATACTTAGGAGAAAGCGGAGTCAGAGGTATACCAGGTGGCTGCATCTTCCAACTTATGATCAGGTGAAGGGAGAGAAATGAGTCCCTTTTAAGGTGAAGCGATTAGGTTTTCTATAACGTCCACTATAGCCTTGAATTTTTCCATTATGTTTGAGGGCAATAGGACTTACACCCGATGCGGATGTTTGACCTCATAGATAAGTCAGTCAAAAGCTTGTCAATTTAGGCTTTTAACCTTTTTCACGGTAGTTTGGGTTAAGCCGTACTTTATCGTTAACTAGATGGGTCACAGCATAAACTGAGGTGGGGTCGAGAGTTGTCCCAATTCTTTCTTGATACCTCGAGGAGGTCTTTGTAGCTCAAGCAAAGATGTGCTTGAAGCGGACTTGGAATATGCTTGATGGCTTGCTCCTTTTGAATCTTTGGCGTGGTCGGCGTGCCAATGAGGATTAGTTGATTTGTTCCAATATCGGTGTAATCTCACTGCGGGAGTTTGAATGTGTGAATGACTTGTTGATCATCACGAGCGTTGTGGGGCTCCGCAGATGCAGCAAGGATGTTCATGTTGATAATTTTGAAAAATTGAAAGGCGTGCCACTGGGGTTAGTGTGGTGTCTTCTTGAGCGAGGAGGGTTTGGGGTCACGGAGTCTCCTCATGTGGAACTTCAATGTGGCGATTGTTACGAGGGTGTCAAATGAGGTCAACCCGGTTCTTTATGCCTTTATCGATATCCATGTCTTCCATGGTTACGGTTGTGATACGGGTGGCGTGAAAGGTGGCAAACCCTTGGCTTATGGCGATAGGTGTTGCAAACTTGTTGAGTCAGCAATGGAGTTAGAGCGTGATCTGAGAAATGATGCGGCGGTGGTCAGTCCGTAAATTAGCGATGAGCTTGCCATCTGTGATAACAAAGTTGATACATTGGCCCGGTGGTGGTGGCACGGCTTGTCTCAAAAGGGTAAAAGTCCTACTAACATTTCATAATCTCAGGATCTTCTCTGCTCTCCAAACGAGATTCCACTTGGTAAATTGTAGATCTCAATATTGGTATTGGTTGTACTTATGAAAACTCACTTGTAATTAGCGTGTGATATGGCCATTACTTAAACGATGTCATAAGAAGGCTGATATGGAGCTCCCTTATACCCAATTAATGCGTCACAGGGGTATACGTAAT
Organism: Isoetes taiwanensis; assembly: GCA_021234155.1. NCBI lineage: Eukaryota > Viridiplantae > Streptophyta > Lycopodiopsida > Isoetales > Isoetaceae > Isoetes > Isoetes taiwanensis. The sequence goes on along the minus strand of JAJEKV010000036.1, from coordinate 2,059,787 downwards.
AAGATTGAGCTAGCGGCTGCCACCATCGATCACGAACATGGTGAGCGACCTTTTGGCCGCGATGTGCATGCAGAGTGGGTGTTGATGTGGCGGTACGTGCCAATTATCTGAGGTTTTTGTAAAATGTGCTTTCGTAGTCTTTGGACATAGTTGTAGGATAATTAAGTAGGGGCGGGGAGGAATTTTGATTTTAGCAAGTTCTTGTTGAAGTTAGGAGGGATTACTTGAGGGTAGTTGTGGTGAATGCAGGTAGGTTGTTTGTTGCTCGGCAATAGATGTAGCTACATTGACGGTCGACATTTGCGGCAATGTTAGTGGTGGTGTTACGCGGATATGCCATTGGCGTGCGTGGTGCGTGGCTCAGATAGTGTGGTAGTGGCGGACTTGAGTGCCTTACATACGCGCGTTAGATGAGTTGAAGGCAGGGCTTCGCGAGGATTAGGTTGAACTTTGAGAATGGATTGATCAGATTGGGTGCAAAATGAGCAATTTGGTTGATAAGCTCGGTAGTGCAAGAATGGCTGCAAAAACTTGGTGCAGGGGGTGCTTATAGAGTGGGGAATGAGGGAGAACCTCAATCCGGTTAGATTCAAATTTGGTGTTGTTGATTGCATAGCATTAAATTTCTTCTTGAGATTTGGTCATCGATTGTTTTTGAGTTGTTCTTTGTTAGGCGTGGTTGTTGTTGTGGTGAAAGGCGCGGTGGTGGCCCGGGTTTGAGCAAGGCGTGGGCCTTGCCTTCTTTGGCTTCCCATACTTGAAAGGTGTAAGAGCCTTGGCGTAGGTGGTTTTGATTAGTGCGGGGAATTTGTTTGAACTTGAGGAAGTTTGGACATCTACTTGATTACGATGACCCCATTTGTGCCAGTTGGGGGAAACATTGGGACTTGCTTGGATCAAAAGTGGAGCGAGGGAGGTCAAGGCTGTGGTTCTTGTTGTTGCTGGGGTTGTTGTTGTTGTTGTAGGTAAATTTTTGTGTATGCGTAGTTGAGTTTCGTGGGTACCTTACTTGGTGAGCAGGCGTGTGATCTGGTTGGTGGAGTGGATTTGTACATTTGTGATTGGTGTGGTTGCGCATGTTGCGGCGTTTGCAATGGATCATGCTATCCGCGAGTTACACTCATTAGCCCGGATGTCACGAATCTTGGCGAAATATTTTAAATGTTATTAGGTAGAGCTATAGTGGAAGCGTCCCGAGGGTGCTTGGCGTGGGTGTGGGGAAATGGGGAGTATAGTGGCTTGATCCTTGGCGTGAGAAACATGAGCAGTGATTGAAGCTAATTCAATGGCTTCTTGCTTGTAATGTCTTGAAGTATGAATACTCGGTGTAAATGGGATGTGAGAGGGTAAGCCTTGAAGAAACCACACTAAATTTGGCTTTGGGTTGGAAATTCAGCCAACTTGTTGACTAAGATCTGTGATCGATGCGAGAGTCTCGAGAGGCGATTCTCACGGAGTTACGCTTGAGTGTGTTGAGGTGGATTCGGTTGTTGATCATCCTTAAAGTCTTGTAATGGGAAAAGAGGTCTTCATGTGTATCAATCTTGTTTCAGTGGCTTTTGTTTGCCATCGACCGTGCGTGGGTGCTCCGCAGCGAGTCGTCGAAAAGATGTGGAATTTAGTTTTTGGATCCGGGTGACCATTGGGGTCACACCAAGTGACTCAGAATTCATCCATGTGAGCTGAGCACTACGAGGTCTATGTGTTTACCTTTATCATTTCAAAAGGTGGATGTGGGTTTTTAAAGCATGTGTAAGTCGGTATGAATGGGTGTTTGCATTTGTGGAAAGAAAAGGCGGTAGGTGTTGAAGTTTCGTAGGTCAAAGGCTGGCATAGGTTGTGAGATTAGTAAAAAGTCTGAAAGCGGTTATGAGTAGGGCAAGGTTGTGGCTGAGGCATGAGCAGTGTGGGGAGCGATTAAGGAGCAGAGCGGTAGGGGAATTGACAAAGGTAAGAGCGGTGAATGCAGAAGTTCCTAAGAAAGATTACCAATAGAGAAAACATTTTGCGGATGTTCGAGAGGAGAAATTCGCGGTGAAGTGCGTAGGATCTTGAGTTGGGGATTCCACGGTGGAGGTAAATTCAAAGTGTTGCGGCCTACGCATGATGTGGCGAGCAGGGGAGCGGAACAATGGCGACCTTCCCGCGGGGAGGTGATGCGGAAAGTTAATGCGTGGTGTAGGTGGAGCGGTGCGGCTCATTACCGGAGAAGAGACAATCCGAGACAGTGTATGTGGACTTGCTCCAGTGGCCCGGGGAGGCGTCAGCGCCGGTTCATGGCGGCAGCGTCTTGGCTCATCTGGTGTTGAATATGCGTCGGGGTAAAGGGATTGAGCATGGTATCAATAAAACTTTCCAGGAAGTGAGCCGCGACAGCGAGGTGTTTGGGGTCAGGGCGGGATCGCTGAGGGGGTGGTCTCTGTGAGGATCTTGAAGTCCGTGAGGGGCAAATCACAGACACTCTTGTCGCGGCGGGATTTTTGCTAGGGAGGAAAGAAACCTTGAAAAACTTCGAGATAAAGCGGCAATTGCAATACACAATGAAACACACAGACACTTGTGGAGAACCACGGCAATCCATTGATCAAAACAAATTATGCAATGAAGGCTCAAAAGAAGCTGTGACGACGGCATATGCAGCTCTGTAGTGACACAAAGAACACTCACGAACCCTTTTTTGAAGGAGCAAAAATGCTTTACAATATATAGGAACATGAGGTAGCCAGACTGAATCGATCCTCATCTAACAGCGCGTGCTCCACTACTTGGGCACTTTCGAGCAGAGGTCCCGAGGCACGTAAGCGTGCCTATGACAGTAGTGGCGTAGTAGTCCCTACCTTTGGGTCATACACTTCTTGGAGGAGCTTTGACCAGCGTGGCATCCTTGTGGATCCCTCTTCTTGGACGTGGCGGTGGGGCTTCTCGCCCTCATCACGGCCAGTATAGACACATTGGTATGCGCGGGCCACCAGGGAGCTAACAAAAGGCTTAAGGGTCTTGAGACAATTCGAAACCGAGGGCAAATTCATTCAGTCCATGGATTGACACGAGGAAATCAACACAACTACACATACAGAAAGCTATCATGTTTTTCGCGACAATTGTTTGGATGGAAAATGGGACATGTGTGAGAACAAATTGTATGTGGGTAAAAGCATGAAAGGGTGTCTATAAGTGTAGCCCTTTTTGTACATATACATATGTCACCAGAATACACATTTTGGAATATGCTTTATCATCATGACGACTAGTAAGCTGCCATGATTAATGGCTATCCACTACTCCCCGAACCCACTTGGTGCTCGGATTTTGAAATTCTTTCCCAAATTCTTTCTTGGTTTGCCTCGTTCACTATCATACCTTCTACCTTGAATTAGATCCACGATTCTTCATCTAGCCCCTATGGCCCAAAATACGGATGAGTGCTTGCTGTCCCACCAGTAACAAGATGCAGTGCCGGCGGTGGAATTTTACCTCAATGAGTTTACGTTTGGGTTACGAGGTGATGAAGCAAAGACATAAAAGTGAAACATCACGAGGCCCACATACCCAACCTAGAGATGGTTATGAGCGAGGTATGGGGTGAGGCTCAAAAAGCAGGCGAGGATTCAAGGAAGGGAGAATCCGGAGGCATGGAAGATGATTTTTAAATATTATGAATTGGTTTATATGGCAAGAAGCGGTTACAAACCATTATATTTCAACCTATTTTGCGAGGCATTTGCTCTTCACTTGGAAGGGGCCGGCTTGTTGATTGGATGGGCGTGGCTGGGGTAGCCAAAGATCTTTACCAAAACCCTCATTTTAGAATTCTGAGAGGACCACACAGCGAGGTAAATCCTCAACTATCAAAGCGGGACATCATTGCAGTGAGAATATTAGAGCCACAGGTTATTCTGGGCCGGATGTTGACACAATAGCGATTCACTTAAGCATGGAGTTTGGAGGAGAAAACTAACCTATTGAATGAAGTAGAAACCTTTGGAAGAAAGGAGGGATGCATTGAAGGTCATCAGTAGGATTGAGGGTAGAAAGGATATGCTATCCAAGATCTGCGCAGCGAATCTGCCGAGAAAATAGATGAGACAAAACAAGAATTTGACAAATTGTCCCGGGATCCTGGCGGAAATCAAGTTATCTTGAGTGTTGAAGTACAAGTTGGAAGACTTGGTTATGAGTAGACATGATAAAGAGCGACACTCTTCTAAGCTAGACATTGGTTTGCGAGGGAAGCAACTAAAAAGAAATTGAAAGGCATGAAATCTCAATTGAACAAGCAAAGGAAAAACTTAATTGCATTGAATTGGTTCAGCAAAGGCATTCCGCAGATTTTGGATTTCATGGGAGGAGCGGGACCTATTGTTCTCGCACCAGGCCCTACCCCCAGGAGCTACTTCTATAAAGCGATTCATCACATTCAGGTTCATGTACTGTTGGCCAAGGCTTTGGCAAAACTGGTTTGTTGTTGCTAGCTCCATGCGAGAGATGCTTATTGCCTCTTCCTTTGTGTTATCTCGTCCATGAAAGAGCAATGCATAAAAGGTTGCATCCGGGATGAGGGCATTCAATTCAGCTTGGTTTCCACATTGTGAAAGGTATGCATTGCTCTCAACTAATTTAAACTTATATTTCTCTTCATTCATATTTGTTATTGTAATCGCATAGTTCTACATGTATGGCTTTTCGATGCATTGCTATTCCTTGTACATGTATAACTTTTAGTATACATCCGTAGCGAGGTACATAGGCATATATTTGCTTGTTTATTAATGCTTTTATTTTTGAGCTTGAATTTGCAGTTGTATCGGTTGTACATGTCTCTAATGGAGTCTACATCTGCAAATAGATGTACATGCATTTATCTTTAGAGTGCATCGTAGATGGATTCATAAGTATGTGCATTTTTACATATATATGTGCTTTTTTTTTTGGCATAGATCTACATTCCCTAGCTGGATACACAGGTACATCCGGGTACATCGATTGTACATCCGGGTACATTGATGTACCTTTATGTACATTGAGGAACATGTACATGTACATTTGGCTATAGTTAAATGTAGTTACTTACATTTGGTACATTCTATGTACATGAAATGTACATGCTTGGCGTAATGTACCGATATTTCTCATTAGTTACATTTTTCATGTTCTTTTATGTCTATTGAAATTTAGATCATTTGTTTGTTTGCAGATGAGGTTTGTTCTATCCCGGAGCGACTTTAATGGCTGATGTTCTTGAGCCATCCGCATCGACTCTCTTCTGATTTTATTGAGCATAATAAGCGGGGACCGAATCAGAGACCCTCTACCTTCCAGCTCCGGATCACCAATGACATTTTTACGATTGCCCGCCTAATAGAACAATGCACCTTGCACCTTTCTCAACATGGCAAAGTGAAGTTGAGGAAATTGAGAGGATGGCACTTGAGAAAGCTAAAGCGGTCTGCGGTCGCGAGCCTTCAATGATCAGCCGCGAATGTAGAAAATCTTTCATCACCAAGTGCTAAATTAGTAATTGGAGAAGCTAAGAAAGATTAAACTTCGTCTCAAAGATCATCTGCGGTCCCAGCCCGACTGTTACATGTAAGAAGCTACAAAGGACCGGATCCGATTTTTAACCCGGGAGATACCGGGGAGGAAGCTGAGTTGGTAGTTGAGTCCACTCAAAGAGGAGGCAAAAGAATGCTGGTGATGGCACTCCAAAAGGAAAAAAGCAGCAAAAATCTCCCAAGAACAAAAAATGTCCTCCTAAAAGAAAATCTCCAGCAAAAAAGTGCCACCACCACCTAGAAAGAGGTATGTCCAAGATGAACTAATTTTGTTAAACATCTCGGTTTATGGTAATTAACCACATTTTTTTTGTACATAGGACACGATCACGGGGCCGTGAAGGAAGGCGATCCCCGATCCTTTCCGAGTCGAACCCGGAAGAGGAAGAGGATCTACAAGCAAATATTGATGTGATAACAAATAAAGGTGCAGCAGTCCTCGAGAAGATCTTTTTAAACAATGATGAATTTACAAGGTGAGTAATATACAATTGATTACAATAGATATATTCTTTTGCTAATCTTTGTTGTTTCCTTGTATGCAGTTTTAGTGAACCCTGATTGAAAAGGTTGGTTCCATTCACTCCTTATAGGGACTGTCCTCCTAAGCCCGCACCCTCTATCTTTCAAAGTGATGTTGACGAGTTCTCACGGGAAGTCGGACTTGACCTCTAAGATGGTAGATGTCTATGGGAGGTAGGCTAGCATTTCAACATATTTATGTTATTTCATTCCCTAAGTCACTCATCTTATGTATTAATATGTAATCTGGATTTGTGTGCGTGTACCTTTGTAGCGATCTTCCATCTGATTGGAAACACAAGTTTTTCTACGGTTCGACCGGACACCTTCCGCAATTTTTGTGAATTCCCTCAAGAACGGGAGATGCAATGAACACTAACATAAAGGAAGGGCTGGATGGCATTTTGATTGCAAGATGCCAATACATATTTGTTCCAATTACGCAGAACCCGGGGTTCATTTATAGTAAGGGGGTATGCCATGTGCGTGCATAGGGTGATCAAAAAACCCCCACAGATCACGATTTCTTGAAAGGCAAATTAGACCCCTTCCGCACAAAGTTTACCCCCAAGTAGTGGCAAAAACCCCCTACCTCTTACGTATTATGGAAATGGGTCAAAAAAACCCCCTACAAGTCACTCGGGCACATTGTATGGCACTTTACGGTGAATCCCCTTGTTACGCAAGGCCCAAATGTGGCATTGGCAATACTTGTGCTTGCTGGTCCAATGAAAAGCTCTTTTCCATCTATAGCTAGCCCAAGTATACAGATCCTCTCTCTCGTCAAAGGCTATGTACCGATGCTAAAGTGGTCCGTATAAGTAAGAGTTTTTTACTGTTTTGTTTTTATGATTTGATTATTCTCATATTGCAATTTCTTATGCTTGATTTATTCTCACATTGCAATTTTGCGGGTTTCATAAGCTTGTGATCAATAACATGATGCTCGGATCCAACAGCTTAAACCATGGTAGGAAGAACTTTGATGCTCACATGTTACGTCCTAAAATGCCGAAACTAGTACCGGCAACCCTTGCATGTACATTGCGGCTTACATGCACAAATTCATAGATCTTTGGGTTGATGCACAGCCAAGCTCCATTTTTGTAAGTAGAACATGTTATTTTCCTATTAGTTATTTGTTGGTATAGTCCTCTAATACTTGTGCACCATGCGAGATGACACCCATTGGTTCATCGATGCCTATGCCAAGTCACGGAGGGATCATCTAATGGAGGCATTAATTGTAGAAGGCGAGATGAATATACAAGCGATTGTTCCTACACAGGGTAGATAGTCCCTTTGACTTGTTTGTAAATTACAGTTTTGTATGAGCCATGCTCAGAGCTTCTTTGTACTCAATAAGTAATGAAAAATTAATTTATTTGTCTCACTTACACTGTGCAAATAACAATCGTGTAATTATCAATGTGTTTTCTCAATTGTGTGTCCGAAATGTAATTATAAATTGTGAATCTCAAGTGTTTTCTTGCTGACATGAATCATCTAATTCGAGGAGAAAGCTCGTTATCTTTGACTTAAATTACGTGGTTGGGCAAGAGTGTGCACAAGAATGAAAATATTAACTCAAGATACCAAATGATCCGGAAAGATGAGCTTCAATTTAATATAGGAAATGTGTTTTTTTAATGCGGGCCGGGGTTAGCATCATTTGTTAGCATTTGTAAGAGAAGGGTTTGATGTTGCCATCTGGTCTTCACTCACTTCTAAAAATCTTCAACCAATTGTGGAACATATTTGTGATGCTTTTTTCCATAAAGCTGAAGTTTGTTTCTGACCGGGGGCAAGTGTTGGACTACCACACAAACACCCTCTTGAACCTCAAAAGGGGTTGTTTGTGAAACCATTAGTCGTGGTATGGAAAGAGTACCCAGAGTACTATGGACATACAGATCGTCGACGACGAAGATACAAATCCACTTTGAATCCTATATGAAGCTACATATGTCCTTTCTCTTGGACACCGATATTAGCTGGCGACAGATTGCTTGTCATGGAGCTCATTCCATGGCTTAATGGATTCAAAATGGCTGAAGATGGTATAGTTTATGTGAAAGAGCATCCAATGACTAATGCAGCAGATGGCATATCAGAGCAGGTGGAACAGATTTTGCTGGCAAACTATGGCAACAACTTGGGTGCTCTGCTGCCTAAATTTAGTCAATATACGGAGCAAGGAATGGAGAAACTGCCATCATGTTATTGGCCTCTCGACTGGCCCATTGTTGGTACAGACTTTGACTGATGTACAAATTCAAATGTTATGAATATATGTATCAAAGTTTTTGTTCATTGCACTTGAGTACTCTATTCTTCTTTGTCTTTCTTATTGGTACAATTATGAGTGTGTATACATAATTAAGTGATCTTCATTTGCTTTGTAGATGAATGGATTTGAAACACAAAAGACTATTAAGAAACTAAGAGATAGAGTTCTCACTGCACCCGGAGGTAATACAAACCAACACAAGCTGCAAGTACATAGGGTTGGGGACCGATTATCGCCTCTATCTTTACTGTTCTCGAACTTTGGGAAAAGGTTGAGCAAATTGAAAATTATGAGGAACGAGCAACCATGAAAGGTACATTGGCAAAAAATCACTTGTTGCACAACCCTTGGGGAAGGCACGTGTCTGGAAGATCACGAGCTATGTAGGATGGAAAGGTTTGCCGTGTGGCGTGCTATAGAAACCGCATGGACTACTGCTTTAGAGGATATCTCTTGACCTCTCTAGCGGCTGGAAGACATGATGCAATAGTCATAAGATATCAGGGCTCCTCTTGACATTTTGAAGCTTGGTCATGAATTATGAGCCATGCTCATTTTTGGGTGTGTTATATTTATGTCCACAATATAAATATATCAACCATTTGTACATGAAAACACATCCATTTCTTATCTTTGCCATGACCGAAACCATTTTAGTGTTTATGCAATTCAACTTTCTTGTGTTCAATTCTAATCAACTTACACTTAACAAATTTTTATAATATTTCGGAATGTACAAATGATGTACATAAGATGTACATAAGATATACATCTGTTGTACATCTTATGTACATTGATGTACATAATGCACTTCAAGTAGTCCAGTTCTTGATTCTTATAACAAAGTATTACAATATTTCGGGAAAGTACTACGGATCCGACTTAGTCCATGTCATCTACAATTCTTTGGAAGTTGTGATAACAATGTCTCATGGACTTCATCGGCAAGTGAAATGCTGTGCTTGCCCCTTCAAATTTGTGTTTTTACTTTCTTGAATGGGATTCGAACCCCAATCACGCATTTCTCGGTACCAAAACATTCTTAGTAGGAAGCGGTTTATACTTATTGTGGCAGCCCGATTAGTTCATAATATTGTCCTTCAATGACACTAGTGCCAAAGTGAGTATTCATTTCCATAGTCATCAATTGAATCTTCTTCCAATGCATGGTTTTCCCTGGTGCACATGAGAACATAGTATGAAACACCTTCCACATTGTCTGGTGTGTTGCAAAAAGACACAAATACATCCGAAATTGCCTACAAAGTGTCATCTAAACCAGCCTAGTCCTCTGCATACAAAACATCCACATCATTTTCGGCTTCAACACGAGAGGCAATATGATCTGTGGGCTCCAAACTTTTAGAGACCATTCTCCACAATGTTTAATGTTCTCACAATTCAACCAATTGAAGTTAATGCAAGCATCACAAAAGCAGAGTGAACCGTGCATAGCAACTTTGTTGGATCTGGCTGGGTTTATAGTTGACCTACGAATGTATCTGCACGAGTACCGTGTAAAGTCTTGCAATTGAATGCTTCTTTGCTGTTCACATCTGTTTTCCAACCTCCCAAAACACCCTTTCACAATCCGATTCCTTGGCCCTTAAAACCGCACAAGCCAAGCTTTCACGACTGCCACCGGCATGCCATTTTTGTTTTCTCTCGCTCGCTCTCAAGCCACAACTTTGCTATACCAGCCTCGCCATCATGTGTGCCTTTCCCATGGCCGGATCCAAAGAAATTCCATATCACTTTCGAATTTTATTTTCAACATGGTATCTCTGATTCCATACCATGCACGCGTGATTTGAATTGAAATGCACAACCATCCGACCACACATAATGAAGGTTTATGTGTCCACCTCCATTATTCTTAAGCCACCCCAAATGTAATTTAAAACCATGTTGCACAAAATGAGTGTCATGCTTCCTGTCATCCTGGAAACATAGAAATGCACTTTGTTTTTTTAAGCTTACCTTCTATTTTCATCATTGAAATATGGACCAAAATACTAATTTGATCAGATTCCAATGCTCGGATTGCACTTCCGTCCCCCTTCGGTTTCAATGTGTAGTTCTCTCAAGCAAAGTCAACAATAGACAACACACTATTATCCGGAGTTTCTCAACACATCTTTTAAACTGCTTGCTCGCCAAAGGTGTCTTTGTAAAGTTATGATCTCAGAAACTTAGCAAGCTGATTTTTCATGTTCTTTAACAAAACAGATGCTTTGTCATTCGATCAACTAATCTAAGCCTTCGGATGTACCTTTTTGGATGGCTCATTGACATATGCATATACTTGCCATCCACATTAATTCCATCTTCCTCGTTTGGACAGGATGTCTAATTTCTTCACTCCACATTCATCACATTCGCCTTTGATGCATTTTAGTTTATGCCATTCATCCGTCACATATTTCTCGCAAAACCGCTGACCTCCACAAGATACTAACATTATCAAAAGTTTTCTTGTTTGCTTGACATACTCCATTGTTTTGCCGATGCACGGACACTACTGTACAAGCAAGTGCAATTAACATGTAGGGATCTCCTCATATCGTTGAAGGCCTTTCGCATGCAGGATCGCTTGCTCATGTTTGACACAACAACATGTGTTTCTCTCCTTCAATTTTCCTTATGCAATCAGGTTTCGGATACTCGAACCGCCGGTCGGCTAATTTTTGCATCGTGGATTACGATATACAAACCGTTGATAAAGCTCGGTGCGCAATAACAAAAGCATTAAAGACCATGTTAGCAAAATGATGTCGGCAACGGATGCCAAAAGAGTATTGAACTATACTATTGTACAATTAATGTATGTTCTATGTACATAAAATGTCCATCCAACAGTTCCACCGACTCTTATCGACATCTAATGTACATCTAATGTACTGTAAGACATCTAATGTACGTACCAACAGTTCCATCAACATCCAATGTACATCAATGTACATCCAATGTACATCTAATTAATGTTCCAATATTAGTACATCACATTAATGTTACAATATTAGTACAACTAATGTACATATGTCCGATTTGTTTGGCTTCATTACCCGAAAGTACACTAAAATGTAGAATGATGTAATTTTGATATTCAAGTACATGTAAATGCAAATTGCATGGACATGTAATCTGTTAATGGATGTACATCTAAAAAGTACCTAATAGCACATCAACTGCAAAGATTTCTGCTACTATGTAAACAATGTAAAATGCAATACATTTCATGAGAACCATGTGTATTCATTAACGTGTCACTTTCGAATGTAACTAGAATGTACGTAATAAAGTCATGAAAGAATTTTGGAAGAAAACATAAACTCCAAGACTGAATTGATTCAATTACAAGAGCAAACCCGCGGAGATATCAAGGTATTGTATTGCTTGTGTTCTCCTCTTCATGACATCTCTAACCTTTGGTGAAACTTTTGGTATTGTCAAGCCAAAATTCCATTTAACCTCGACATTTGATTGAATCATCGATTCTATTTGATCTTGGCATCCTTCCCGCCAAAGCCCATACATTTGCTCCAATTTAATGACATTATCTTCCTTCTTGCCGCAGCTTTGGATAAATTTCTTGGTCAGATCTTTAGCAATTTTGAAGAAACATTCTTGTTTATATCTCCTTTTTTTCCAACAATCATTGATAAACGATGAATGTTTTGCAGCCAATTTATCTTTGCTATTAGCAGACTTTTACTTCTTGAAGTCCATCTTTCAAGTTTCGATCATTGATTTCATAACAATAACTTCGAAGGATTTCCAATTACAGTTCGAAAACGTAAAAAAACTGTCATCTTGCAAAGAAACGATCACAAAAACTAATCTTTGATCTGACGGGCGCTTGCCGTTGAATCGAGGATGCAATCCACCCAACTGCCAACACGCTTTATTTGTTTTGTGGCATAACATCGGCCAATGTCGGCATACTTGCGCTTAGAACCATCACTTCCATTGGAATTCTCACCCTCCATGAATAGATTGAAATTGATTTGTATTTCTTGTAGATTCAATTGGCATGTGTTTGCTTCCGAATTCCTTCTGTTCGGCCCCGTGAAAGGGGAATTTCGAAAGGAGGGGACGGATCCATTCAATTGGTTCTGGTGGTTCTAAGGGTTAACCAAGAATTTTCGGGGAATGTCGGGATGATCTTGCAATCATTGCATATCCGACACAAAACGACAAACCATAGTATCTTGATGTACATCTAAAATGTACCCCCAAAAAGCACAAATTGCCCTTCAATTCAGTACGATGTACGTACACCCTTTCATGCTTTTACCCATGTAGATGAATGGAACCTTGTAGTCGTTGAACCATCCTCCAATGTTCATGCAGATGTGGAAGAGACCCGCAAGTCTACCAGGCCACTATATTCAACCTTGGCAAATGTACTTGCAGAAGCACTTAGAGAAGGAGACAACTTTGCGCTTGTCGCACCTAAAGGGAATGAGGAGGATTCTGTATTTTGGATGTTGCTATGCACCAAGCCAAAATTTGAAGTTGAAAATGACTTCAAGCAGAATGGAAACTTGTTTATGAGAGGTGAAACCGTTGTGGAGGGCATTTACTATAGAAAGAAGCCTCAGTCAAAGTTGATGTATGAGTTGTGCATAAACGAGCCAAAGTCACTTGTATTCTCTACTCAAATTTGTGCTATTCTAGTTCCCAAGAAAGGTGCTCGAATCAAGTTACATGTGCTAGACCAGTGATGAGAAAAAAAGATTCTAGAAAACTTGCCCGAGGTTTTATCTGATGAAGATAGCATGTCTGATGAAGAATAGTTGAACACATTCTTACAGGTTAGGAAATGATTCAGAAATTTTGAATATATGTTGTTGTGTCTTGCCTTGTTTAGGAATAATATAAGAAACTCAATTCCATGCTCAATTGTATTTTGATGTCCCTTGTTTCAATGTAATATATTTGCTTTTGATGTAATATGTAATTGTATTTTGATGTCACTGATGTAACATGCGCCAGGTTCACCACATGTGTCACCACATATGTTTCACCACATGTTTCACCACGTGTTTCACTTTCTGTCTCTTCCCCCAGACGATAGATCCTCTCCTCAACTTTTCCACTTTTGCTTTCCTTTTCCTTAAATTCTCTCGGTCCCATCAATTCCCTCATCATCCTTTGGGCGACAAATTGCATTCGAAAATCATTATGGGATGGCGAAATTAATGACCTCTGCAACCCAAAAGGCCCGAGGGTGCCATTCTTCTTGCTCCCTAATCGAAGTTTACGCTTTATTACAAAGAGCTTGGGAGCAAATTTCACGGTTCTGATGGTGTGTACTTGGGAAGCGATTTACGCTTTCTGATTTACAAGCCAGCCTACCCAAGAAACATGGCCAACTTCACCTCTTGGATGCTACAAAACGATGGAGTGCCTGAATGGGACAATGTGACCAGAGAAGAAGAGCCATAATACCTAGGCGTCTTGTCCGATTTTCACCCATGCGGAATGGATGGACATCCTCAAGCAATAGAAATTTCTCTATTCACCGGATGAGAATATGACCACGTAAATGCCGGAAAGCTCTCACCGGGAGGATGAATTGTATACCTAACCTCCCGCACCTCTCAACTTACTCTGCGCCCATCGAAATTTTACACACCAAGATCTTTGGCCTCTTCCTCATACTATTGACCGTGATCTCAAAAGGTTGAAACCTTTTACGCTTAATGGCTACCAAGCCTTTACGCTAGACGTTTCTCGCTTTTGTTATGATAGGTTGTTTACGAGGACCAATTCCTTCACTTCGTGGATATGTTCTATCATCACAAGGCCAAGCGGGATGCACATGGAGAAGCCGCTATTCCGCTTTTGGTAACACCGCACCATTATGGTTTTTGCTTTCCCTCCGTAATGGGATGAAATAGGTCGGGTAAGCTGACCGGCGGGCCACCGATCGGGTGATCATAGAAGAGGACGAGGAGGAGCTGGACCCGTGATCTCTTTTTGATAGAAGCACGAATGAATGCAAGTGTATATAAAAAGTTTTGTTTCTCATGTAATCTGAAATGTTTAATACTTGTCCTCGCTTATAATCTGAAATGTAACCTTATATAATCATTTTATATGTTTAATATAAATCTTCACTCTTCAATCTTCACTATTTAATAGACGAGGTAAAAAGTGACACACGAAAAAATTACATTAAGGATGAAATGCGAATGGGACAGAGAAACACATGATGAAACCCACCATTGGAAATCATACATCAAATGCAAGGTCAATCATTCAAAAGTCGGGTCGTAAGGTGAAGCATTGGGCCGAAACCCTAAATCTAGTTTTGCATGCGACATTGGCTTATCCCAATCCAAATGGCGAAGAAGACGAAGGAGAACACGAGCACAAACAATTTCGCCAGTTCAAATGCAGTCGCATCTGGTAGAACCTATACTGGAGCAAATAAACCAGGAACAGAGGCGGATATTAGAGGAGCGGAGGATCCATGAATTCCGAGGTATTCTAGGCTTAAAACATAGGTTAATTCCTGATAGGCTTAAAGAATTAGAAGCCAAGGCGTGATACGCTGCCTTGCCTTTCTTTGTAGTAGAATGTGATTTCTATATTACTAATGATGTTGTTTTACACAGATGCAGTCAGGAGACTTAACAGAGCTGGTGCAGCCGACAGGGATCTGGGGGTGGCGTATGATTCTGATGATGAGTTCGCAGCTCTCTCCCCGAGTGAGCAAGAGGATATGTTCATCCAACTAAAGCAGGAAATGATCCATGCTTCAGCCATTAAAAAAGTGCTCAACGGGCCAGATGCATGGAGACACAACAACCTGAGACAATACTTTATGAATCTGTATCATAAGTGGGAGCAGAAACGAGAAGCTCATGTTTTAGTGTTGCTGGATTTCACCAACTATTCAGCAGAAAAACTTGATCTCATCTTGAACATACTTGAAGAAGAAGAGTTCTGGATCTCACAATGCGGATCCCATTGAGGCCCAAGAATCGTATGTCATCATTAACCTCTTTAAACAAAATTTATTATTATATCTCTAATGCATTTTGATAATACTAGAAGCTCAGGGTTATAGTTTTCCCTGATTTTTCTGCATACTTCATTTCATAAGAAGTATGAACTATTCTACCGGGTATGGTAGATTTCCATATGTATTTTTATTATTTGAGATATAAAAACAATGTTTGCATCACCACGCCTTCACCACAAGTTTTCACCACATTTTTCACCACGGCTTTTCACCACGCCATTTTCATCATAATCAGCTCGGGGCATTGACTATTTTTGACCCGGCCAGAAAATGGAATGGCTCTCGAAAACAAGATCTTGACTGATTTTGGTGACGTTAATATATGGATCCCAAATTAGGTTCCCCGAATTGATATGAGGCCAAAATTCATGAAGCTCGCTTTGTGCAAAGATTCTTGCAAGGCCACTAACTATTGCTTCAGGGAATTCTGTATTTTTCTTTTCAGTTTCTTCTGAACTCTATTTCTTTTGAACCCGAGCCACCCACCTCATATTTTCCTATTTGTTCTTTGGTTACCATATTTTGTTAGTGTGCGATCATAAATTCTGACCTTGAAATTCCTTGTTGGCTTTAATGTTTGTTTCAATGGTATGCTATTTCAAAGAAAGGCATACTTTTGCTTTGTACTTTGCATTGTATAATGAATGACAAAAACTATCATTAACTTGAGTCATAAAGTAAATACCAAAACTTGAGTTGCAAACTAAATACCAAAAAATGTTTCTTATATCTGTACGTAAAAGGATAGAAACAGCCAGCTTAACTAAAAGAACAAAGGAAACTAAGAGAACATTTAAAACTGAACACAGCTGTAGAGAAGAGGATTTCTGTCATTAACTAAAAAGTTTTACAAAAATAGTCACAAGGACTATTGCAAAACATTTGAAACCGTGGATTAAACAAACAAATCTAAACTAATCGTATCGAGCAGTTTGATCTTCAAAGGGCCATCCTCACTCTATATGGAGGTCGCCCTCCATGGCATACATCTTTATTTCTAGCGCCGCCCTCGCCGGGTAACCTCGATCGACCCACTCGAGCACCTATTCGAAGGGCCACACAATGCCTCCATGATGAGCTTTTCCACCTCGGGTGGAGTGAACTTGGCCACCATCAGAATCGGTGGCCTCTCGGTGAAGACACTCCATTCGGACCGCGGTTGGGCGACGGCGAGCGTGCACAATGGCCTAATAGTATTCCTAGCAAGACCGTAGTCTTGAACCTGGCCATAGACGCAATGCAAGAAATGGGCGGAATGAACGAAATGGACGGAAGGACAAAATGGACGGAGGGAAGAGGAAGATGGACGGAATGAAGCAAAGAAAAGTAATTTTGGGAATAAAAGGGATGTTTGCATGCATACCATTTTTGGGAATGAGGCGTAAGAGGAAAGGGACGCTTGCATACATACGATTTAACACCTCGGAGCCGAGCCACCCGCCACATGTCACCACATGATTCACCACATGTACCATTTGCATCACCACAGTATTCACCACATGCACCACATGTACCACATGATTCACCACATGCACCATTTGCATCACCACATCTATCACCACATGTATCACCACATTGTCATGAATCTTTGAATACATCAATTTCTTTTCCGAGATTTGAACTCCACCAGTGTTGCTCGTCGTTGAAAGTCTATTGTATACAATAGTATACAACAATGTACATTAGAGTGTCAATGAAAGAATAGGTTACAAGAATAACCTCTTTGGTTACAATAATACAAACATGTGATTACAAGTAAAGATCTATTGATCTCACAATCTCAAACTTCATTACTAGAGCAACCGTGCTTCACAACATCAATCATCATTCTAATGCGTGTCCAACAAATTCCCCACTAGAAATTGGTACACCCCTTGACAAACATATCGGGCCCTCACATTGGATGAGTAATACCTTCAAATTTACTTAACTCACCTTGCATTGGGATAGTATGTCCAAGTCTCGCATTACTCGCAGCCACAACTTTCTTTACAAAGACACATATAGCGGACCACACGACCGCAAAGAATTAGACCGAGTGGGGAACTTGTAATTCTCTTGTGGTGCGCCTTTTATGGTGCTTGGGAATTTTGTGTTTGCATCCTCAACAAAACTCATGACAAGGCTCTGAGCCCTTGTACATTTCTAGGTCATCCAAAATGGTACACACCGGGTGACATTTAACCGGTGACCTCCAAGACCTACAATGACATACACCGTCCGCTTAGCCGATAACATGTTTGTAATGGTTCATTCCGAAATTGCCCCATATTCCTGTTGATTTTTAGCCTAGGTAGTATGCAGACGGAGATGCAAAGACTTCTTACCTAATTTTGCACAGTCATTCTCTATATTCTGCTCTAATCAGGTATTGCATGCCTATTTTAGAATTATTTAGAGGCCTTGGCATTGTCCAACTTTGCAGCATGTGATTGTGAAGTAAGAAGTCCACCATGGGATTCCCAGTCATTCATTTTTTTTTTAGGAGTTGAAAAGAAAAGTAACAAAAGAACATAATAAATAACATCGCGATGCCAGCTTAGTGGTCAAGCTATTGGTAATGGGCGACCCCCATCCAAAGCCCAAAACCCGCTGACTGTCATTGGATGTAAAAAATAAAATAAAATAAATGAATAGAACATTCATCGTGATAACAACCTAGTGGTCAAGCTCAGGGTAGCCCTTAAGCTCGAAATATCGCCAAAAGGCTATTTTTTTGGACATTTGCATGTTTTTTCACTACTGTTGAGTAGGATCAATAAGGAGTGGTGCCAATAAAATATCGCCACCTTGTCTACGAAATTTTCTCCTTCCACTCATAAGTTAGCCTATGTCACTAAATGATGGATTCTTGGATTCGCCGCCATGTGAATTTTATTCTTGGTAGTTATTTTAAAATCGCCCCTTAACCCCCTAAAATCATGTAAAATTAATACGAATTCATCTAAGCATTCTAAGTATGAATACAATATCTAAGCATTTTATCGCTCAATTAGGGGTCCAATAAAAATTAATGCCTTAGGGTACTATTAGATGGGTGTAATTTACATTTTTATTGTTGACACTAATCAGCTTGGCCTTTCTCTTATGAAGACATATATGCCAATGTCTGCTAACATATATATTCATTATGTGAGCATTACGCTTACAACTGTATACAGACATAACAAATTTATATTGTAGACCCAAATTTTACTTGAGAAAAAAGTATATATTCCATCGCTTGATGGATGAAAGATTCGCCAAGGTTGCTACAACTCAAATTGAAACCTGAAATAAAATCGCAAATATAACTAATCGAAAAACGCTAAGATTCGCCTGACATTCTAAATTACACCTATGAAAATTTGGGCTTAAGGGCTACCCTGGTCAAGCTATTGGTAATGGTTGACCCCATGTAGTGCCCAAAAGCCGTTGATTATCATCGGATGCAAAAATAAAATAAAATAAATGAAAAGAAGAGAGGAGACAGAGAATAATGAATTTATGTTGCAATACTATAAACATTGACATTTTCTTCCAAATTTTGTACAAATCAATTTCAAGAGGAGGAAATAGTTTACTTTCGAAACTAGGTAGTTGAAATTCCTAGCAAACATTCCCTTTTTCTCAACCCACCCTACAGACAACGGGATTGAAAAGAGAAATGTTCGCGGCGGCCTTGGCCGCTGCGATAAATTTCTTGTAATAGTAAGTCTAAATCTTTAACTTATATAAAATAATCCTAAGATTATAAATTCTAAGGTACGAAAAATCCTTACAAATGCCCAGTAAAGGGAAAGCCCAGTAAAAGGGCTTTGCCCTAATGTAAAGGTTAGTTAAGCTACTCTGACATCGCCACGTGTGCTGCCCGCAGGTAAAAACAACCACTAAGCCATAATGGATGTAGAAGGAATAATATTATGACGTAAGTCTATTTCTAAATTCCCAAGCATAGACAAATTATACATGCATTCTATAAAGTATAGGGATCGCTATTTGTTATAGAAGAGTCATGCTAGCTTAAACAAGATGCACATGCATTACGGATTGCCGCAATACCATTCGTTAGTTCTCGGGCAAAACATTTGCAAGAGTGCATAAATATATATCAAGGTCAGACACCTATACACACCGACAGACATGAGAAAAGAAAAGATAAGATCTCGACGTAATTTCCCTGAGCTTCGTGCTAATTGTGAGTTTCATTATATCTGTGCTAATCCGTCATTCATTATATTTTGAAGAAATCAACTAATTGGGTTTCGGTATCTCGTGGCTCAGTATTTCCGATGTCTTTGGACCTGGAACCATCGAAGTTCTATCACAAGCATCTTCCGTGCTTTCTATTATGATATTGGATCCTTGCTTTTGAAGGTCAAGCGTATGCGTACCGCTGAAAGGGGGATTTGGTTCTTAAAATATGAGTATTATTATCCTCGGAAAGGCAAAATTGTGGACTTACCATTGCCCCCATTATCACGGCTTTTAGTTCCCTTTGCCCAATGGATTCCAGTTTTACGTTTCTTGCCAAGCTGAAATTGTCACGGGAAATTTTCGCTTTGAAGGAGAAAGGTGGAGTCTGTGGACACGCGGAAAGTAAATGTACCCATCGATATGTTTATTACATTGTTTAAGAATGTCGAATGTCAAGAAGACTTCAAAAATGTTTTCATGTAAGTGATTGTCGGGCTTGTTTACGGATGACATTTTATGTGATGAATGGTCATCCCGCTCGCATGAAGGAGTTGAGAAGGTACGGTGCGTGATAAAGAAAGAAAGCGCTCGAATCGGTATTGTATTCGAAGCAAACAGTTTACATTACCTTCAAATACGAAGATGGAGGGAAGTAAAAGAAGGGAGCAGATGGACGTGGGTCCAAAGGAACAAGACGATGCCGATGGTACCCATTCTCGTCATTGACATTGCTATCTTCAAAAGTGGTCAATTGTTTAAAACCTTAAAAAGTCGAAGAAGCATGGTCTTCATTTGATGTAAGAATTATTTTGGAATCGAATGTGATTTAAACGTCTTCCATTTTTGGTGGATGGTGTCAAGGTAGGAAAACGTGGGGAAGAGTTGTATACAACAAAGCTCAGATGCCTCCCCGGGTTGTACTTTCTTTAAGTGAAAAACAGTTAAACAAATAAATAACAATGGTGTTACCGGGTTCAAATCCCGGTGTTGTTTGCCAATAACTTATATCATTTTGCAAAGTTTGCAACGGCCACCGTCGGCGAAACATGTGGAGTTCGTAGTCGTGATGTAGAGTGTTGTATAGTTTTACGCAGGGCCACGGTATAGTGTGTTTTGCGGTTAACATAAATTTGGCCTTCTTTTTTCGGCAAAATATCGCGACCGTGGGCCACGGTCGCGAATACCTTATTGTTGTCTTTGGCATATTCGCTCATTTCACACCGTACCACGGTCGCGACATATTTTTGTCCGGGACACTTAAGACATTTTAGTTTCTCGCGCCGGCTCGCAGGCACTTACTTTTAGGCGATCAGGTTTTTTATTGCACTAAAGGAGGCGCTACAATTACTGCAATGTCAAACGACGTGTCGAGAAAAGCTTGGGAACAGCCTGCATGGTATGACCGGCATCGTCGAAGGAAGCGTAGTATCGGCCGTCACACCCCTGGATGAGTTCGCCAACAGCCTGAAAACCCCAGACGCCATCTGTAGTCTACAATAAATCTGCCTTAACGGTAGATATAATAATCTCGAGGCTAACAAACACATTGACGTGTATGGTCGTAAGACATTCAAGTTCCATGGCCGTGGGCGTAAACCGAAGCCGCCCTTTCTCCCTCGACCGGGAAGATTGTATTGAGTCTAAAGTCCTTCTCAAGCTTTTTCCCAAAGGTGACCAAGATAAGGTTCAAGGTCGCTCAAGAGACCGCCACCGACTTATGTGAGAAGGATGGGAAGGATAATTTATATCCAGGCCACATCATGTTTGCTACTTACATGATATATAATGGTTCCACCAACAGATAGGGGAAGAACCACGTGAAGGCTATTGCGAGAACCTCGGTCACCTGTAGAGGAGGTATTTGATGCAAGAGAAAGAGAAGGAACTGGTGGAAAAGCTCGATGAGGACGAGGATGAAGACGTAGGGGTGTCACGGAAGCCTTGCCGTTAACATAGGAGGGAAGGACTATCTTCTTCTCCACGATATATCTTCCATTACTTGGTTTGAGGCAAGATGAGGTCCTTGGACAAATCTATGCTTTCGTTGTTGGTCTAGACGACTTCATTGACTTGAGCCTAAGTGCCTAAGGGACCTGCGACGATCTCTTAACCTATGATGGAACTTCAATAGCTCCCGAGAATGCTTTTGATAGAGTTCCGGAGATGGCGTGAAATGGGCTTGAAGGAAGTCTCGTAAAAGTTCGAGTGAGTACATCAAAAGCTCAAAAAGATAGTGGAAAACAAGTATCAAAGAGCCGAATCAAGCACTTCAAGGTTGTCCATCAACATTTCTACCAAAGGGGTTATTGCATCCGATGAAGTGGAGGTAAGCTACCATAAGTTTGCTTATTTTGTTAAGTGCCTAAGAACGATTGTTTATTGCGCAGAGATTTTTGTGGGCCCATTTTTGCGCCGGACATGATGACAGAGTTACCCTTGGCGGAGATGCAAGTATCGCCCACTATATGGGCTACTTTTATAAGGAGAGATCGTTGTGTTCCATTCTAAGTACAGCCCATATGGACCAGGAAGAGGTCTTGAAACTCAAGGCCCTCTCGTTGATTGGTAATCACATCCCATTATCTCGCCAATTCTGATCGGGTAGTGGTCATTGGGAGAGATATCGCCACGCTTGCATATTTTTTGGTAGCTTTAGTATGTATTCTATGGCTGCCAAGAGTTGCATTGGCCTTGTCCCCGTGGATAAGGCTACAATTCGACCGACTTGGGAAGAGGGAGCCCAGTTCCTCGCCTTTATATGTACCGTTGGATCTTTGGTCCGGGAGTCCAATTGGAAGAAGTCAAGTGTCCCGATGACTTACATGTTTCTAAGAAAAATGAAGTTGTAACCATTGTCAATTAATGCAAAGACTTGTTTGAAATCTCTATTCTTGTTATATCCCGAACATAAACTTCGGTTTCATTTTAATTTGTTTTACGCTTCTATTTTACTTTTGCACCGTGGCCGCGGTGCGAAGACCGTGTTATCACGTGCTTACAACTAACCAATATTCGCGACCGTGGCCCGCGGTGCGAAATGACTATTCCACATTACGTGGGAAGGTCTATTTCGCGACCGTCCGCCACGCGGTGCGAAAATAGCATTCCAACGTTTTTGGAGTGTGCAATTTCAAGCACGTGACTACACACAATCTACTTGAAGAGAATGCTTATCTGAATTTAGAATCTACATGTAAGGAAAATGGCCAAGAGCTTTCCAAATGAAAATGTGCGGTAAATAGATGGATCATATGTATCTATCTCTTATGGTTACATACTTATAACTAGCGAATGTCTGAAATATTGTAGTAACAGAATTTAGAACTCATATAAGAGGTATAGCATACATAAATGCAGAAGATCATTCGCAATCGGGATCATCATGAGCACGTAGTTGAGTGATGCGATTAATCTCATAGACGTGACGCTCTGGAACCCGATGAAGGTGGATAACAACACGATAAACCCCGTTGGAAGAATGATTTCGACCCTCTGCTACTCCTTCCAGCCAGGGATCAAGGGGGATACCCCTCTGAGAACATCTATAAAGATCATTATATTTCATAGTGCAAGTAATGGAGTCTATAGGCAAGGTAGACCCCCTGTAATAAGAATAACCAGGCCGAGACATAGCAAATGGATGCCTTCTCCATTGAATGAATGGAGCTGTACTTTATATCGAACAAAATTATTGACATGCATCAGAAACGGCATTATTGGTTATATATACGAGCATAATGTACAAAATACACGATCATGAACTCTTCAAATAAGTATTGACAATATGATCCAGATGACAAGTATTGATTTAGGGGGACTCTTCTGAGTCATTGTCACCAGGCACCCCAGTGATCTTTTCTATCATGTACATTTGATGCTCTCTATTCCATATTAGATGGATGATAACATCGAAGGGATCAGGATAATAGCGAGGATTGAGAGCGGCAGTGGTCATCCAGGTCTTCCATGGGTATTTCTCGCTCATGACATTTGCTTGAAGTTTTCGTGATTCATCTTGCAGGTAATGGAATCACGTTAAGGACCAGAATGAGACCACATGGCTAGATGGAGGCTAATGTTGCTGCACTCGGCAATTTTATGTATATTTATACCCACCAAAATTATTGATGGTATATACATAGAAATTATTGGATTATATACATACTTGTATGGTACTCGTATAATGGCATATATACCTGATTTCTCTTTAAATAGGCATCTATGCCTTCATTGTCTATCATTGTCTTTGCTTCTTGTTTGCTCCTTGCCTCTTGTCTGCTTCTTGTCTGCTTCTTTGCCTCTTTCCCCCTCTTGTCCGCCTCTTGTCTGCTCCCTTTCTCCCTGTCTGCTCCACTAATTTCTTGTCTGCTCCACTAATTTCTTGCAAATGGTAACTTTGCAAGAACATCCTCGCTGGGCTGATCCGGAATACCTGCAAGCATGCGGCAGAAATACGTGCACTTTTGATGATTTTTTTTGCAACTTTTGGGAGCATCGATGGCGTCACGGTCCAACCACAGAGCTTGCAAGGCAGCTGAGCAACTTCATTATCGATCGCTATAATCGTCATCTCCCTCCACTGGAGGAGATCAATTCGAGTCAGGCAAGGTTCACTCTAAGGGTGTAAATATGGTAATGCTACCCAAAAAAGCGCGAAAGCACATAGCACCTAAAGCACCTATGACTAAGAAAAAATGTGTCATAACTTGACCTCCACAATTTGTACGCTCCTCCACGAGATCTATATCATCGCTCCTTGCCTTCCTACATCATATATATTGTTTTTTAAGTAACAACTATAAGGTCGTTGAAGAGAAATATCTTCAAGCGCACTTGTCCGGATGGTGCTTTTTGGGTAGCATTACCATATTTACACCCCTAAGTGCTTTGGGACTTCTTGAACCCCCCTCAGATTTAGAAGATAGGC
Organism: Isoetes taiwanensis; assembly: GCA_021234155.1. Taxonomy (NCBI): domain Eukaryota; kingdom Viridiplantae; phylum Streptophyta; class Lycopodiopsida; order Isoetales; family Isoetaceae; genus Isoetes; species Isoetes taiwanensis. The sequence goes on along the minus strand of JAJEKV010000036.1, from coordinate 2,035,284 downwards.
TAGAACAGTTGAAGGACATGCTTTTCCATGGTTTCATGGCCTACTCTCTGGATCAGTATGCGCCTCTGGTCATTCCTACTAGTGAGAAGAATAAGATTTATATCCTCATTGAACTTTACAACTTCCATTACAAATCTTTTGTGGATATTGGTAAGCTCCTATTCCGTTCCCTTGACTTCAACATCCCGTGGTTTACTCTCTAAATTCCCCACACGGGATACAATTCCTTGGGATACACGACCTATGGCTACATAGCACACAAAGACATAATAGGTACATATCACGGTGAAGATACTCCATTGGAATATGTGTATAAACCGGTATAAAGATTTTCATAGAAATTAAGTATATAAGCAAGTGATTTTCGTGTGTAATTAAGTAACATCTTAGGTGTAATTAAGTGATTTTAAATGTAATTAAGTAATTAAGTAATATCTTCTACCATTTTCCTTGTATTTTTCATGTGATTGTTCTATTTGTGGTCATATTCGCACCGTAGCCACGCTTGAAAAAATCGCCTTCGCCACAAATTATTGAAGGGCTGTTTTCGCGACCGTGGGCTGATCTGAAATACGCTGATCCCGCTTTTGTTACCACCAATCAATGGTATAATACTTCAACATTATTGGTATTATTCTTCATCATTCTTGGTATTATACTTCAACAATATTAGTATTATACTTCAACATTATTGGATTCGGTAGCTATAAATTCTTTTCAGCTTGCTTTCACTTCTCACCTTTGTTCCATGTTTTCACCTTGCTTTCACTTCTTGGTCTTTGGTCTTCCTTGTTCCTTGCTACTTGATCTTGATGTTTTTCTTCGCTACTTCATCTTGTTCCTTGCTCTTGATCTTGCTACTTGATCTTGTTCCTTGCTTTCTTTGCTCCATGATCTTCCTTGTTTTTGATATTCTTGCTCCTTGATCGTCCTTGATCCTTGCTTCTTGCTACTTGATCTTGATGCTTCTTGCTACTTGATCTTCGTGCTCCTTGTTCTTTTGCTACTTGATCTTAGTGCTCTTTGCAAATGATTGGACCGAATCCTCCCGGGGCCACTCCGTAAGGCTTCGCAAGCATGCCCCCGACATTCTCAGGCAGCCCGAAACTAATGAGCTATTTGACCATTTCTTGGAGTGGAGGTTGCACTACGCCCCACCAAGGAGCTTGCAATGGAGTTGATCAACTTCATTCGAGCGATTTGATTGTGGTCATGAGCCACTGATGGAAATCAATCCATCTCAATGTTATAGGAGGCTTGCAATGAGGGGAATTCTTGAACCCCCTCCTTATCCGACCGAGATGCTACACGCCAGCTTGAGGGCCTCTTCTTCGTGTTTGGTTATTTAGCACACTCTCGGATCAATACATATCGAGTTTATTCATAAAATTTCTAAAGGACAGATGTATGGCCTTATTAGGGCGCATACAACGAAAGTACAACGGTTTTGTGGAGTTAGATCTGCTCTTCTTCCGTGAGTATCATCATGTGGAATTACTTTTTCTAATGACTAGGTATCCCATATGGTGGGAAGAATCAGTAGGGATACGCTGCGTGAGCTCGGGTTCCTAACCCACCAGTGTGGGTTACCCCTCCAGGGAGAAACCTAGGGAAGGTTACTTTGACATACTTTGGTTATTTGTCGTTCTCTAAATGTTCTCTAATATGTTAATATATTCTCTAACATGTTAATATGTTCCCTTTGATCTTGTGATTCACCTTCTATGGAATGATTCAATTTCGCACCGTGGCCACGGTGCGAAATTGCCTGCCCTTACACAGTAACTTACAGGAATTTCGCACCGTGGCCACACAAAGTAATTTATACCTATTTCGCACCGTGGCAACGGTGCATTGTAAGTATACATAGAGAATAGATACAATGAAAATACTTAGCAAGCAAACAAAATATACAACAAAGATCGTTTCATTGATATAAAACACTTTACATGCCTCGGAAGTAATTTGTCAAGGCAACATCCTGCCTCATTATTGTCACTCTCTTGGAATGCACAGCACATTTCACACAGTCTTCGAAGAACCTGACCATGTGATTCTCAGCGGCCTCGTGCAGAGCATCAAGGGCATCTGCAGTGAATCGAGTCACCTCTTCTGGCATTGGAAAACGGTAACCAGCTTTCCGGTACCTTGCACCATCCCTCTTCATCTTACTGTATCTCTCCTGAACCACCTCCTTACATATTCTAGCCATTGTGAGCTTCGGAAGCACCCACTCCACGTGGTTCTGGAAGTGCCGGATTTCCCGAATCCATCTTAACTTTTGCTTAAACGGCTGGCCCTTCTTATTCAGCTTAGGAGGGCCTTTACAGAGAACCTGTTTCTTCTGCAGCTGCTTAGGCTTAGTCTTCCTCTTACGTTTACTGGATTCCGCGACCTCTACAGGCTGCTCAACAACAGGAACCACTACTGCATCTGGTACTACAGTTTCAGGTACAACCGTCACAGGTACTGCAGCTGCCTAGGATAACGAGAAGCATATGCAACGTGAACGTGGAGTGTTTTGTTAGAGCCCATATCTTGTTGATTGAGACCAACTAAGGCCAATATTGCAAGATAACCAAACAAGGCCAATATTGCAAGATAACGAAAAGTGAGATCCACTACAACCTACAAATAGTGTCAAGTGACAGGCAAACTAACTTCAAATTAGCATTGAGTAACAGACGATGATGTCAACAATGTCAACGGATATTTTCTTCGATTTGAGCTGTCACAGGGACCTGGATAGGGACACCCTGGTACATAACATTCAGGAGTTGAAATACATTCTGAACAGCAATAGGAACGTTACGGGCGGGCACATCCTCATGCGAACGACAGCGGGGAACATTCCGGACATGCACATCCCGATGGTCATCCTCTTGGGGGCTTAGCATTCTCATTGTCGGCTCAAGCAAGTCGGCCCCCAAGGTTTATCTCCACCAATCCAACTTCCAGCACTCTACGAGGAAGTCCTGATGTAATCTATCTCATTAGCCAGATCTGAGAGAATGTGTTAGGAGTTGGCGTCAAAGAAGCCATCAACTTGGGCCACACGATGAAGGAATAGAGTGCCTCAAGCAAGTTGTCGGCTCCCATCGAAGGAACAGAACAGCTGCGTTCCGGTGCAACTACCACATCGGCGTTAGCGGCGATGCAATCATCGAACCGCAGGAACTCCATGACGGATAGCTGCTTTGCACAAGGTTCCTTCTCGACTAAATGGCGAAGAGAAACGGTAAACACGCCTTGGCTCCGGAAGGTATGTCTCTAAAATCTCCTCTGCGTCATTGGCAACATTACGAACTTCGGCGTCGGACACGCTTGATGGATGTTTTACGGCTCGGAAGGCGGTGCTCTCACATTACGGTTGTTAGAAGCTTACCGACATAGTTAGTGGCGCTGCCCTCGTTGTCTTCACCATGATGTGTGCGCCGGGCGCGAGCCTTCTCTTACGTTCTTTGGTTGTTGGGATTGTTAGATCCCAATTACCGCTATTCTCAGCCATTGTCTGCGAACCGTAATGCAACAAATGAGTGGACAAGATTGATAAATATGCAATGTAATGACTTAGAACAAATATCAAAAGCGGAACAACATCGATAACAAAGATAATTATATAAAGAGTACCGGTTTATCGTGCGAAAAATCGGCAAAGATAGCCACGCGAAAACCAAATGCTTTGGCAGGCCGTACGGTCGCGAATAGCGATTAATCTATAACTAATTCCCAACTTCATTACGCCGCACATGGCCCGCGGTGCGAAATACTGTCATTCATCAATTGAATACCAACTAAGTTCGCACACCGTGCCCACGCCGCCAACCTAACATATTTGAAACATTATAGTTGCACATCATGGTCTATAGTTATACATTAATATGATATTGTTCATACAATTGATTCCCCGAGTATATCTTCTGTCGATCCTTGTGGATCGCCACGCCTTTAACTTGTCTGCGCACTAGAGCTACACCATATCTCAACTTTTTTCCGCTCAACTTTTCTCCTCAATATTCTAGCCAACGTGGTGTCTTGTTTAGCTTTATCTTTTTTCTCTAGCTTGCGGATAATCCCTCTATAGAACCATTGGCACATCTGTTGCAATGAGTTACCACACCGAACCTCGATGTTGTGTGAACTGAAAAAAGCATTCTTGGCTTGCTTATGTGACTTCTCCATTCCCTGCGTATTCCATATTCCCAAGCTCCCCGTACTCTTTGGCAAACCACAAGCCATGGGTGAAGTATATGAATGTAATGTGTGACATTGCATTCTCCCCATGCTTTATAAACGACTTCGTGAATTCGATTCTTTGCTACTTTGAATTCATCTAACTTTCCACCCACCATTTTCTTCTCGCCATCAAAGTTACCAGATCGCTTTCGGATGCACTTGCGCTTTAATTTTCTTTAGTTTTCCCTCCCACGTGAAGTACGGTCATCTTACGCTACCGGCAAGTCCTTATACCCTCCCACTTTCCGGTTGGCAATGATCCATTCTTCGTAATTTAGTACAAAGGCAGAAATCTTTTCACTTTCACCCCACCCATGGATGGTTTACAAGGAACCTTGCCTCCCTTCTTAGGATCTTGCAAGATTTTATAGTCACCACCATGAAGACCAAGATCAGAAAGCCGTTCTCAACATCTTTCATACACTTTTTTCTGGCTGATTGTGGGAGACTTATTCCAAGCAAAAGAATGCTCATGTACACCATCTTATCCACTATTCTTAGAAAGACATGGAGAGTGCAAATATGTACTCTCTTCACGAGAAATTGCAAGTATGGGGATTAAAGTTTTGTCCTTCTTCTCACGCATTGGTTCAGCATCCCGGTCACATTCGAGAGTACTCATTCCTTCCCTTATCATCTACCCTAGCATACAAGCGGTAGGACATGCGTGGGTAGTCTTACGAACCATGTTTCATGTTATACATGCACTTTGATGGTCTTTAGATCAATGACCAAATGCCATTCAACCTCGTAATCTCCGTGAGCCGGGGACTGAAGCTTCTCCCACTCCATGAGCAGCAATAATAGTAGGAATAGGTGTCTGTGAAAAGACCCAAAGAACACCATGATTTTCTTCGGTGCCCGAAATATCCTATCCACCAAATATGGTCCTCTCGATTGAACAGAGAACTTCCTTTCCTCGTTATCGAGAATTTGACAGCATACGTTCATTAATGTCAAAGAAACCCTCTCATACTTCTCACCTTTGATGGGTTCCATCTCATCAACTTTTATAGCAATTTGGGTTTCCCTCCACATTCTTCCACTTTCATATCATAGAAGCGAACTAACTAAGAAGCATTTTAGAGATCCATCCAACAATTATTCTTCTCATTAAGAACAAATAGATCATTTCCTGAGCCCACCCTTCTTCTTACTTTTCCCGGTTGATTAGTGATCCCAAGTGCACGGATGTGGTGATCTCGGTACATCTCTCCCAAATGTTAGGTATTATACGCATTCCTCTTTGTTCTCGCTTGCTCGACATAACCCAGTCTTGGCGGTATGGTCTTCGTAATACCCCCTGCTTGATACCATCACGCAAACATCTAAAGAGAGCAATGTAAAAGCATGTCGATATACCCACATTGTCACATAATTCTTGCATGCTTCAGTAAGCATCACGTTCAACAACAAACTTTTTCTTAAATGGTTAGCTCGGGAAAGCTTCAACATATCTATAACATCATCTTTAGTTACAAGCTTTTTTCAACAAACTAGCCATATTACAAGGTTTTCTCTTCTTCTTTTTTCAGCCATAGTAGGATCCATCCAGTTTTTTAATAGCGTGGATTCTTCTTCTAGAGCCCCCACCACTAAGGGCAAGTATACTTAGGGCCTTCAGTTTTTTTTCCTCTCCCTCATGCCCGGTGGTGTCATTTTCAGTCTTTTTAACTTCCTCTCCAGGTTTGTCATTGTCCTCGAGCATCTCTTCAATCCTTGTTTAAGTGACTCCACCTCCATAAGCAACCTTTGATTGGAAGCTTGCAGTTCTTACGTATTCTTAGACACCATTGGTTAAGAAATAGTTACACTTGTTGGAGGTAATTACGATTGTGCTACCATATTGCAATGCACTCCACACAATTGATTGTACATTGTTCTCAAATGCACATCAGAATTACTTGAAATATTATTGCAATAGCCAAGCGGACCTTGATTACCCTTACTGTGCAAAATGAATAAGCCCCCTCATGGAGAATGAAATTCAGGATGTCTTCTCGGTGATCGGATCGATGGGATCTGATTCCCCACGCCCGAGATCAATATTCATTGCACCAAGCTCGAAGAGCATTCTCATCGACTGTTCTTCCAATTATATTGATTTTTTAGGGCAAGCAGGTTCTTGGGCACCTCCACCCGAATTGGCCTTTTTCAAGCCATTCAAAAAGAATTACTCGTTGTCATTGCCCTAAATTAATAGAATGGTTACCTACGCCATAGATCGAATTCAGAGTCGCCAAATCGCTTCCAGAGCTCCATAGTCCTATTGACCAAATTGATGCAATTCTTAGCCAAAATACGAAGGAAAACTAGAGAATTTCTTCGATTGGGCTTAGGATTGACATCAAAAATCTAAATTAAAATGCCCTCCAAAGCTTTGGGCTCAATTGAGGCATTCTTGAGGTGTCCCCACCGAAGCTACTCCTTGTAGCTTGTAGTTCGGGGGAAGGTGGGGAGGAGGGATTTAGGCGTAATGAGTAAAACAACAAGTAATAATGACGTTTACCGTGTCTTGTTGCTCGTGGCTGAGGTTCGGTATTGGTTCGTGGGGGCTTTTGCCCATACCTGCAGTTCGGGTACCAACTAAAATCCAAATTTGGGAAGGGCTTACAAGGGCGTTAATAGACTCCACCAAACCTCTAATGCAGAGCCAATACAAAATATTCTTCCAAAAATGGTACCCTAGTTTTGACCCCGAACTTGACTCTCTTGGGTGAAAGTATGTTGGTGGGTAGCAAAAAACGCGACCCCAGCACCCAAAGACCAAAGCACCCTTCATACTATTTTTTTTCCACCCTTCACCAATTGAAGTGTAACCTATGCTATGCCCGCCACTTCATAGGGCGCACTATTTCAATCATAACCTTCTTACCGCAGCAACCGTAACTAATGACTGCGGACCGAAAGGGTAGCTAACTTTGAATTTGTAATTTTGAACCGTGCTCCCCCACCTTTTTGCTACTCCGCCAAATAGCCTCAGGAGAAGAAGCTCGAGAATTTCCGGATTCACTCCAAGCTTAGTATTCCAAAACTCAAACGCCAAAAACTATGGTGAAGAAGGTTGTTAATCCACCGGCTCAGACCGGAATTCCAATGGATGCCATGCCGCAGGGTAAGCAAAATGCAAATCCAATTTTGATGGCTTATGGTGCCCCTGTTAATTTGTTTTTCTTGATTTCTTTCAGCCCGGGAAGGAACGTGCCCCTAAGACCCACACGCTGATTGCCGAGCGAGGGACTTCAATGCCTACGGGTCTATCAAACGAGGGGTGTGCATCCCTCTCAATTTCGACGGATGTGATATCTGCGGCAGAATATAATGAGGTTTGGGACACCAATGGTGTCATTAGAACAAGACATCCATCGACAAAATAAGGCGAGCACGAAGAAGCTCTAATTGAGTGTTGAGCAAGATATACCCGTAAGGATTGAAGAACAGAAGTGGGAAGACGGTTTCCTTTTTATTTGCATTCAACAACCGCAGAGGGCCAAGCAGGGATCCGAGAAAATTTCAAGGTCAATTGGGCAGCAAGTGGCGGCAAAAAGCGAGAGCCTATTCGAAAAGGTCAAGAGTGAACCCAAACCGGGCCGCCCCCAGAGGAACACAGCAGAGCCCAAAGAAATCACGCATAACAACACCACAAGCATTGCGGAAAAAGCCAGCCTCGGCGAACACCTGTAAAATTAGAAGGGAGGTTGTCATTCAGAGTACTTCAATGTGTCCAAAGAAGATTCTCAAATTATGGGGAAAATATTTCCGCCCGAAAGCATGATCCAAGATATGCGTGAAGCCCTAAATTGCGCCAGAATGACCTAGTGTCAAAGAAGGAACAGCCGCATTATGTCGAGGCAAAGGGAAGCTTCTTCTTTTGCGCAGAGGGGAAGTTGAAGACCATAAAGGATAATATTGCACGTCTTCAAAATCGCCGATCCTAATGCGGTGTCTCTCACAGATTCATTCTTTGGAGAGGGAGAAAGATATGGCGTAATATATGTTTGAAGTCCCTACTTGAAATGGGGGTGGGCCAATAGATCAAACCCGTAGAAAAAGGTGGCCGCACTAACTGCCGAGATTGCCAACAACGAGTCCCTCCTTGCAAAAGCCCAAAGAAGACTTTGAGAATGTCACCAGGTGAGGGAGATGACCAAGAGAAATGATCACCGGTCAGCATCACTCCAATACCATTAGATTGCCAATTGGAGATGAGGAGAGATGCTCCACCCGTGGTCTTGCATTCCGGATGATTACACCCTCAAATTTCAAGGGATGAAATGTGGACATCATTATCAATGTTAGCTTGCATCGGTTTGCTCATGGAAAAAGGATGTTTGCCTCGAAAAGTACGAGACCATTCCCTCTTGACTTAGTGCAGGAAATAGGTAAGCTTAATACAGTAAAGCAGGAAGTGTTGCATGCTGGAAAATCTCACAAAACCGAGAAGAAGATAATTGATGTTGATGAGCATGTAGACACAACTCCTCGCAGCGGGAAAAGGAAACAAAGAAATCACACCAAAAGTAAAAGGACCCGTAGATCAGCCAAGCACAAGTCCACAAGGGTTCTCCTCCCGTTTCCAAGACATGGGAAAAGGTACATGCCTGTTTTGTGCTCGATTTTGAATTGACAAAGATCGGAAGGTGTCCAGACATTGACAAAGAAACTACCGGACTCTTGACTGCTGCGGCAAGACTGGCGGACAAAGTCTTTGAGACACCAAAGCATGCTGAATCCAAGGGAGATTCAAGTAGTAGTGATGGTGCCAACAATTATAGTATAGTTCCAAATTCTGCAGCTGCCTCTACAAAGGCCTCCTCTAACACCGTTCTTTAGTGGAAGGAAAAACGATGGCGAAGATGACTAATCACGATTCGGGCATAAATAAGCAGTGTGAACAGGTTGACACGGTCAAGGGCCAGGAAGGTTGTGGAAGAAGAAAGTGAGGGTGAGTCAGAAAATGACCTTGATGAGGACGTCCCCATAGAAGTAGCATTTGGAAAGAAAAAACATGGCTAATGTAATTTTGCCTTATGTATTTCAGGCAAGCAAACCTTGATTTTGCAAGACAACCCTAAACCATCAGCCAAAAGGTTTTTGTTCAAACAATTAATATATTTGATCCCTGTTTTATTCCACCTTTAATGTGCAAATTTTGGTTTGGATTATTCAACTTAGGCTTCCTGTAAAACTTGTCTGCAGAAAAAGAAGGCAGCCAATGGTTATACTTAGTGAATCTGATGAAGAAGACAATACAGATAAAGAAGTGCCAGCACAAACTCTAACATACAAAAGGTGCCTGTTATCCTGTTATATTTCAGAATGTGTTTCAGAATTTCGGTTGTTAATTGCAGCTCATCCTTGCATGCGTGAGAACAAGACAGTCGGAATGAAGAAACCGAGGACAAAGGCAAAGCAAGGGTTACCGATAGCCGGGAAACACCCATACATTGGGGCCGGGAGATACTAATAAGGATGAATCGACTATGGCTATCGGCAGACTCTCCATCATCACGGTAGCAAAGATAAAAGCAGAGTCCAAAGCCGGGTTCGCGGATCTGTGTCAAGCACCTCGGAATAGCACTTCCGGCGAGTTCCGGCACACATTGTAGCAATGACAAGCACGATGCGGCACACATCGACACCCTTGCAAGCGTCCAAGGATGGACACCTTTCGGCGACCGGCATATGATGACTCAAGACTTCGGATGACTCATGAAGTAACCATTGTACAGTACTTTTTTGTAATATATATGTATGATTACTTTGTCTTATCTTCAGTATTGAGTGATATTGAGTGATGTTCTAATCTTGAGTGTACAATTTTCTGTAATATATATCAAGCTTACTCTCCAATACTACAAGCATTGTTTCCAATACTAAAATACTCCAATAATTCAAACCAATACTACAAACATTGTCTTAGGGGCATTGTCTCCAATACAATGATCAAAATTTGAGACAAGTACACAAGTAACTACAGATTTGTTACAATGATAAAACAACTAGGCCAAAGCATATTCAACCTTCATATGGCAGACTGTCAAGGATCATCTGGTGAGTAGCCTGTTCAAGGGAAAATCTGTTGGTGCCAGGAATCTGATTCATCTCAAACTTGATAGCTGATACGTGATGACTGTACTGGAAAGTCAGGCCTTTGTCTTCAAGTAGCTCCCAACTACCATCTGGTTGGGCAACATAGTACAAACCAGCCAACACATGTTCATCCACATTGAAGGTTGGATTCCCGGCCTATCCTTGACAATTCATCAAGGATATGCCCAGGCTTAACACATTTGACCACATAAAAAATCTGCATTCTCGATTTCCCTGCCGGCCACAACAAAGAAAGTTATCACCTTCCTCACGCTTCCTGGATAGCCATTCTCCATCACCTTCAAAAATGCCTCATCGATTTCGTCTTGATACCTTCACCAAGAGACTTATCTAGCTTTAGTGTAACATATTTCCAATTCTTCAATCAATAGCGTTCACACAAGATGACCGGTTTCCTTTCAAACAGTTACCACGGAAACAACTTAAACCTCTATGAGCCACCCTTGTGCTTGATTTGGCCAAGTATGTCCGGATGCTGTGTATTTGCTTGGTCCCTTCCACCCTGGCACAGTCCAGCGGGTCTGTCCTATCAACATCATCCTTTCCAATTACCCGGTATACACGCAAGTAAGGAAACAACAAGTATTGCATCTCACAGACAAAGATAATACAACACTACTCATCACAAGATGGCCGGTTCACGCACAACGACTTAAAGGTGATGAAAGCACTATTCAAAGACATTACAAAGAAGCATACAGGCAAAGACTACTCAAATGTATACAATGCAGATGAAAGCATAATACCTTTTTGATGTCCCCTTTGTTGGTACCTTCATTCCAAATGAGTTGCGACCACATGCATCAGCAGCACCCCTAAATCTCACCCCATCATACTTGAGTCGCTTCTCTAGTGAATGCCCCTTTAAGGACTGCCCCTTGCCCATCGTGCTCTCCCCTTACCATGGGCTGTCCAAAGAAATTCCATACTATTTCCTTTCCTAGCTCATGGTGATATCTTTGTAGGGAAATAGAATGGTAGGGCAGATTTGAATTGGCTAGAACAACCATCGACCAAAACTATATGCCCGGAGAAATCGACACCATTTGATACAAGCCATGCATTGTGCTTTCTAAGACAAGCTTTGTACAAAAAGAGTGTCATGAAGCTTGTCATCACTCAAGTAAAAATGGGTTTCCTTCAATAGCTTTCTGATCCCAGAACTGATGTCCATCCTATACGTGATGTGGATGAGAATTGTTATCTGGTCATTGTGCCAATGCCGGCTTTGAACCTCCCTTTGTATTTTTATGTCTTGTAATTCTCTACAAAATCAATTCTGTAAACAATGGTGCCATCTTGGATATTGTCCAGGCAACTCCTGAATTGCATGGCCTGCCATCTAGCCCTGTAATTGTGTGGCACGAATATCTTCAATGTGGAACACAGATATGAAATGAAATCCTTCACTGTCGTTCTCTTGTAAGACAATGTCGAGGGACCGGCTTTGGTCCTTTCTTTTTTTTTTCCCTTGCCATTTGAGGTCTCGTCTTGTGCTGCAGCTTCATCCAGGTCCCACCAGCTTTGCTTGGATTTCTTACTTTTGTTTCCCTTCTTCTCAACTTGTGCTGCAGCTTCAGGCTGTGTCCCACCAGCTACCTTGGATTTCGTACTTTTGTTTCCCTTCTTGGTGGCATTGGCTCTTTTCTTTCTGCTGCCACCTGGCACCTCGATGATAGGGAAAAAACCAAATCAGGTTCCTCTAGACCAAACATTCAATCTGAACTCACAATCAAAACAGAAAAGCAGAGCAATGTTCTGAGACCAAAACATGCCATCGCAGATATGTTCAATTATTAGTGGTGTTATAACAGAAAAAAATCTCAAGCTTGACCTAGATTGTTTCTATCAACACAGAAAAGGTAACATCAAATCCACTTCAAGAATCAGGTATGTCTACTATCATTTTGCATCATGTTGGTCACATTGTCATGTTGTGTCTCTATGATGCCATCTCGGGGGCATTTCGTGCAATGGATGCCAGAATGATAGATGAGATATGTGTGGTCTGGTGAGTGGTGAGTTGTTGGCATCCACCATGTCCCACACCACACCCCACCAACTCCCACCACTACACTCTACCATCTCCCACCCCACGAAAGTTGGTCTCCAGGGTAATGTCGATGTTTCGAGTCCGTTGGTAGAGTCAGATCACAGCCCCCGGATGGGAGAGTTGCCCGTCCGGGCAAGGACCCTCCGTAGAGGACCTTTGGGTCGAACTTCTTCCTCGAAGGTTTTAGGGTCTCCCATCATCGGGCCAATGCCCTCCCACTACCTCATGACATTGTGCAAGATCCCGGTCCAATCCGACCCGTGGTATGGCCTCCAAAAATGTAAACCCCGTAGGTTGCTAGGTTATTGTAGGGTTTTACGCTATGGAGGTCGAGTTTTATTCAATTGCACTTGAGACATGGTCGAGAAGCCGCAGCTTGAAAACCGAAGCAATAGAAACCGGACGAAATGGGGTTTGGATTTACCGAGGCGTGCTTCCTACCACGCAGTTCCCTCCCGAGAGGGCAAATGCCAATGCCTCCCTTCCTAACACGCGGTTTCCTATCCGGCCCGCTGAATTCTCCATTCAAGTAACTTGCTTCGAAAGCAGGCTCAAAAATTCAAGATCCGTCCGGAGAACATATCAAACCGCAAAGTGTCCTCCGGCAATGACGGTGTAGAAAACCAAGTGTTTTGTCGTTTCGGGCAAGATAAAAGGCCCTGAATGGAGATTTGACTTCGCCATGTCGCCCCAAACAAATGAAATTACCCTAGGGACCAAGTTACACGGCCATTTTTGCAGCAAAAGAAACACAACCCTCTACATGGCAAAGATTCTCGCACCCTCCGCTAAGGCCACTTCACTCATTTAACGTGTTGGACATGAGCTACTTTGGCGCCAGGGAGCAGGGTGGTCTTCGCCCACCTAAACTTGGTCTCCGTGGTAATGTCGATGTCTCAGTCCATTGGGCGTAGTCGATTACGCCTGGGTGGGAGAGTTGCCCGTCCCCGGGCTGTGGACCCTCCAGAGAGGACCTTTGGGTCGAACTTCTTCCGGAAGGTTTTAGGGCTCCGTCTTAAGCGCCAATGCCCTTCCACTACCTCATGACATTAGTGCAAGATCCTCGTCCAATCGACCGTATGGCCTCCAAAACGTAAAACCCCGTATGCTAGGGTATTGTAGGGTTTACGCTATGGAGGTCGAAGTTTTATTCAGTTGCACTTGAGACATGGTCGGTGAAGCCGCAGCTTGAAAACCGTAAGCAATAGAAACTCGACGAAATGGGGTTTGGATTTATCCTCCTCCCAAAGGTCGCAATTAGAAGTCAAGAACACATTTTATAGTAGCAAATTTTTTTTGAATGATTCGGATCGCCAATAGATCCAAAGTCTCCGTTATTTTAGTTGCCATGGCTCATGCATGTTCGAAAAGGTACACCCGATTCCAAGTGCAATCGACCGACGTTTTGGCCTCCATAACATAAACCCTACAATAACGCGGGCAAGGCACGGGGTTTGCGCTTTTGAGGCCATACCCCAGCCGACCGGACCAGGATCTTGCACAATGTCATGAGGTAGTGGGAGGGCGTTGACGCCAGATGACGGAGCCCTAAAACCTTCCAGAAGAAGTTCGACCCAAAGGTCCTCTCTGGAGGGTCCCTGGCCACGGACGGGCAACTCTCCCACCCCGAACTGTGATCTGACTCTGCCAACGGACTCGAAACATCGACATTACCCTAGAGACCAAGTTTCGTGGGCAGAAGACCACCCCGCTCCCGGAAGCGCCAAAGTAGTTCATGTCCAACACGTTCGTAGTGAATTGGCCTTAGCGGAGGGTGTAGAATACTGCCATGTAGAGGGTTCGTGTTTCTTTTGCTGCAAAAAATGACCGTAACTTGGTCCCTAGGGTAATTTCATTTTTGTTTCGACGACATGGCGATGTCAAATTTCCATTCCGGGGCCTTTGTACTTGCCCGAATCGACAAAAACACTTGGGTTTCTACACGACGGGTCGACCGCAGGACACTTTGGCGGTTTTATATGTTCTCCTACAGATCTTGAATTTTTGAGCCCGCCAAGCAAGTTATTTGAATGGAGAATTCAACGGTTTGATAGGGAAACCGGTTCCGAAGGGAGGCATTGGCATTTGCCCTCCCGAGGAGCAATCGTAGGAAAGCTCCGCCTCTGGTAAATCCAAACCCCCATTTCGCCGGGCTTATTGCTTCGGTTTTCAATCAGCAGCTTCGACCATGTCTCAAGTGCAACTCGAATAAAACTCGACCTCCATAACGTAAACCCCACAATAACCTAGCAACCCACAGGGGTTTACGCTTTGGAGGCCAAAACGTGGTCGACTTATGCATAATGCAATATCATCCATAAGCATATTGAGAAATCCTCAAACCAAGTATCTTAAAAAAGGAAGTTACAATGAGAAAGAATTAGATAGTTAGGCATTACCCACTAATCTAAATACGAAGAAAGTTAGTGGATAAGACCGCAAAGAAAGTTACTTGCTACTTTAGGGTCGAACTTTCCCGATGGGACACGAGCAACTAATTTTACCATCGCCTAGATAAATCACACTAAGTCTAGACCGAAAAATAATTTCGTATAAACAAATTAAGTAGTGCCAAATGGATAGTTAACTGCTTCAAATAGGAATTGTCAATTCTATTGCATCCATACTCCTTAGGAAGCTTAGTCAACGATTTAAAGGATTCCTATGCGTATATGACAAAGATATTCGATGCAATTGTTTGGAATTGGGGAGCCGCCAAACTATAACGCCTAGCCACTAGTTTAGAGGATTACCATGCAGAGGAGCTCGATACCTTCAGGCACATGACTCGGAAGCAAGGTTTTCCCGAGCAAGGTTTTCCTCGAGTTTGTGTTTAGGTTTAAGGTGTTAGTCGTGGTATTTTGCTTGTTCCAACAATTACATCTCTAATTCTTAGTGCAAATCTTCTAAGTGCAATAAGTTATCTTGTTTTTCAAAGAACCATTGATTCTTAGTGCAAATCGCCTAAGTGCAATAAGTTATCTTGTTTTTCAAAGAACCATTGGATTCTTAGTGCAAATCGTTAGAAAGAACCATTGGATAAGATAAATTAGATACAATTAAAACCATTGATGACGTGGATAACTATTGGATCGCCTATAGCTAACCTTAGTACCAACTAGATATAGGCATGGTTTAATGGTGTTCCACTAATGATATCCAAAATGGGGGGATAATGTTAGGATATTGCGTAGTCTTGCCATTTTATAATGCTTGGGGATTTGTTGCAATGGTCCTATTCCCCATAAACAATTACATCTCAAATTATTAATGGTATAAATTATAAAAAGATGTAGGAACGGTTTAATGGTGTTCCACTAACCATATCCAAAATGGGGAATAATGTTAGGATATTGCATGGTCTTGCCATTTTAATGCTTGGGGATTTGTTGCAATGGTCCTTTCCTCCATAAAGAAATACATCTCACAATTCTTAATGGTTTGTTATGCAAAAATGTAGGCGTGGTTTAATGGTCTTTCTCTAACAATATCCAAAATGTTAGGATATTGTTAGGATTTTGCGTGGTCCTATGACATTAATGCTTAGGATTTGTTGTACGTCCCGCACCCCCTCAAGGAATACAAATCAAATTTTGATGGTTTTGTTATGCAAAAATAGGCGCTAAGTAATTGAAGTAGTTGAAGTAGCTTGTCTTACATGGAATATCGGTATAAGGACATGTGATCGCACGCATCACATGTAGCAAATCAAGTACTACTCATTCTACCACTATAAAGACCCGGATATGGAAGGATAGGACATGTAGAGAATCAAGTATTCTTTCCTACTTCTATAAAGACAAGTGACAATAGAAGTACTACACATGTCGTAATTCATGTATTCTTTCCTACAATGCCTTAGCAAATAAAGTACTTGCCCTACTACTATAAAGACATGTGACATGGAAGCATACCTACATGTAGAGAATCAAGTATTCTTTCCTAGTTCTATAAAGACATGTGACAATAGAAGTATTACACATGTCGTAATTCATGTATTCTTTCCTACAATGCTTTAGTAAATAAAGTACTGGCCCCTACTTCTATAAAGACATGTGAATGGAAGCATAGGACATGTAGAGAATCAAATATTCTTTCCTACATCTATAAAGACATGTGACAATAGAATTATTAGACATGTAGAAATTCAAGTATTCTTTCCTACGGTGGATTGTATTATAAAATGACATGTCACAATAGAGGAAACTACAAAACAACAGTGGATGTTTTAGTCCACTGAAAAAAGAACACCATTATCGAACAAAACCATACCTCCACAAATCCACATGTAGGATTCTTTGAAAACAAGACATGTAGACCTACCAAAACTGATGTTTTCCACAGTGGACCAAAAACCGGGGTGAGTGTGATGATGGCTCAATTCTCAAATCTCCCGGAGATCTCAAAAGGTATTTACATAACCATTTCCAAGCTTTCTTTGGAGAACACAATTTATCATTTCAAGAGACTTTCGAAGAGCTGGTGGTTTCAAAAGTCTCATCTATAATAAGCGCTAGCCAGCAAAATATACTAAGTCTTTCCCGCTCAATTGAAGACCTTCAAAAGGCCACCTTTTTACTGGCTAAAAATAAATGTCCGGGTATGGATGGAATTCCCATAGAATCCTATCAATGCAATTGGGAATGGGTCAAGGATGATATCTTCTCTACATCTACAGACTGTATGCAAACTAAAAATCTAAACCCAAGGTTGAACACATGATGTATCTCCTTGGTTCCCAAGAGTAAGGAGCCAAGCACAATTAACGAAGGCCCATCACACTTATATCAGCTTTCTATAAAATCATAGCTAAGGCTATGGCAGAGAAGATTAAGCCAATTCTAGCTGAAGGCATCTCACAAGCCCAATCTGGCTTCCTACCGGGTAGGAGTATCCTAAGCAACGTCGCAGCAACATTTGAAGATTTGCACTGGGCCAGAAAAATAAGACAAAAGGTGGCTTATCTAAAGCTAGACTTTACCAAAGTTTATGACAGTATCAGATGGAGTTTTCTGCATAAAATGATGCTCAAGCTGGGTTGTAGAAATATTTTTACAGAAGGGGTCATGAAACTTTTGCAATCTGCTCGAGCTTCAGTCTTATTCCAAGGTGAACCCTCTCCAATATTTGACATAAAGAGGGGCATCAGGCAAGGGTGCCCCCTAGCCCCATTCCTCTTTAATATTATAGCAGAAGCACTTTCACAGATATTCAGCAGACGGTATGATTCAGGGACTAGAAATGTTGGATGGCTCTCATCAAATATGTAACCAGTACGCAGACGACACATTCCTATTCTTAGAGGCAGAAGAAGATAACCTGTCAAGTGCAGGTAAATTACTAGCCTCCTTCTCAATAGCTTCAGGATGTCTCATAAATTGGAAAAAATGCTTAGTACAGTGGCCACTAGAAGACCCGCATCCCACATGCTTGACAATCCTACCATGGAAAATAATCCCAGAGGGAGAGCATTCCAACCTGTTAGGTATTCCGATGGGCATTAACATCGCTAACGCACAAATATGGGACGAAATTCTGCTAGGCCTCCAAAAACACTTAAATTGGTGGAAGGTGACAAAGTTATCACCTGCAGGACAGATTACTGTGGCAAAATATGTGTCTACACATCATCAATTTTACTAAGTCCCAAAGGAGATACTGTAACAAGCCTGCCGAGTTGACCCTCCTGGCAACTCGGGATCTTGTCGATACTTAAGGCTAGATCTATGTTGATATGAAAACTTTAATCAACTATGTTGGTGAAGAATTTAATCTTCCAATAAATAATGGAGAATGATTCCCTTTTTATATAACTAATATCCAACTATATATTGTAATATAGTTCAAGAGAAATACATCCGTAATATATTTATTCAAAAACCAAAGCTAAGATTCAGCTTCTAGAAAACTCCAAGGTCAGCCACGATCTTGAACAAGATCATCATGCACCGCCCCAGCACCACCTTGCTCAATCACTTTGCATGCACTCAAAGGGGTTAGTCCTCATGACTAAGTGGGGATCCCATAGGTGCCTCGCATACATGGAAACACTCGAATCTTGCATAACAAGAACATAAACAACTCAAGACACAAAAGCCTATGGTGCAATGCTAGAGACGATGACATCAAATCATGAACATCCGTGAGAAAAGAACATAACTAAAGTACCAAACCATCATGAACAAACTCCGGACAATGGGTAGCTCAAATTATATATATACGTTAGCCCCGCTAGCGAGGATAACGCCACCCGCCTTTACATTCAAGCCCTCAGAGCGAGGTGGTGGGTGAACTCTCAGATCGCGATACCCTCTCAAATTTCGTCGCCCGGGTAATCGAGGACCTCTTATCATGGGAGTTCACAAGAGTTGATCGACGTGAGCAATCCCGCCAGAGAACTAATGCCCGTGTCACAGAAAGCACAAATACATAGAACATAGAAACATGAGTCATGCTCGAGCAACCCAGGCCACCAACCTAGAAGTCCCACCCCGAGGATTCAAGTACATAACAAAATCCCAAGACACTGTGGACAAATGATCGAGACGATGACATGTGTTGTTCATTAGTTATTTACCATACACATGTGTCTAAACCATACCTAGCCACTCTGTCAAGTTGCCCATACAACTTTCATGTTGAAGTAGTCATTTCGTGATGAAATCCCAATAACCAACCAACCCAGACGATGTAGCAAGCTGGAACCACTTCTTTGGTGTAGATATAGTCCACTTCACAACATTAATTTCTTAAGCCATCTCTAGCTATGGTTTCAATGTTTTATAATTTAAATACCACTTCCTTAGCTAATCAATTTAATAGCACAATTAAAATAGAGCCTCCAAATTACGTCTTTCTAGCTTAAATTCCATAGGGTCTCCTGATCGCAACCTGTCAAAGGATTCCAGGCCTAGGCCCCATCTCCATGAGCCAAAATATATAATAACTCTTTAGCTTGGGAAGGTTTTATATTTTCTTAGGTAAATAAGTTTAGTGATCCACCGCAATGCATGTTCTTACTAGAATTACTACTTTCTTCCAAGATCTCTTGAATATGATATCTGCATTCAAGCTCTCATGCACTAGATACATGGCTCCTATATTTAACATCTCAATATCTACTTCATGTAATAAATTGATAATTGTTAGATATAATAGATAATGACGTAAAAAAAACACCAACCAGACAAAAAAGTCCCAAGAACATAAAACCGGCAAAGGTCAAGACCACTTTTGAGGCAAATTGGATTGTATGTAGAATGGCTATTCCCAATTCCACCAATTTGGCCCTTGATTCTTCTAAAACGGGTGTAAATATGGTTCTCATATTCCAAAAAGCACCTTCCCACAAAGTGCTTTAGGTGCTTTAGGTGGTGCATGCTCGATGAATTTTTTCTCAACCCACCTCGGGGTTGTTACTCCAAATAGTATGCATGTTCCTGAGTGAGGGGGATCCCATGACATGGATGTGTTCGCAATTGCTAGAGCAATTGTCAAGTTTGGCGGATCCTGATGATCGGATCTCCTCGATGGCGGGATTCTCGAGGAAAGTTTTCTTTCTTGGATTGTCATTCTTCCCAAGCTCGTTGTCATGGTCGAGAGCTCACGGCCAATTCTCAATTCCAATTCCCATTCCAATCAAAATCCCACCCAATTCTAAACTATCATGTTACCACGCCAATTCAAAGCATCGATGATCACAATAGGCAAATTTATCCGGAATTTGAAGCCGAGGAAAAATAGAATAGAATAGTTTTTAACGCCCACGCAAAAGACCAATAGGTCATGGGACCCATACAATGGGCTAGTACAATCATTACTACTAGGATTAAAAAACCCCGCCAAAGGTTTTCAAGGGAAAACTTTGCGGCAGAATGATGATACTAGACAAGCTTAGATAATGACTAACCGAGGGCTCAGTAATTGCAGACGCTTATCTAGAACCCTCAAGTATGTATAATGCCAAGTCATGCACGATGGTGCCCGAGAGTTGTGGAAGCGTGGAATGGAATGCTAAGGTCGAAAAATGATTCCGGACTATCTCAAAAGCAGGGCAACTCAGAAGAGTATGGCTTTCATCTTCAATAACCTGTAACTGGCAACAGGCACATAGTCTCGCTTCTCGCGCACTTGCGCCGCCCCATCTAATTGCCTCAACCAGACCTGTGGGACCCCCTCGGCGATTGATGCAATAGCTACAAGCTTGTTCCTGACAATGAAGCAAGCAATAAGTTTGGGGCCCCGGTGCCAAAGTGGGATTTATGTGTGCATGATAATGACCAGCCACTTGGGCCAAAGTAACCTGGCCCCATATCTTTGAGAAAAACGACCATTAAGATATTGTTGCAAAAGCTCGTGATCGTGAACCGGCAAGCATCGCAAAGGCTCGGGTTGTAATGTACCAACGCAAAACCATGTAGTGCAATGCCTTTCCAACATCGCTTCAAACGCTTAAGAGATTCAGCCATGGCAAGTGCAAGAACAGATACCTAACATCGCCCATGTGGTGCACCTTATGCATATATAGTGGAGATGGCGCTCATGGCGTAATGTTGAAGAGGCCAAAACCCTCGCTCTTGTAAAAGAATAGCATAGGGCAAATCGCTTTTTAACTCCAAGGCTGTAGTGAGAAAGGACTTTTGCACCCGCCCAAGCCTCCCAAGCACTAGCACTAATGGCGTGCCCCCACACTTCGTAACCATACAAGAAAAAGTGCTCTACCAAAGCCCTCAAAACAAGTGGGCTTTCCGCGGGCTAATCATGAATTTCTCGTACGAAAACAATTGTTTTGCATTGCATAGAGTGCTTCCATCCAGCAGCCCACCCGCTTGGTAATACATCGTCTCCTGCAGTGTGTGTTCTACGTAATTCTACACCAAGATACTTGTAGCTATCTACAACTTCAACTTCGCTGGCCATCATAGTGCATAGGGGAACATTGTGACGAAGATTGAACTACCAAAAGCTTGGTCTTTGCAGATTAACACGACACTGTTCTCACGTAAACCGAGCATGTAAATGTTGTCGTGATACTAGCAATTGTATGTGCCGGTGAAACATCATCGGCATACATAAGTTGCCTAATGATATAGTGCACAAAATGTGGACCTCCGCCGCCATGATTATCAAGCCATTCTTCCAATTGATCAATGTACAAGCCAAAAGTGTAGGGAGATAAAGGGCAACCTGGTAGAACTCAATATTGCTAGTGATTTGAGTACCTGATGCTGGAAATTTAGCAAAAACCCTTTCATAGAGCCGATAAACTGCATTTTGAAGATCTTGTGGAACCCCAAGTGCCTGCAAGCGCTGCCAAAGAAGCTCGCGTGGTACTGTATCAAAAGCAGTATGCAAAATCTACAAAGCATATATAGAGGTCTTGTTTCAAACTTCGACTATGTTCAATAAGCATGCGCAATGTGAAAATATGGTCTATTGTAGAATGGCATGGACGAAAAGCCTCGCTCAGTCCCTACAAAGACGCATACACCAAGATGTTCTCGCCCATGATGTCAATCGCTTCAAGAAGACTGGCTAAGAGCTTTGAAAATATGGAACTTACCATGATCATGCGATAATTAGAAGGGTCATGCTTATCACCGCTTTGTAAATTGGTACGACTCCATCGACAAAGCCCAAGTTTCTGGCAAGCCTTTGCAAAGCTTGATTTAAAAGAGTAGTGATGATTGGAAGCACAGCGGACCCCATTTAAGCAATTTCGCTTGCAAACCTTGAAGATCGTGGAGACTTGCCATTAGATAGATGCCGCATCCTTCTTTGACTTCCTCCTCCGTGAATTGAAGAATATCACCTACCAAAGGAGGCAATGTAATTAAGGACCCTGTGATGATCATATAAGGGACCAATCGCCATCCCATTGTCGCATAGAAATATGTCCAAGGGTAGAAAAGAGAATCGAGAAAGAGAATGAAAGAAAGGGAAAAGGAAAACAAACCACCAAATGATAAGAAGAGAAGAGGATGGCTCACCAAAGAAGATTGCAAGAACTCTCAAAAGAGCTAGATGATTTTTTAATCATATTGTGAGGAACGCTTCGAGGATTTGGACAAAGGGAGAGTTCTTCAAAGACTTTTTCAAAAGAAACAAGCATTTGCCTATGCAAGCACATGTACCGTGATCCCGTGGATTTGGCCAGAATGAAAAGCCCTGCTTTGTGAATGTTAGAGACACAATGCAATCACAAAAATGATAAGAACACCCGCAAGCAAGAAAAGCACCCCTTCAAATGGCAAAAGATCTTCATCGAGGGATTAATCAATCTCATCTTTCAAGGGTTCTATCTGTTCCAAGAAAAAGTATTTCCATGGCATTTAGAAGACGTGTACTTGCAGAGTCTGAAACTGGCCGTTGGTCAATGTTTGAAAGAAAGAAAAGAAATGATGCATTCTCACCAAGAAATAGCCATTGTGAGGAAGTTCTAAGATGAGAATACTAGAGTTTCTCCTTACAAGAAGCATGTGAGGAAGCATTTGACTGAAAACGGTGAGAAAATTGATCATCCTATTCATTTGTCTTAAAATGACATGTAATTAGTTTCAAGCCAAAATTTACCATGTTATGCACTAATGTTTTCATTCTCTATGTGTTTAAATAATTAAATTTATGACCGCCATTGTGTTCGGTTCAATTGTACCTTGCTTTCAAGAAGGAACATCCTAATATAAAGATGTCCCAAAGAAGCTTTTGAGAAACCTGGCCAAGCTATGTAAGAAAACTTCAAGAAAGGGAGACTTGTTGTTGCCAATACCATTTGCATCTTGAATTTGGTAAGGCAGCCATCAACAATATGAGGACAGATCTACATGGTGTTCATAAGGATTGTACCTGTGGGGATCTGCATGGCCAAGGAGAACACTATCAAATCAAGTAGTGACTATTGGAGAATGGTGGTCCGCCAAAAAGGATGAGAGTGATGAGTGGCATAAACATGCATGTCTCGATGCAAAATTGTACAAAGTGTGGCTTAAAGAAGTGAGTACATGGTTTCATTTGTTTCAACCTGTAATGTTATTTTGTATTTGAATAGTTTGCTATAATGTATTGCAAAAGTTACCAACATGTCCTAAAGAGAGGAATAAGAAGAATATCATTATTGTGAATTGGAAAGTATTTGAAAAAGGTAATGACTTTTGAATTATATTGGAAAGTGCATTAGTAACTACTGAAAAGCATGATTCAAGTATACTTCCATATTATGAGCTGATCAATTGACTTTAACATGGCAAAGAAGAAGTCCAAAGGAAGAGGAAGAATACCTTGAAGTCATCTAAGAACACCTGCAAGGTTACAAGATTAACCTAAATCTGGTAGTCCTTTTGAATTTAATGAGCATGCAACAAAGACAATGAAATCTTTTTGCCACATAATTATAGAGCTCATTGGCAAGCCAAGGAATTCAGAAATGCTTGGAAACACTTCAAGATGATACCATTGTTTCTATATTATAGATTTTGCTGAAAATTATGGATTTAAGATCCAACAGGAAGCTCAATCTTGTCATTGGCATACCGACCGTGTGTCAATTCTAGTGCATATAACTTACAGAAGGATAAGGAAAGAAGAAGAAGAAGAAGAAGAAGAAAGAAAAAAGAAAGAGGAAGAGAAATGCAAGAAGAAAAAGGACTCAGCCAAAGAGAGAAGGAAACAAACTCTCAAAGGTATTGTCAAGGAAACTCATTTCTATATTAGTGATGACAAAACACATGACACAGAATATGTCCAACATTGTCTACAAATGCATGCTGATTGGCTGGCAAGTATCGGAGTTGAATATAAGAAACATGTGTTTTGGAGTGATGGATGTTCTACACAGTTCAAGTCTTCGAGACCTTTCCACTTTAGGTTTTATGGGAGAATGGGAAAGGAGCTTCTATGGAATTTTTTTGCTAGTTCACATGGCAAAGGTGAGCATGATGGTGCTGGAGCAGTTATAAAAAGGATATTAACTCAAGAGCAAATGAAGTATAATGGCTGGAAATTGCAATGTGCAAAGGAGGTGGTTGCATTTCTCCAATGGTACTTTCAAAATCATCCATCGATAATTGATATCAAAAGGTAAATTCTATGTTTACTTGCAATTCTACTTTATTAGAAACTTGCTAACTTTCTTGCCTGTTATGAATTCTGGTTGTCAAACACTGTACGCACCTAAGCACTTACAGCACTTATTGTTACAGGTATTTCTATGATGTAGAGTCTTCAAATATAGATAGATCATAGATATTCTCATGCCTCACTTTAAAAAGGAACGCCAATGCGTGCCTTTTTGTAATTCATCATTCTTTGAAAGGTATTTGCAAGTTTCTTGATTGTCATGAAATTTGGGTGTAAAGCACTTCAAGCACTTACGTTCATCATATTGTTACGGTATTTCTGGGAAATTGAGTCTTCAAAGATAGATAGATCAGACAGATTTGAATGTCATACTTTAAAGGGAACAACAAAGCTACATTGCATAAGACCATGTGACAAGGAGAATTCTTTGAAGGTAGCTCATAGAACTTTGTCATGCTTTTGCAACTACTGCACTCAATTTAAGTGGGATAAATGCATCAGTATGAGTCGAATAGGTGATTGGGAAAAGATTGAGCTGAAGTTGAAAGAGCCTAAGAGTATAGGTGATGGCACTGATCTGCAAGATGAAGCCGAGTATGATGGTGAGGAAGAAGAAGAGGAGGATGAAGATGGTCTAATGAGTTCCATGATAGAAGTTGGTGACAATTTTGCTGTAAATGCTGAAGAAGGGAATGATGAAGGGGTAGATTTCTATGTACTAAAATGCACTGAAGCAAAGACTACTTTGCTAGAAGATTACAAGGATGAATGGGGAAATGTTTTTGGGATTGAAGAAGTTATTGTGACAGGACACTACTATAAGCAGATTGATGGTGGTCTAACTTTTGAACTGTTGCAGGACATGCCAGTGGCCAGTGTATATAGCCATCTTGTCAGACTTTCTAAGTTTCATATGATTGCAAATGCAGATCATCCAAATTTTTTATCATGGCGTAAGACACTTACCAGCACATTATGAGTAGTCTTCCACCTACCTTCACATTATGAAGGTATTGTAAGCATTCACAAACATCATACATTGTAATTTGAGACTCCAAACCTGTTTGAAAGAACAAAGACAAACAATTGGATAGCCACAAACACATATCTTCCAGCATTTATATCATTGAGTATACAAAATTGAGGCATTTCTGCACTCATATAGTATTGCCTCTATTGTCCAAAATTGAGGCATATGTAGAAAATGGAAATAAACAAGTACACTTCAAACTGTCATATGTTTCAAAAGCTGAACCAACTGATCAGAACTGAAAATATGACCATGATTTTCCACTAACCATTCCATCCCCTTGCAATATGTTTTCACTAATTTCCTTACGATCTTGACCAATGTCAAATTCAGATAGTGCATCAAGAACACCAAGGGACGTTCTTGTGTATGCTTCACGCCGGTTTCTCTTTTTCAAAGACATCGGTCATGTCTTCAACCTCGCAACCTTTGAAGTATTGGAAGCAAGTAACTATTCAAAATATTATCATTCTCATCATTAACAAAAGTAGGCACCATGATGGAAGTGAATGGTGGAGACAAAAAGTCTTGTATATTGAATCATCTCAAGTAAGAATTACATTCTTCCCATACTTTGTGGAAAGCTTCATAGACTTTATATGCACGTTGGCTTCATGAAAACTGGATTTGCACTATGAATAGGCCATTTGAAAGGCATCTCATCACAACTGTGTGGTCCCAAACAAATACAAAGTTCTCTACATAAGAAGGATCTATAACTGTAACAACCTCATTCACATTAAAGCTATTCATGGAGGACCAAATTGCAATGTCAAACAATTTGGTCACCTCCTCAACTTGAACTTGGCCCTTTGAATACCACAAGTTTGTTTGTGGTTGATGCTCTCAATAATTGAGAACTTAGCCTTCTTAATTCTTCTTTGGTTGCATTTTTTTTCATAATGGTCTTCACCAGCACACCATTGAGATCTAGTATCAAAAGTTTCTTTTGAATACTAGGTATTACTTGCATGTCAGGTGCACTTGTGCTTTTGCAACCTCGATTGACCTAAAATACAGCCAACTAATTAAGTAAATACAACCATAACAAAATAATACACACATATAAATTCAAATTAAAGTTTCATAAACCTGGTAGTTTAGATAGGAAACGGTGAAGTCCCCATCTGTAGAACTACTTTGTCAACAATTGTGCTTATCAAGTCGGATGACCTATTAGTTAGACAATTAATTAAGTGAATACAAGTTTGAATGATAAATTAAAGGATGAATTCAAATTAAAAAGTCATATGTAGACCTGGAAGTTAAATTGGAAACACAAAAGTCCTCTTGATTGGGGACGATTTGTGAATACCGAACATTACAACTTATGAATTAGTGCTCTCAAAGAGATGTTTGACTTTCCCATAAGAGCATCCATTACTTTTCAAGATTAATGTTTATACCTTCAGATTGTCTTTGCATCTTGATTCTCCCACTTGAATGCCTTGACCAAATGTAAGATCAACATGAGGAATCTTATTTCTGGCAGCTCACGGTCCTCCCACATACGCAGATTCAAATTTCTTTCTCTTCCTCAATGGATACTTTCTGATTGGATCCACTTTCTTGTTAACCTCTTTCAGATTCTTCTTACTTGTCCCTTCTGTGCCTTTCTTCTTAACCTCTTTCAGTTTCTTCTTACTTGTTGAAGTATCTAACACATGGTCAACTTCATTGTCATCATTCCCAATAATGCGCCTCCAATTACGATCCCCACTTTAGAACTTTGGCACTTCTCGGTACCTTGGACTCACATCTTTACATCCTAAATTCACTTCATCCGGAATGTAATCAGGAATCACAACTTGCTTTTTCTTCCTCTTTGAGCTAGTAGAAGGGATTTGAAGTAAACATCATCATGAACTTCATCCGCCTCGAACTACATTAGATCCCAAATCAACCCTAAGCGTGTTTGACCCGGATCGTTTTCTTGTTAATTTTATAGGATCAAAAGAAGCAACTTTGCTCTATTCTGTTGGAGTAGTCATCCCAAGTTCAGCATAAAGATCTTCGAGAATATGTGATTCACATTTCAAACATTTCCCTTCTCTTAACAATGCAAAGACACATCAAATGGTACTCATGTTGACATTCCAAAACTAATGACATTTTGTATTTATCATGAAATGTTAAACCACAAGCGATACAAGAACTTTCTTGAAAAACCGGAAGTGTTCTTTTAATAGTGTTGATGCGTAAAGGAGTGTTGGTTATCCTCCCTCAAACTTTCAAGGTTGCTCAAATGTTCTTTGGTAGAGTGATCTCGATCTCTTTTTCAACCAATTTAGCCTCCAATGAAATTTTCTTCACAAGAAGATGCGGATCTTCTGGTTTTGCAAATAGACTCCAACGACTCATATCGTGCTCCTCAAACATCGACTTCCTTTCCAACTCCCTTTATTTAAATCTCCATTTCCATTGTGCTAACCAAAGCCTTCTTCTCTGCAATCCTCTGGACTTAAGCTCTTCAATAGAAATTCTTTTATCGGACAATGTCTTATAGATCTTGTCATTATATCTTCTCATCGGCATTGCAAGTTAACAACAAGAGTTTGCATTTCCTTTCCCATCTCTGCCGTTTTATTTTCAAGCATACCAATTCTTTACGTCACTAATTGCGGGTTATGCTTCAAATCATTCTGATCTAGGATAGACTTACTAATTTCTTTTGCGAAATATCGGGCTTCAAATCCACTTCAACTTTTACTTTTCAACCTTCTTTTTCGGGCCTGCATTTTGGATAAATTACAACCTCGTGGCGCCATATGCAGCCCAATTGATCTTATGCCCCGGGGATCATCCGACCCTTCAGTGGCAATTTTCCCATGCAAAAGCATAAGCAAGCTTTGTTTTCTTACTTCATTGTTACGGGGCCGATGCGGGTAGAAAATTTTCGCAATCTATCCAATTTGGCCCTCAAATGTGGTTTGACAAATCGAACCTTGATTGCAGACTTAGATTGGAAGGTTCCTGCTAAACGATTCCCATTGTTCTGTGAAACATTTTTTGACTAACCAGTTGTATTTTGCACTTGGTTGCAAGCCCTGGATTTGATAAGTCAGTAAATCTCGAAAAATCTTGACCGTTTACGCCCCCGTCGCCATTTCGCTTGATTGAGGGAAGATTAGTTGCTTGAGAAACGATCAATTGTTGTGTGCCGAAGGGATTAGGGAAACTCATTGTAATGTCGGGAATGAAACGAGGAAATGGGGAGGAAAATTGGCAGCGGAAACCGAGATCGAGCTAAGTCACATTTTTGTCGACCTCTAAGTGCTTTAAGTGCTTAGTGCTTTCGCGCTTTTTTGGGTAGCAGAACCATATTTACACCCAACGGCCCTTTAGCATCACTTTCGGCCTCTTCTCATGCATTTCCGGCATGATTTAACCTTTTACGCATCTCATGGGCGGATAGCACTTCAGTGAAAAATCACTTCCTTATGTCCCTGATTCCACATCGGTACATAGGCACCACATCCTCTCATCACAAATCATATTCTAATCATGCCTAGTTGTAGCATATGTCACCTCAAGAATCAATACGAACCCCACCTGATAGAAGAATATTTGATGCCGTTCTCAAGCTCTGGCATCCTCACTTGATCCGCCAATCCTCTCAGTGCAATTCTTCTTTGCCTTCATGCTCCAGGTTGCCTTCTCTTGCAAAAACCTTCACGTCTTCATTCTCCACTAAGCTCTCCAAGAAACTCTTGCTTATATGCTAGCCATGCTGCATGCATGTTCTATCTTGCATGCATGTTCCATCTTGCATGCATGTCAAGCATGCATATCGCGCTTTATGATGAGCATTATCTTTGGCCCATCAAGTGGCGGGGATCGTTCTGATCTCTCCTTCTAAATTTAACCCATGTCCTCATGGGTCACTATGGATATACTGAAGCATTCTATGATTCAAATGTCTCAAATGTATCACAACTTTAACTCAAATCAAAACTTTACCTTAGAAGTATAACTGCCATCCATCTTACTGAGCATACTACGAGAAGAACCCTTACCTCAACTTGATCTATGATCCACCATCGCAATAGCTAAGGATCCAACCTGTAATCTGTAAATAAATATCAACACGCAAGGATCCAACTTGGCTCTGATGCCAACTGTAACAAGCCTGCCGAGTTGACCCTCCTGGCAACTTGGGATCTTGTCTATACTTAAGGCTAGATCTATGTTGATATGAAAACTTTAATCAACTATGTTGGTGAAGAATTTAATCTTCCAATAAATAATGGAGAATGATTCCCTTTTTATATAACTAATATCCAACTATTGTAATATAGTTCAAGAGAAATACATCCGTAATAGATTTATTCAAAAACCAAAGCTAAGATTCAGCTTCTAGAAAACTCCAAGGTCAGCCACGATCCTGAACAGTATCACTGCTACTGGCCCGAGCACCACCTTGCTCAATCACTGCATGCACTCAAAGGGGTTAGTCCTCGTGACTAAGTGGGGATCCCATAGCTGCCTCTGCATACATGGAAACACTCTGGAATCTTGCATAACAAGAACATAAACAACTCAAGACACAAAAGCCTATGGTGCAATGCTAGACGATGACATCAAATCATGAACATCCAGAGAAAAGAACATAACTAAAGTACCAAACCATCATGAACAAACTCCGGGACAATGGGTAGCTCGGCCGACCTACATCTGAGGCCAGATTAGCGGGATAGCAGCTCGGCCGACTTACATTGAAGCCACAGCGAGGTGGTGGGGTGAACCTCGTATCGCATACCCTCTCGACCCGATCGTGCGGAGGACCTCTTACCATGGGAGTTCACAAGAGTTGATCGGCGTAGCAATCCGGCCAGGAGAACTAATGCCGGTGTCCGCAGAGCACAAATACATAGAACATAGAAACATGAGTCATCTTGCAGAAGCAACCCGGGCCCCAGAACCTAGAAGTCCGGCCGGGAGGATCCAAGTACATAACAAAATATCAAGACACTGTGACACAATGATTGAGACGATGACATGTGTTGTTCATTAGTTATTTACCATACACATGTGTCTAAACCATACCCTAGCCACTTGCCGAAGTTGCCCATACAACTGCCCATGTTGAAGTAGTCATTTCGGTGATGAAATCCCAATAACCAACCAACCCAGACGATGTAGCAAGCTGGAACCACTTCTTTGGTGTAGATATAGTCCACTTCACAACATTAATTTCTTAAGCCATCTCTAGCTATGGTTTCAATGTTTTATAATTTAAATACCACTTCCTTAGCTAATCAATTTAATAGCACAATTAAAATAGAGCCTCCAAATTACATCTTTCCAGCTTAAATTCCATAGGGCCTCCTGATCGCAACTGCTTATATCACCTGTCAAAGGATTCCAGGCCTAGGCCCCATCTCCATGAGCCAAAATATATAATAACTCTTTAGCTTGGGAATTATTAAGCTTAGGTTTTATATTTTCTTAGGTAAATAAGTTTAGTGATCCACCGCAATGCATGTTCTTACTAGAATTACTACCTTTCTTCCAAGATCTCTTGAATATGATATCTTCATTCAAGCTCTCATGCACTAGATACATGGCTCCTATATTTAACACCTCAATCTCTACTTCATGTAATAAATTGATAATTGTTAGATATAATAGATAATGACAGAAAAACACCAACCAGACAAAAAGACCCAAGAACATAAATCGACAAAGGCTGAAGACCACTTTTGAGGCAGTTGGATTGCATGTAGAATGGCTATTCTGACCTCTAATTCCACAATTTGGCCCTTGATTCTTCTAAAACGGCCCTTTAGCATCACTTTCGGCCTCTTCTCATGCATTTCCGGCATGATTTAACCTGCATCTCATGGGCCAGATAGCACTTACAGCAGAAAATCACTTCTTTATGTCCCTGATTCCACATCGGTACATAGGCACCACATCCTCTCATCACAAATCATATTCTAATCATGCCTAGTTGTAGCATATGTCACCTCAAGAATCAATACAAACCCCACCTGATAGAAGAATATTTGATGCCGTTCCCAAGCTCTGGCATCCTCACTTGATCCGCCAATCCTCCCAGTGCAATTCTTCTTTGCCTTCATGCTCCAGGTTGCCTTCTCTTGCAAAAACCTTCACGTCTTCATTCTCCACTAAGCTCTCCAAGAAACTCTTGCTTATATGCTAGCCATGCTGCATGCATGTTCTATCTTGCATGCATGTTCCATCTTGCATGCATGTTATGTCTTGCATGCATGTCAAGCATGCATATACTTACATGAGTCATTATATCTTGCCCATCAAGTGGCGGGATGAATTCTGAAGATGGCACAAAATTAGAAGGGTTAATTTGCAACTTTTGTGCAGGGAGGGAATGAAGAAGGGGGCAATGGTCAAAATAAACGGTGGAAGTGCAAGAGAGATAAGGCAGGGGAGGAATTGGAATGGTGCGACAAATCATTCTGAGCAAAGATACCGATAGCCAAATTCATATGGATGATCTTACGAAAGAGGTGAAGTCCCCGGTATGCACCTCATCAGCGAACTCTATTAGCTTCATGTAAGTATAGTAAGCCCTCCCTCAAAAGTCGTACTCCCATGGTCACTCTTTTTTATTTTTAAGCCATGTAGAGAAGCCTCTCTATTCTGAGAAGATTAATCTCCAAACAGCAAGTCATAAAAACTATTTCACGCTTGACATCAACAAATTCGAAGCGAGAGACCTCCCCATGGTGGGTACCGATTAGTCTTGCAAACAAACAAGGCCTTAGGTATGGTGGCTGATGCAAGGATCGTAGAGGTGGAAAATTTGTGAAATAGATTCGTGTGCTCAGAAAGGACACAGACAAAGCAATATGGGCATGTATGGCTAGAGTACTCCCAAACATTATAGCTAGAGAAGATCATAATCCATGGGTTTTGCACCCCGCGATTCAGCCAAACAAGTTAGTGAAATCAAGTTACAGAAGCTTGAGGGCTAAGGGATTACTTCCAATATCTTCCAAATGGGGACTAGTGATCACGGAGGAAATCCTTAAAAACATCTGGAGAAATATATGGTATAAGTATTTGCCCCCATGGATAAATGCTCTCCTTTGGCAAGTGATACACAGGGTTCCAAGGGTCAATCAACTAGTCTCAAAATGGGACAATAACATCAGCCCAGTATGCCCCATGTGTGAGGCTGAATAGGAATCCATAGAACATTGCCTGGTGGAATGTGAGAAGTCGCAAGTAGTATGGGCATGGAGTCTGGATAGCTTTGAATACCCGTTAGGTACCAAGGAACTGCTGTTGGGAATCCTTCCCATAGAATGGTGCACCATGAAGAAGGTGGCCTTTCATATAGCTAGGGCCTGGACAATCTGGTCAATATGGAAGTGGAGAAATGCCTTAGTCTTCGATGAGAATCAAGAGGACATAACACCAAATCAGCTTCTGCATATGGTGCAACAGAGTTGCGTTTGAAACGGGAGTGTTGCACAACTCCCGTTTCAAAGATTCCCTGTAAAAAACACAACATGATCCAGAAAGTGATCTTTTTGGGCTGAGGTTGAGATTCTTCATTAGTTCAATTTTTTTTTACCTTAATTTTGGCACCTCATGCAGGGGAGAACATGTTTTTGTAAAACAACATACTTGAAAAGGGCAAATTTTAGAAATGCAATGTAAATCTATCAAAGTATTACAAAAAAAACCATCAATTGTGGGATGAAAAAAATATATATTTCGGTTATTTTGGTAACACATCAAATTTAAGTGGTGCTGTAATGCTAACAATAATTTAATAATCAGTTTTGAATTCAAAGGTCCAAGATATACTCGTCATCACCCTTCTTGCTTGATTCAGGCTCTTCTTTTGATGTCGATTGCTGCTTGTCCGGTGAACTAACCCGTTCTTCTTCAGCTTTGTCTTCTGGATTAACAACTGGAGCAACTTCTTTTAGCTCTACAAAAACAACCTCTTCGTCAACGAGGCTTCGTGAGGGTGGCCTAAATCTCGATGATGTCATCTTGGCATAATCGGATGAGGATTTGGCGCCAGCTCTTGATTCTCATCGGGGAAGGTTTGGTAAGACAACCAATCTCATCTTAATAAAGTTCCACGGACCTCCTTGTCTATGTCCCAGACCACACAATTTTGACCCCTTCTTGAGTGCACATGCAATGGTTGGTACGAGCCGAGAGAGCATCAAGCACCCAATCTCTGGGCGAGAAAACATGTCAATGAGATGGTTGATGAGTTTTGGGGCTTCGATAGTGGCTCACAATTCTGCCCTATGCACCGGGTCTTGCGACTTCGTAACACCTGCAGGAAACTCTAAAACATTTGAGAAGTGAAGCGGTGGTGTTTGAAATGCTCCATGGTCCTCTTGCCGCCGAAGCTCCAAGTAACTAAGCGTCGCGAGATATTCCACTTTGCTTAACAGCACGGGGCCTCCACCATGATAATTTATATTCGTTTTTGTACCTTCAAGAGAAAGGTCGTGGTCAGCAACAAAAAGAAAATAACAAGTAGTGTATTCGAATCTGGGCGTGCAGGACTAAGTTCGTGAACCGGCAGTGGTCGAGATCCAAAGTGATTTTTGAAGTGGCCCGACAAGACCAGCTTGCATCTTTGAGTGAAATACCACTAACCGCCAAAGGTCTAGGCATAGTGATCTTCATTAAGCCTTTTATGAATTCATTGAAATCCGCATGCTTAAAAGGGATGTCATCATTATCGACCGGCTTTAATCTTGAAGCCCGTAGGGAATGTCATCAATGATTAGCGTGAAATCTTGTGGCTTCACACTGCTTCAAGCTTGTGCGATCCCCATGTACAATTGAGTAAAGATTGTTTTGGTCAAATAAAAGTAAACGTTTCATAGTCCGTTTTACTGCGACCTCTACAATCCAGGCGGCTTCGCCAAAGTTCTTTCTTCTCCGAGCAAATCCTTACCGGTGCATGAAACCTTACGGTAGGTCCTTGTTTTTTCTTCTTACTCTGCAAATCCACAAAATAATTAGAACATTTACAAACCTATGCTACCTAAACGCCCAAAGCAAGGCTTACCCGGCCTTCAAAATTTGGGCGTCTTGAACAATTCTCTCTCGTCGGATGTAGCAATAGGATAAAGCTCCTTGCCCGTTCCCATGTTTGCACATTCAATTGTTCCATCAAACATGTTTGACATGTAATAGCGTTCTTTTGGCTGCAACATCAAACCAAGAATTACATCGAGGGGACCGTCTCACGGAAGAACCTTACCGCAATCACAAAACAACACCACATCAAACAAGAAAAGCCAAAGTGTATTCCGGAATACACTTTGGCTTAAACAAAAAGCCGAGTGTATTCGGAACACACTTTGGCTAGCGTGTAAAAACAAAATGTATTCGGAATACACTCGGCTTCTTGTTAAAAAACAAAGTGTATTCCGGAATACACTGCTTTTTGTTAAAAAAGTGTATTCCTCAATACAACTTTGGCTTTCTCGATTTCAGCGTTGCGTGACGGATTTGTAAAACTGAAGTTTTAGGAAGCATATACACCGCGTTGACACAAAAAGACTAAACTTTCTAAAAGACTTGCTTGTGCAACTCCTTCGACATTTCTTCTAAAGTAAATTCCTTGTCCACAACCTTTTTACCGGTAACATCTCTAACAAAGGAATGTCATGTAAATCCTTGAAGCTCTCTCCGGCGGTGATAGTCATTTCTTTTTTTTGGAACATCAGATCCTTTTTTCTTGTCATCACCTTGCCCTTACTTTTTGAGGTCTCAGCGCTTTCGAACATATTAAAATTTCGTTTTGCAAATCCCATATCTAAACATGATAACAAGTGGGCGTTAGTACAATGTGATACGGAATAGATTCTTTGGGACTAGCTACTTGAAATAAAATCTTGGACATATCCTTCCTTCTCTAAAAGCAAAAGCTGGAACCAGTTGTCATGGGCAATAAGAGGTCCTTTTGTTGTCCTCGTTGTACTTTAGACAACACTCTATGGCTGCCCTCTTTGAGCTCCAAGGAGTATCTTTGGCTTCTTTAGGTTAGGTAAGCCATATTTTCTTTAAATATAAGAAATTCTACGTGCATAAATCTTATTTTGTCCACAAGCTCATCTTCAATTTGTTTTCGTTGTCGCATTGTGGGTTGTTGGCAGCGATCTTGGCTTCTTAGGTTCATTAAGGCCACAATATCTTGCACAAAGAACCGTCGGATACCTCGCGTTGAACTTCTCCTTATGCCGGTTGCCTCCCTTGCTTTGAAGTTTGTGGTTCCCCCCAACACATAATGCGTGTAGGTATCCACATTTTCCTTGTCATACTTGGCGGGGTCAATGCCTTTTGTTGCTGTCAACTAGCACAACTATAGGAGCTACATGAGCATACGGATTGCTCCTAATCACACGTCCTTCAAGTTCCTTAAATGATGCATAAATCTTTGAACTTGAAGGGTCTCTCCACCGTTTTAGTTCTTTGGTGGCGGCTTCATTGATGTTACTTGCAAAGTATATCACACTTGCACAAGCTTTTCCTCTGTTTATTCTTTGCCATTTTTTTTTACGGCGTCTTTTTCTTCGACCGAGGGGGCTTTGTTTTCCTCTTGCCTTCTTTTGTTTTGGTTCTTCTTACGGCTCTTAGATTACCACTAATGCACGAGTTCTCTTCTTAGGCGGCTCTTTAAGCAACGGTGTTTCATTAATTGCGGCCTTCCATGGTTGTTGCTCCACAAAATCCTCCTTGCTCCCTTCATTATCGGATGGGCTGCTAGTGCCATCCACTTGTTCTTCCTCACGTATCCTTGATTGTAAAGTCTTCACTAAGCGAAGAACTTACGGTGTGTACAATGGACAACGGTGTTTGTTTGTTTATGTAGTGTGCCACATACTTGTAAAGTGGAGGTGGGTTTACCCTAGTCAACCTCAACATAGCCTCATAAGAACAAAGATCCCCATGATGTATTAAATGACCTACCATCTTTGTCGGTACTGCAACACAACACTTTCAACACTCTTTATATGGCCTATGCCTTTGGAATTCGGCGTCGTCGTGCGTTTCGTCACCGGACTCTTCTGAGGCGATGCAAGAATGTAAGTGTGGAGTACTGCCCCCATGGCCTCTAGTAAAGAACCAGCGAGTTTGGAAACGATAGGTGAGGCCGGTTAGTTCCGGATGGGCCACCAGTTCTTGTGGTGGTGTTTCTTTTCGACAAGCTTCCGATGTTCTTAGCGGGTTGCTTAGGCGGGGGGTTTTGGGTTTAATAGCAATGGTGTCGTTAACAAGCGAAACTAGAGCGGGGAAAATCAGCTAAAGTAACAAAAAAGGGGAAAAACAAGTGTTTAGACACTTAAAACAAGGAAAAACATTGCAATCCTTGACTTCTAAAGCCCTAAAAAGTAGCGAAAGTGTATTCCCTCGGTACACTTTTGCCGCCAAAGTGAAGCAAAAATGTATTCCGAATACACTTTTCTTAGGC
The DNA here is from genome assembly GCA_021234155.1 of Isoetes taiwanensis. Lineage (NCBI taxonomy): Eukaryota > Viridiplantae > Streptophyta > Lycopodiopsida > Isoetales > Isoetaceae > Isoetes > Isoetes taiwanensis. Next base: position 1,998,333 of record JAJEKV010000036.1, on the reverse strand, counting down.
TATTTAGCCAAAATGTATTCGGAATACACCTTGGCTTTCCTTTGTTAAACCAAAGTGTATTCGGAATACATTTTACCCTAACAACGAAGTGTATTGGGAATACACTTTGGCAATCCCACAAACAAAGTGTATTCGAATATAAGCCAAAGTGTATTCGGAATACACTTTGGTTTAACGGAATTATAAAGATGTATTCGAATCTACTGGCTTGGTAGGCAAAAGGTAATATTCGAATACACTTTGGCTTTACCATAAAAAAAAAATGTATTAGAATACATTTTGCTTAACCTGACGATCGTCTAGCTTGAATGATTAAAAGCATTACAAATGACAAAATCACTAACCTGTCCATGGTATGCCTATGCAATTGAATACGACTCGGCGGAAATTTGTGGAATTTGGTTTGGAGTCAGGCGGGCTGCGGTCGAATACAAAAGTGAGGGCATTTTTTCCTTTTAAAGATCTGGCCGACCGCGTTTATCCAAGTTCTATATGAAATCGAATACAGTACGTTGTAATGGACACTCGCTGTGTATCCCAGAACAGCGTTGGGGAAACTTTCAAACCTTGTTAGGAAAATTTCCTGCAAGTCCTAAAACTATTCGGAATTCATAAAGGTGCAGTCGGAAGCTCCATGTTGCTAATATCTCAAACCGGAAATAATATATATTCGATACCTATTTTTTTTTAATTAGGATCTCACAAATCATTAATTAGTAGAAATAAAGTTGATATTTTTAAAATTAAGATAGTTTAACACAAAAGAGTACAAAAGGAAACTTACATCTACATTCTGCCACATCTACCTTTATACTGTAAGGATAAGAAAATAAGAGAAAATAAGAGGACTACGTATGTTTTGCCCTCGTCATTGGCTTAATGTGGAATATGAAATATTACGGTCTTTCAAAACATATTTAAGTAGACATGGTCCTTTTTGTAGTGGAGGAAGTGGAAGGTATTCTCAGAGTAGTACTATATGAAGATGCTGCAAAACAACTGTTGAAGAAGTTTACAAAGGCATTACATGACTTTCAAGCTATAATTGCTATCAAGCTGACTCTCAAAACATTATCAGTGAAAAAATCGAAACAGGTGAAAGCAGCAGGCGATTACCTTTTCCTCTCCGTCTTCCGAAAGCTTGACAAACGAATCTGTGAAAACTTCCAGCCCCAGGTCTCAAACATTTTCTGCTCTACTTTCGAGGTAAAATTCGCCGGATTGAATAGCCCAAATGGGAGAATTTCTTTCCCGACCAACCGTTCAAAGGCTGGTGCGCATATGGAGCTGGTGCAGGAAGCACGGATCCCTTTAGGCGGAGGATATTTGCCAAGGAATAATCGCTAGTCTATTTCATGGGAGGAATTATCGAAAAAAAAAAAAAGCGAGGACACGAATCTTTGCTTAGGAGCGGGGTTTTTGTGTTGAGTGAGAGCTCTTACAAAAAATTATGCAAATTTACATTCAATACTCATTCTCAATACAAAATCCATGTCTAAGACTCTAATACACGGAATTGTTTTTGCAGAATTCTTGTTGCTTTCAATGAATGGGGCTCACGGTGCAAGAATCGATTAGATAGGGGTACAAGATCCGGACTCTGTTCTTCTTTGGTAGGGAAGGATCCGAATCGGGAATTTACGCCAAGAGGACTTCGAATGGCTTGCCGGCTAGGGCGGTTTTGTCCAAAGATGGGCGGTAGCAATACACTTTCGGGGAATTTCCCCAGCGTAGTTCCGAATATATTTGCGGTTTCTTTTTGTCTTACGCTTTTCCTTTCCTTCAGCACAACTTCGATTTGTATTCCCGAATATAAAATGCACACCATACGTGTTTTACTTATGTCTAACAAATGTTTTGCAGCTTAAGTAAGATGGTTAACAGCGTCTTTGAACAAGCTACCACCACCTTTTGTAGTATCTAGTTAGTCGGTTAGGAGGGAGCCACGGTCGGGCGTTGTTTGTCATGATACCACCTCTTCTCCATCTGGTTCCTCGGCCAACCTCCTGCGTTGCTTGTCTTGACACTCAGGAGTCCGAAACAAGCGGGTTGCCACAACCCTTCCAAATAGTCACCAAGTCACATGCAGAGCAGGTGCCTCTCCATTCATTCCATCACCACCATGCGTAACATGCTTCCACTACCCTTTGTTCCTTCCCCCCGGAAGTGCAGCGGCTCCACATGCAAAGGTTACTTTCGAACAGGCTCCCCCACCCTTTGTCATTATCTCCAACACCAAATAGAAGTGCAAGGTCTGCTGCGCGGTCACGAAGAATATGAAATTCACCACAACTTCTCGAATATGACTTCAACACAAATAGTTTCAAAGTCTACACACAAATATTGTGAAGAGATATGTTTGCAAGAACTCCTCAACAAGATCTTTGCCATAACATACGCTACCACATTAGGTTATGGCCCATCTCCTACATTTAACACCGTGCCTCCGCCTTTTCGGGAACGGCTTTCACGAGGTCTCTTTTCCTCTAGAAACACACCGGTGAGGGTAGAGGAGGCCACTCAAAGAGTAGAACTCGTCCAGAAGATGAAGGCAACAACGACCAGCGAGATTACATGTTCTCGAGCCAAAGTACCCGAGAAATTCGAGGGTGGATTATGGATTGAGAGCATGTTCATCAATGAGAAGGAAAAACCTTATGGGCGAGAACAAAATGAGGAGAATTCTAAGAACTACTAGATCTTTGCTCATTGGGTTGCATCACCAAATTGAACATGGCTAAACTTAGTGAAATTAGAAACAGTACAGTTCGATGACATTATCGAGATCAAAATGCCTACTTGGCATACGATGTAAAGGCGGGACCGCCAAAACATTCTTGCACTACATTAGGGAGAACAAGTGTGCTAGAAATGTTTTATGGTTGTTCACCGCCTAGGGTCCACTAGAATGTCTCCGAATACAATCAAGATTGGATAAAGTCCACGCAATTGATGATCCCCTGCGGGCCGAGGAAGAGTTATAACAATGCACGCCTTTAGATGTTGTAGCTTGGATGGAGAAATATTTTTAGAGAGACATGTGAAAAAGTCGCCAAATAGTAAAATGTATCATTTGGACGATACAACATCACAAAAAAGATGTCTTCAACCAAGACAAAGAAACATGCACTCGGTCTCAACACATCTCTTACTCTCACTTCACTAGGCGTGGAAAGTTCAGTTTGGTCTTGTGAAAATTCCCAAAAACATAGGATGTGCATTATTGCTCAACGTGTGAATGCGAAATTGAAGAGCCAAAAAGAAACCGCAAAAGCAGAGGTCTAAAAAAGTAAGTTGAAGTTCTTCATTCTCTAACTTGTTTCCAAAGAATTGTTTTGACCTGAATTCTTGAATAGATATCGTGCAATGAGCTTGCTAGACACCGTGACCAACAAGCGGTAGAGAAGGAAGCTTGCTAAGCTGGGAAAAAAGCTCTTGAGCGTCCAACTGCGGTATATATAATGCATTGTGATTGATGGGATGGATCAGAAAAAGACTACTATTCCTCATTTCTTGAATATTCCTAAAGATGTGCGGAGGACTGCTTTGTTAAGGTCCACCTTGTTGGAGCTATGGTCTTCAAAGGAAGTCTAAAGTGCAATGTCTTTTTGGCGTATCTAACTTGCATGGTGACCCGAACCTCACTTTTACAATTCTTAATAAGGTGCTTTGTGAGCAAGAGCAATTACCTCCGATGCTCTACCTGACTTGACAACACTACCGGGAGAACAAGAATCAAACACTCTTTTTGCTTGTGTGCCATGCTAGTGGAGCTAGGGATCTTCAAAAAGTCAAGCTTGGATTCTTACTTGTAGGGCACACTCATGATCGAGATAGACGGATGTTCAAAGTGATTTTTACGTTAGTCTAAGAAGGAAGAAGGCTTTTTGTCTTCCTACTTTGGTTCGAATCATTGAAGACTCTTACACTCCCATGCCGTGGTTGAGCTTCTAGTGGAGGCTTGCTGACTTTAGGGAATTTGTTTTCTCTCGGCGTGGCTCTAGAGAAGAAGGCGTGAACAAGTTGGACGATATTACGTTTCAACACCACATCAAGTTTTACTTGAAGGATGGGCGGAGTTTTTTTTACAAGGGAAGAAATACACCACTACTAAAGGCCCGGAGTCCACCGAGGAGGGTTAAGCTTCCTTAAGTATATTCCACGACACTTGCTTAGTAGAGCGTCTTTGAAAGACTTCCTCTCAAAACCAAAAGAGTCAAAGCGAGAAGAAAAAAGCACCGGCTAACTCCTTAAAAAGCAATTGAAAGTGGAATTTCTGCGGGCTTTAAGTACTTCTTAGAAGAAGACCAAATGTGGTGGAGAAGCTTCTTTCTTTGAACAAACGATTGTGAATCAAAACTTAGCTCTAAGGCAAATGGAGGAAGCTTTCCATTGGCCTAATGCCTTCCATGAACTCGAGAACCAGGTAGGCCCGGTGGCACCCGATAGCACCACCGGTCATGAGGAAAGGCGAGGATCGGGTCATGCACCTCGGGCCAAGGCACGCAAAAATGAGCCTCTGAGTAATATCACGAAAATTACCAAAGGTATGTTGATTGCTACTCCGGCTGAGGACGATGATAAAGGGTGACCTTTACGGATAGCAAAAGTACTTGACACCTGATCAAAGAGGAAGGCTTGGTGACTAAACTCAAGATTCACTGGATGGCTACGTTCGAGAAAATGCTTTTGAAGGCGGATATGATTTAGAAATGAAAAGTCAAGGCAAGGGGAAAAACTCAAGAGAGTGGGTAATAGGGATGAGCTAGACTTACACATAAAGTGAGTATTCTATGTTATGATTTCAAATTGAAATCGACAATCGTTCACGCCGAGAGAACAATCAATTTACTTAAGAAGGCATGTAACTTCGAGGAAGAAGATGAAGAAGAGGGTGGTAATGCTTCAGACCTCTGTTGACAGTGATGCGAGGAAGATAACTCAAACACTTCCTCAAGTGGCAAAAGAAGCGAAGGTGGCGAAGATGGCATAAATGAGGATGAAGATGTCTTGGATCCCTCTGTGATCACTCCTCACACTTTTGTACATAACTAAGTCTTGTAAAAAGATAAAATTTTGTAAGTGAATGTGAAGATTTTGTCTTCAATTTTTGAAAATACTACAATTTCAGTTGTAAACTTCACTTAAAGTTTTGGTTAAAATATATGTTCCCTCAAATTAGAGGTTCTCTCTAAAAACATACTTCATCCAAATTCTTATTGCTAGAAAAGTGTCACTTTGAAATAGCTAATTCTCTCATTGCACAACAAAATTAGTGATTTTGGGGGGAGGGTCAAGATACAGTTTTATGTCTTCTTTTTTTTTTAACCTCGTTTTTGCCCTTTTTTGGAAAAAAAAGGGAATCTTCGAGGAATATTCCTTTTGCTCCCGTTTCAACGATCCCCTCTCGTTTCTATTGCAACTCTGTTGTGCTTGAAAGGCTGAAAAAGTGAAGAAGAAGTAACGGTTGAAATATGGGGCACCTACCTAAACTTACACTAGGTCGTACAAGAGAATAGTGCAAGAAGGAGCCAAATAGCTATCCTCATATGACATTTGCAGATGAATGCACCCCTGCCATGTGGCTTTGTATCGTTGTCTTAAAGTAAATAAAGTCTATTTTTTATCCCTCAAAAAAAAAAAAAACATGGCACTCTAAATGTTATTGGAAATGGTTGTAGCCGAGCATAGTCATGATATTAAATGCATGGAGCACCAGGGTTGAGAAAGAAAAGAAGATTTGTAAAAGAAAAAAAATTGCAAGGCATTTTTCTTAGGGCTAGGCACGACAGATGTGAAACTACTACTTGAGTCTCACAGAGCTGTGCACAGAGCTGCTACTAAGAATCTCCAATACAAAAGCTTGAGACTGATAAGTTAGTAGGATTTAGAGTACATGAGATTAAGTTTCTCGCTTAAACTCAGCTTTAACCTAGATGGTTTTGTATTCCGAATCATAACTAGAATATAGAACAGATGTTGTAGCCAAACTACATTTTAAGTATGGCCGAGATTGCGTTGCACGATTTAGAGTCTAGAGCATCCCCCCATTCTGCAAGGAGATTTTGATTCTGCAAAATATTTCGATTCTGCAAGAGCTTGAATTTGCCAGCATGTAGGCAATACAGACAATATGGACAAGAACAGTTACAAGAGTGACACTGGCAAATCTGGCCTAACTGAGGAGTGTAATCTTGAAACTTAGCATGACTGAGGAGTGTTGTTCTAATCATGACTTCAGGTAATATATTTGCACAACCATGACAAACAGAATATGTGCAAGGCAAAAGAAGCTGTAGTTTTATTTTAGTATTCAATAAATATGAGCGTGTCTTTTAGGTGTTTAGAAATGCACAAGTTGATTTATAATCAGTTCAGAGATGATCAATGAGGAAAGACTATGAAGCATTGGAGGCAGAGAACAAATCTTCCACATGAATCATTTTTGGAAATTTGAATATTTAGGAAAGCAAGGAAATGTCATGGAATAAATGGGCAGACCATTTATGCAGCAGTCAAATGCATATAGATTACCATGAAGATGCAGTCAAGAACTTTATATCATAGATAGAAGATTTCTCAAAGCAAAATGCCATATCTTTCCTATTCAATTGCAGTGGTGACCAATTCTTTCAACAGAAAATGGCCGAATGGCAATCAAGGAGCAAAAGCAAAAAAAAAATGAGGCTGAAATTGGTTTTGAGTGTTTTTTCATTGCCACAAACATAGGCAAACTAAGCCAATCGGCCAACTCACTACGTGGCACCTCCGCCTGAATGATGGATTTGCATATCTAAGCAACATAGGCTCACGCGGATCTCACCACCAACCAACGAAGAGCTCTCACCAAAACAAACCTGCCCCGTGGCTCTCCCCAAGCAACTATATAGCATGCACGCCCTTTGGTCATTCTTTGGACCAAACCCTCCTTTGGACAAAGACCCAAAGGTCCAAAGGCCCACATGGCCCAAAAAGGCCCAAGGCCTTTTGCCATGTCCTTGGCATATATCATTCCCTCCCTCTTGACATTGCAACAGTCCTCTGCTGCAAAAGGGTGTTTAAATACCTTTCGCCATCCGAGCATAGTCCTTCCTTGGCCCTCACATAGGCCTTGTAGAAGCCTATACTTGAACATCTACTTCTCTCTTGGCTTCCTTTGCTTTTTCGATCTTTTATACTCCTAAGAATATCCGGATAAGCTTCTAAAACATTGCCACGTATCCATGAAGTGTCCTTCAAAGGTTTGTGAGCAAACTTTATCAAATACTGTCTTGAACCACTAATGGATTTTTCTTCCAAAATTGTTTCCCGATTCTAGAACTTTGGAAATACCAATCAATTCTGCTCACTTAACCTTTCAACTGGAGGTAAGTCTTTACCTTGATAAGCTTTTAGGAATTATACATTCACTATATCATACATTTTCTGACATTGAGGCAATCATAACTAATATGCACTCTCATTGACCACTTATAACTTGAAATGGCACCTTGCCCAGAAGTAGCTCATTCCAAAGTATGCAAAGCTGGGCCCGGAAGCTCAAAGACATGAAGGTCTGGATTAAGCAATGGGGCAGCGAGAGAGTTCAAAAGTTTAAACAAGCCAAAATGGAGCTTTTCAACAAGATCAGGGAGGTGAGATCAAATCTTATGAGTAATCCCTTGGATGCCACTCTACAAGATCATGAAGCAGACCTTGTAGGTAAAATTAAATCAATAGAAGAAAACGAGGCAAGAGGTCTTCTGCGGCGAAAGAAAGCAAAATGGCATGATAATATGGACAATGAGAGCTCAAAGGTATTTTTTCGACTTGCAGGGAACAGAGTGGTGGAAAATGGAATCAATATTCTTAAGCTCCCCAATAACATTCACATCAAGGAACCGTCAGAAATAAGAAGGCACTTTCTGGACAGTTACTCAAAGCTCTTTTCTCAGGATGGTATCCCAAATGACTATGAGGAAGCAATGAACTGTTGTCTTCAGGTTCTCAACAAATCAATAAATTCTTATGACAATGGCCTTCTATGCAGGCAAATTACCAAAGAGGAAATTCTGATAACTCTCAAATCCATGGCACACGGCAAGTCTCCAGGACCGGATGGGTTCCCTCCCGAATTCTTCCTTGAATTTTGGGATGATCTTGGGGATGACCTCCTTCATGTTTTCAGAGGGATTTGGCAGCATGAGAGCCTCCATCCTGCTCTCTCCACTGGTTTCATTGCACTTGTTCCAAAGGTTGACAAGCCGGAAGCAATTGAAGAATGGCGTCCTATTGCTCTCACTAATACCACATACAAGCTCTTTGCCAAGCTCTAAGCCGGCCAGACTTAAGCCATTGTTAGTCCCTGTGGCTCTCCTGGTACAGGACTATTCATGCATACCACAGCACTGTGTCAAGCTCAAGGATCCTCGATCCAACCACGGGTCGACATCCAAGGCTCCCAGAAGACACCAAGCGGCCAGACCCACGCAGTCAAAGCCTTTGGTCGTCAGCAAGAGGCGCCCGGCTCGGACAAGTGACGCTGCCCACCAGCCTCAGCGTCGGGCCAAGTGATTCTAGGCACTTCAAGAGGCACCGCCAACATTCACCAAAATCGGGCCTCCTTCCGAGAGTCGGCACCGAGATCGGTCGAGTGTCTATATTGGGCCCAAGGCCATTGTACTATATATATGAGTAGAGTTAGCACATAAGTTTTAGATGAGTTTTGAGTCTTGTCTCCTTTCAGTTTTCTCTCTATTGCGAGCTCATGTATTTTCATCATTGATATCAAGGAAGCTTATCATCTTTCTCTCATTTGTTCCGTTTTCTTCTTTTTCTTCTCTTTTCAAAAATCCCACAAGGACATAGTCCCCGGACTCTCTGTTAGATCCACGGGTCCTCACGAGGGTGTCTTCCAGGAGTTCCCGAACCCGGACCCCAAACACCGCCGTACCGCTGCGGGTACGCTTTTATCCTACTTTCATGCGCCATGTATGCATCCGTAATTTCCGGAAGAACTCCTTTCTCGGTGGCCTCTCGCTTGGGCCATCCGGCGTCGGAAACTGTTCGACATGTATGGATACGCTTATGACATAGAGGGAGGCCATCTTGGTCCTAGGGCTCGGTCGCCACCCACCCCCTCGTGTCGGTCGTCCGGTTCCCGCCCCAAGCGTTGCAAACATTGCTCACAACCTCGGTCTCCTCATCAATGCCAGGGGAGCCTTGTCAGGGCTCAACCTTCTCAACCGTACTTTTTCACACCCACGAACATGCCTACATCCATCATTCTTCCAGGCCATGCGCCTCTTCCTTTCGCACCATCATCTCCCGGTGGGCACGGCTATCCACATGTCTTCTTTCGCTTACCCGAATATCCTTTCCCTACGTTTCCCCTTTGCTCTTCCCTGTTTACAACCTTGCGGATCTCAAAACCAATGCTCCGGCCTACTTCGTTTTCTCAACCTAAATCACCCTTCATCGTGGTCCGCAAAGGGCACAATGCCACATCCACCTCAACCTCAATATCCTCACTATACCGTTTCTTTGTCCAGCCCAACACTTTCACATCTACCTTTCGGACTTCGGCCGACTTATCCCACCTTTGGCAACACGAAAAGGCAAACCGTTAGACCAAAGTGCTCAGGCCCACATGGAAGAATTTGAGGCTCTAGCTGTCCTAAATGGTCACGCGCAACCTCAACTGAAATTCCACATCTTTTCCACCACCTTCGCGTGGCTCTCCTCATCAATGGCTCATGTCCAACAAAAAGCCATTGGAAACAAAACTGGTCCCAAATGCGGCCTTTTACGTCTCATTCTGGGACCCACCGGATGATGATCAACTTCATCTCAAGCAACTCAATGAACTTCAACAAGAGCCCGCGAGTGCGCCGGGATTTTCGCGGATCGACTTCACATTACGCTAAGTAAGCTCAAGGGAGTACCCTACCCGAGCCAGTTTTGGTCTGGTTTCTCCAAGGACTTCCTCCCGCTATTTGACTCATGGCTGAATACACTGCGTCCAAAACTTTGGAGCGGGGCTATCGCACCTGTCAATCACTCTGTCAATGTTTCCTCCGAGGCGTGGCTCTTCAAGAGCTCCCATTCATTCCACTGTCATGGTTCCACAAGGGCTGTCCGGCCTCAACACGCGCTAATCCACGTAGCGGTCAAATCGGTGCCATATTTGCAAATACCAAGGCCATTTGGCCAATGAGTGCAACTCCACCAATGGCCCGCCTCATTTACAAGCGATGCAACATGTGCAATCATGCCACGGAAGAGTGCACTCGCACTCATCCCACACCGTTCCCTAGAACAAAATGGTTTATCAAGTGCAAACCACACCTCGGCAACAATCGCGACTATCGGCCACCACCTCTTGAGTGCAGCCCGCGAACTCTATCGACAGGGACCAACCACGGGGGGATCAAAACCAACGTCCTCCTTTTGATCCTTCTAAAGCTTCGGTGTTATCATCGGCAAGAATGGGGTCATACCACCACGGCGTGTCCTCAACTTCCACAAGTTCGCCAGTGCGACTTCGGCACAAATCGGACTACATCCGGTCCGCCTCACACGGCTTACCAACTCGGCTCGCTAATGGCAAACAAGGCCGAGACCCGGTTCTTAAGAAGCCACCAAGAGCCCTCCGGCAATCACGCTATCAACCAGCTCGACAAATCAACCTCAGCTGGATCAACAAGCCCAAGAGGAAATTTTTTTGGCACTTAATCCTCCATGATACCGTCAAATTGGGTTGGTCTAGTTTCACGCCGGACCAAGGCATCACGTCCCTTGACTATTATTGAAGGACACGCCGAACCCGCCTTGCGGTTGACACCATTCCTCATGAGGGACGAAAAAAGGTTCACTTTGCACGACTTGGAAAAGCTCATGCCAAATGTCATGCCCAAAGTTAGCCAAAGCATTTTGAATCTCATGCAAGCCTGGCTGAAGGCGCACATTGGCAAATGTTCATGCCACCACTAGAGCTCAACAAAGACAAGATACCCCCCTCAACATCTCAACCTCCACGCTCTCGGACATATCCCAATATTGCAGCCGGGGTTGACTTACTCAAAGAAGTTCTTTGCTTCCCGCCACGCACTCCCACACCATTGGAACCGGCCGGATCCTTTTTCTCATGTACCTCTCGAACTCAAAGAGGAGCTTCGCCAAGATCAAAATTCCTTTAAGCTTGGCAACCATTTTAAAACTACTCGTCCTGCTCTCAAGGACCGGTTACCACTCCCAAACTGTTTTAGTTGGGGCCGTATACCTCTACACCCACGGTCCATGCCCGCGGTGGGGAAATCAACAAGTCAACCATGTTCAAATCGATGGAGGTAAGCGCGGTCAATCTCATCGCGGATAAACTCGCAAAACAAATGGGCATCACACAACTCTTTTCGTTGCCCCATATGACATCAAATTGGCTAATGGCCATATCACGAGACCTCAAAGGCGTCACACCTATTCTTCACATCAACATTGGTGATCTCCGTTTTCCCATGGACTTTGGCGTTTGGAAAGTTGGCGAAGATCCGGTGACTATGAAATCTTGGTAGGCGGACCTTTTCTCCGCCCGGGCAAAGTATCCATTACTGGGGCCGCGGACCCGGTTAGTCATCAGCGATGGTCATCTCAATGCCACCATGGACTTGCAAGCGGCGGGATCATTTTACGTTGACAATGCGGAACCTTCTCTCTCGGACCGCAGATTCGAAGAAGCTCGGAATATTTATCAAGTTCGGGCTCCACTGCGAGGATGCCTCGTCATCCTACCGAATATCTTGATCCTTGGGGAGAAATGACTCTTGTCGGGACCAGTACGTGGCTGCCTTGCTTGACCCCTACCGCTCCTTGCAATCCAATCCAGCGTTGATCGCACTTTTCCGGATCTTGAACCTCCCCGCCACTCTGTTGATGTACCGCGGCGTCATGAAGCAATCAGCGCTAGATGACACTTTGCAACCTCTCTTTTCACCACATAGCGTGCCGCGCATCGGTTATGCTCAACCTCCTGCACATTGTCGGGATACTGAAGTAATACCCCATATTCGGACTCAGTTGAGATTGTGGGCGTTGGCAACAATCAACCCGTCGCATTCTTTGCCAAATCTTCGGCTCCTTATCGTGCAGGGGGCGTCCCAGGCTGTTCAAAAATTCAAACACATTTTTAGCCGGAGTTACAAAGATCTTCGGGCATCAACAAAAGCTTGGGGAACTCACCATTCCTACCAAATCGATGCCACCCGATGTAGCAACGACGATGCAGGCTCAACCCTAATTACAGGTGATCGCGTCAAGGGAAATTGACAAACTCCTTGCTGCAGGTTTTGATCTATGAGGTCAAACATTCCGAATGGGTGAGCCCCATCGTCATTGCCCTTAAGCACAATGGTAAGATCGGCGTGCGTGTGGACTATCGGAACTCAATCGGGCCCGCGGGCGTGATCATTTTCCACTTCCTTCACGGACCAAGTTACGGAAGAAGTGGGCGGCCATGAGATGTACTCCTTTATGGATGGTTTTTTCGGCTACAATCAGATCTCCATCAAAGAATCTGATCAACTCAAGACCACTTTCACCACCCCCGGAGGGCACTTTTTACCTACAAGGTGGTTCCTTTTGGATTATCCAACTCTCCTTCCACGTTTCAACGCATCATGCTCTCGGTTTTTCATGATTTCATGAAGGAAAATCCCTTCTTGCAAATTTTTTCAAGATGACTTCTCGCCTTCTCGGTTCCATGGCTGACCATTTGGATAAATTGGAACTTCGTCTTCCGAAAATGTGATGAGTCCGCATTAGTCTCAATCTGAAAATGCACCTTTTGCGTCACCGGTGTTACGTTAGGCCATGTTGTCGACAAAGCAGGAATCACCACTGATCCTGCCAAAATCGGTTATTGTGCTCAAGGCTCAAGCACCGGCCAATATATCAAGGAGACACGCTCCTTCACGGGAAAAGTCAATTATTACTCCACCTTCATACGGGTGGCAGCCATTGCGGTCCATTCATAAACTCACGGGTGACGAATCCACACGGGCTTGGAATTCCCGGTGGGGCTTTCCAACAGGTGAAGCTTTTGCTTACTCGAACGCACGGTTCTTGTTCCTCCTCAATGGGACAAGCCCTTTCATGTTCATGTCGATGTCTCCGGCGTTTGCTATTGGAGCCGTTCTTTCTCAAGAATATGATCGCTGCTGACAAACCAAATCGCTTCACGCCGGCCGAAAACTCAATTCTGGCGGCGCAACTATTCTGCCACCGGGCGTGAAGCTTTGGGTCTCATTTTTACGTGTCCAACGCTTCCGTCATTACCTTTTAGGCAGTCAAATCAAGTTCTTTGTGGACCACCAAGCACTCCTCTATTTGATCAACAAGTCCGCCCCACGGGCGCATTGCTCGTTGGGTCCTTCTTCTCAAGAATTTGCTCCTTTTGAAATCGTTCATAAAGGCGGGCAAATCTCATGTTGTTCGGATTATCTTTCACGCATCCACGGATGATCCCGCAACGGGGTCTCGGGCGCCTTCCCGATGCTCAACTCTTTTTAGTCACGGCAACACCACATTGGTTCCATGATTTTCAGCGGTACCTCCTCCACGGGTGCTCTTCCACCCGAAGGCGAGGCGCTCTCTCACCCCAGCGACAATCCGTGCGCCATCAATTTCTCAGGAGGTCCGCGGATGACTACACCATGGTTCTTGGACATCTCTACAAAAGGGTAAGGACACCATCCTTCGACGGCTGTGTTCTACCTCATGAAGTTCGGATATTGTTCGAGAAGCTCATCAAGGGCTCGGTGGTGGTCATTTTCATGGTGACACCACGGCCGCGCAAAATCCTTCTCGCCGGGTATTATTGGCCCACTCTTCAAAGATGCTCCATACGCCCGACGCGTGTGGCGGCTTGCCGGCCGGGTGGGGCGCCCCGACCCCATGGCGCTCTTCCCTTGGCGCCGTCGCCACGCCCACTTCCCTTGACAAATGGGGAATGGACTTTGTGGGACCTATAGATCCTCTGCGAGGCACACTCGTGTGCGATACATTCTGGTTCTCACGACTCACGCCACCAAATGGGCGGAAGCTTGTGCCCTTCCGGACAACAACTGCTTTTGCAAGCACGGCTCGAGTCCTCTATCAACAAATTATCACGCGATTAGGTGCTGCCCCACGGGCTGGTCGGTGGCCCGTGGTGTTCATTTCATCAATCATACTATCAAGGAGGCTGACGGATTATCTCACGATACATCATCACAAGAGCACACCTTACTATCCTCAAGGCAATGGGTTGGCGAGAAAGCACCAACAAAACTCGGTCACCATTCTCAAGAAAATTTGTGGCGCTTCCCGCGCAGTTGGCGGACAAAACTTCCCTCTTGTTCTTTGGGCCTACAATACTTGTTTCAAGATTGCTACGGGTCACACTCCTTTTAAATTGGTTTATGGTCGGGAAGCTCTCATGCCATTTGAATACATCCTTCCAACACTCGTTTTTCAAGCGGCTCTCTGCTCATAATCCACCGGTGCTCTCAAAGAACGGGTCTATCAATTAGAAACGATTGGATGAACTTGAAGGGATGCTTATATTCGTGTTCTTCATGGACAAACAGTTGCAAAAATCTTTACATGACAAGCGTTTGAAGACAAAAACATTCAAAGAAGGAGATTTGGTTCTTCTTTATGATTCGAGGTACAAAAATTTTCGGGTAAACTCAAGTTTAGTTGGCTTGGCCCTTATCAAATTGTTCAAGTGGTTAGACCAAGCGTTTTCCAACTAGGCGAGTTAGATGGCACTCCATTACCTACATTGGTTAATGGTTTTCGTCTCAAAGCATTTCATCACCACGAGAAAGTGAACATCAACACCGAGAGCGGTTCAAGAAGCACACACCACGAGAAAAGTGACTAGAAAGGCGGTAGATTATATTATAGTGGAGATTTTTTTTACAAAATGTAAGCGCGACCAGCTATTTCCGCTATGGGCACGCGCCCTATATACAAAAAGCGGGCTCGAGCCCTATCTACTAAGTCCTAAGAGGAAAAACCCTCTACTCGGGGTTGGGCGAGGTGATCTTGAGGAGGAGATGGTAGAGGTTACGCTCCGGATCCCCGAAGGTGAAGTGAGAACCACCTCCATCCCGTTGGTCTTGGTGGGATGTTCACCATCCGGCACACCAGCCGTCCATCACGAATGCCACGGTTGTGGCGGCGCCCGAAGATCGAACAATTCATCTTACAAGTGATCCCTCGGCGGTTAGTGGGCATTGTGCAATCTTCGTTCAAGCCGGCAGCGGCCATCTTGGCGCCATCGGATGCCTTCCGTTTCTCTCGGTTGCGTCTTATATAGCCAGCGAGGAACTCCTTGTCGGCGATGGACCAATCACAAAAATCGCCAGCGTGTTTTGCAATGCAAAATTTGTTTCTAAAATGAGAATCTTTTCCCCTAGCATATCTAGCCATGGTACCTTCCGACACATTCCTTTTAATGATATCCCACTTGAGAGTTACCCGGCATTGAATGCCATTCCTTCTTTCCGCGCCCATCGAACATTAATGGGTGTCCTTTGCCATCTGTCCCATCGATCTTTCTTTCACGTCTCATCCTCACCGTTCATTGCTTCTCCCTTTATGTTTTTGGGACTTAGCCAAATTTTGCCTCTCAATACCCTTCTTCGCATCTTTTGACACGACACCATCAACGGTTCCGGTTCGCACTCTTCATACCTCTTAAGCCTCCGGTTTATTGGCCCTAAAACAAACCTTTTTCGTTCCTCTGCGCGCCGTCCTCCGTGCTTTCGACTTTTCGTCTTCGCCTTTGGCATCCCTCTTAAGTTCGCACATCATTCCCATGGCTGCCCCAAGATTTTCTACACTTCAAGCTCTTTGCTCCCAAGGATCCGGCCCTTTTTGCATCACGTATCCTTCTTGGCCCACTTTCCGGTGAAGCCCTTGTTGGCCCAAATAAAGAAAAGTATTTGAGCGACACCACCCGACTACGAATTCTCTCAAATGGAACTTCCGCTCCAAATCGACCCGATTCGGCGGTTCATCGCCAATATCGTTAACAGCCCAAGGTTACACCAACGTGGTCGATGGCACCACTATTTCGTTGACTCAACATTTGATTTCTGGGGTATTTCATATTCCCTTGCACACCCCTTGTGTATCATGGTCTGCTATCTGAGGATATCGATGTCCGCGAGTTTGGTGCACCTTTATCATGCCAATGTCCATCGTCGACCAATATCGACCAAGCCTCCGCGAAACCTTTGTCAAATTTACGTGGCGAAAATTCGCTTGGGTATTCTATCAAGAACACCCATATCAATAAACCTTTCTATAACCTGGTCCTCAACTTTGCTACACATTCCAAACACCACATAGATTGGCCCCAAATGATGTTCTATCGTCTTCTCCAAGAAATGGACCGCCGGTACCACTTCCATTTCTGAAGTTTACGTGGGAGGCCACTTTCAAGCCCTCATCCGTCACTACTTCCCTCCCACACCACCAAATTCTCATAATTCCACTCGGCTTCCCTTCCCATCACTCACCAAGTTGGCACTTCCGCCCCGTCTTCCTTTGGTCATGTCCACAGTCACACCCATGTCCTTTGTCTCCTCCTCCTTCTACACCATCCACTTCACACCATTTTTCCCAAACATCCCAAACCCGGAGCAACAGCAACAAGCTCCACCACCACAACACCCTCGTCGGTTGTTGTATCGATGTCAGCCGAGGAGGCTCAAGCTGCTGCTCTCAAGTTACAAGAATCCCAAGAAGCTCTTATGGCCGGGGTTCAACGAGCACTAGAAGCCTCGATGCGGTCCACCGGGACCTTCAAAGCTGAAAGCGCCCAAGTTGCGGCTTTGGAGGCAAACTTCAAGACAAGCATGAAGCTCTCTTACAGGGCTCATCACGGATCTCAAAAGTACACAAGCTCAAGTCAGCCAACTCGCAGATCAACAGGCTCAGCTCCGGTCAAATTCCAGACTTTATTGGAGCACAACAAGTCCAAAGCAGCTCTCCACGAGTACCAAAGGCGGAGATATTGCTAAACTCAATGCCTTGTACTCTGAGGCGTGTGAAATTTCAGCACTCAAGTTCAAAATCTTTCAGCCCGGGGCGCTCAAAATTAAGCCTCCTTGGCCCCGCTCGGCTTTCTCTATGAACCACTCGACTCACCTCTCTTCAAGATCGCCTTACGGAGGTGCGAGAAACGAGAAGATCTTGGATGGCGGAGATTGCGATTAGCCGTCTCAATACACACGGAAATCTTCCTCCCGAGGTCCATCCCCTTCTCAAACGGGTCGACCCGATCCGCTTCTTTTTTCGAAAGGGACAATCAGATCCGTGATCTCGAACAGCAGTGCGGCAAGCTATTCAATCTGGCGATGAGGCTCAAGCAAAACTTGGCGCCCATCGCAATTCTTCACGAGAATGCTGTTGACTTCCCGTTCCCTCCTGCTATCATGATTATGTGGTTTGCTTTCGGCGCCACCTCTTCCTTTTGAAGTGGCATGCGGCCGATGGCCTGTGGATATCCCCGGTCGCAGGATTTTCTTGGTTGGCGAGAACTCTCCATTGAAGACAAAGGGTTGTCTTTGTGCCCTTGTAGTCTTTGATCTCATACAACGTGCCGATCCGGACTTTATCACATTGAGTGGTTCAGCCCATGGCTTACATATTTCATGATTTCTATCACGGGTGATACCGCGGGGAACACTTTGGAAATGGGCCACGCCAGCTTTTTCGAGGTGACCCCAGCATTGCAATGGGTGCTTCGGGATAACAATCCATATCTTGCGGATCCTGCTCGGACCCAAACTCTTCATCGGGGTACATGCACTGAGCTTGCCAATCATTTATCTCTCGGCAGCGGAAGCGCTACAACAAATCAAGAATATCTAGGACATCCGGATCTTCCCTATGCACAAATCTATATGCGGCACCTTTCGCTGGTTACAATCGATTACAAGCTCTGTTGGATAGCAAAGCGGTCCCCCGGGATGGGATAGCCCTCCCGTCAACTCTCAACTCTACGCTTCTCTTTGGGATCGTTGGTGTCGGGCACTTGATCCAGATCTTGTCGATCAATTGAGGAGGCCGGCTCGGCAACCCATACGGGCATGGTTCCTTCTCCCTATGCTTCCACTGGGCGTACCTCCGCCCCGGGTTCTGACTTCGATTGGCGCCTTCCTTTTGGACCAAGGTCATGGATGGTCATCAGGCTGGACACCACCTCGGATCTCGACGGATCTCCGGTGGGATCCGCGTTTTGTTCGCCGCTCACATTGGGAAGAAGGTGCCACTCACGGACAACACCACCAATTGGATCTACATTGCTAATGGCGTGGTTGGCAACAGCCATGGATGCGCTTCATGGTCTCAACAACTTCTTGCAAAATGCCTCCACCTCACGATCCTTCCTCGTCCATCTTCAAAGCGATTTTATACTGCCCTCAAATGCATTTTCTTTGAGCTCCTTAAATCGGCGTCCATTTTTCACTGCAATCAAATGCCAGCGTCGGTGCCTTTGGCCTTCAGACCTTGTCTCCTCATGGAATGTCGGTACATTTCTTCCGGGGCGCCACGGCGCCCTTGAAGACATGGTGCGGCTCTCGCTTTTTTATTGATGCTGATCCTGCCCTTGGACAAAACACACCTCAAGCTCTTCAATCACGCCAAGATCTCATCAGCCCGATTACCATAATGGTGCCCGTCCTCACTCCGTGAGGATCACTTTCGAGCAGATGGCTTCCCGCCCTCCGGCGCTTCCTCCTTTTCTTCACTCGAGTAGTCGTTTGGTGGGGGAGTGTTATCTGCCTCCTCGTGCGGGACTATTCATGCATCGACAGGACCCGGGTCAAAAGCTCAAGGATCCTCGGTCAACCACGGGTCGGACATCCAAGGCTCCACGAAGACCAAGCGGCGGAACCACGCAGATCAAAGCCTTTGGGCAGTCAACAAGAGGCGCCGCTCGGACAAGTGACGACCCGTCCACCGCCCGCGTCGGCGTCGGCGTGATTCTAGAGCACTTCAAGAGGCACCGGCCAACATTCTGCAAATCAGGCCTCCTTCCGGTCGGCACGAGATCGGGAGTGTCTATATTGGGCCCAAGGCCATTGTACTATATATATGAGTAGAGTTAGCACATAAGTTTTTAGATGAGTTTTGAGTCTTGTCTCCTTGGTTTTTTTCTCTCTATTGCGAGAGCTCATGTATTTTCATCATTGATATCAAGGAAGCTTATCATCTTTCTCTCATTTGTTCCGTTTTCTTCTTTTTTTTTCTTCTCTTTCAAGAAATCCGCGTGACATAGTCCCAGGACTCTCTGATAGATCCACGGGTCCTCCACAGGGGCTGTCTTCCAGGAGTTCCCCCAACCCGGACCCCAAAGCGGCCATTTGCTCAACAAATTCATTGAGCCCAGCAATGCATTCTTCTCGAAGAAGTATTTTAGCCAACTACCTCTCGGCCCTCTGAAGGACTTCATTAGGCGACATGAGCAAGCAAAAATGTATCATGATGAAGCTTCGATTTTAAACGAGCCTTTGACATCGTCCGATGGGATGCTATTAAGCAAGATAATGGGCAAGTTTGGGTTTGCCAACAAATTTATTGAGGTTGTCATGGGCCTCAACAAATCAGCCACCGCCTCCATCCTAATAAACGGCGGTCCTTCTCGACTCTTTGATTTAAGAAAGGGGTTAGACAAGGGTGCCCCGCCCCCTACATCTTTATCCTTTTGACTAATGCGCTCACACTCTAATCAAGAGTAAGATGCAAGCGAGGTGAGATGGCTGGGGCATCAAAGATGCCAACCCAAGGATCTAAGCACTTTGTATCCAACAATTTGCTAATACGACACCTTTTTCTTCCTGAATTATGAGAATGGAAGCATTGCGAACTACCTTGCAACAATTCAGACTTTCCTGAGATAGTAGTAGTGTGTGAAATTAAATCCCAAAAGAGCTCCATCCTATGGCCTCATGAGTTCCAAAATTCTCCCTCTTATTACCAATCTTGGATATAAAATTATCGAAAAGCGAGCTTACCAAACCGCTTGGGCTGCCCCTAGCTATAGGAGCCCTTCCATGAAGCACTTGGGCAACTGTTCTTGACAAGCTAAAAAAAAAGAGAATCAATATTTGGTCATGTAAAGGTCTCTCAACCGCTTTGGCAAATGCCACCATAGCCAACTAAAATACTTAGTTAAGCTTGTATACCTCTCTTCTATTCTTTTGGCTCCTAAATATGTGTATCAAAGGATGCGTAGCTCATCATACGGTCCCTTTGTTTGGCAAGGTCGCAGCAAAGATTGCATGGTCTGAAGTTTGCAAACCAAAAGCTTATGGGGACTTGGAGGTAGAGACTTGCATAAACACTCTAGCCTCGATCGAAACCTTCGTTTTGGAATACTCTCAATGGTGAGGTATCCTTTGGCTCTGATTTTATAAGGCACCGGCTTAGTAAGGCCATCCCGGTGTCCAAACCCTCTCTAAGTCTCTCTAATGTATCAGCATGTTATATTGATTTTAAGATAGGCTCAGGCACATCGCAAGTAATGCGCAGGGTACTGGAAGCATGGCAGGATGTGAAGGACTGTTTCAAACCCGCCCAAGCCCCATTGGAAGCTGGCAGATTGCCCATCTTTTGGAGCCCCATGACTAGTTATCAAGAGGATTGTCCCTTTGGCGCTTTATGCACCCCGGATATGTAGAAAATGGGAAGCGGCTGGCTTTATGTATCTAAGTCATCTCTGGGACCCTGACCGTGCAAAATGGTGGTCCTGGACCAGGCTCAAGAAAGCTATTGCAGGCACCAGCTCCGACAAAATGGTCTACAGAAAGATTATGCAGCAGGTTAATGGCCTAACGGGAACTAATGGTAGTGAGGAGATCTGGCTCCTAAATAACAGGGCATCTTATTCAGTCAGGGGGATCTACCAAGCCTTGCTTGACGATCTGCTACCGTGTGTGGCAAGCCACACAACTCTCACAAGCGTGGACCTAGCAAGGCAGCTCAAGAAATGTTGGTCTTCATATTGTACTAAGAAAGTACAGTTATTCATGTGGCTCAGCTGGCGCGGCGGTCTCGCTACTATGTCTTGGCTGCTACAGAGGAAAATTCAGCGCAGCACTAGCTGCCCTCTTCAATGTGGTGGGGCTGAAACTGTTGAACACATGTTCTTCTGCCCGAGAATCAGAGCTTTCTGGGATTGGGTAATTCCCTTGATTCACCTTGATGCATCACAACTTCAATGGCCGAGAATTGCAATGTTGCAGAATCGATAAACTTGGCTACTCCCATATTTGCATTGCCTTATGGGCGCATGGAAACACAGTGCACGGGGCCCTTGGCGGCGAGAGAATATCCATTGCCATGATAAAGAGCTCATTCAACCAAGCGGTAGCTCTAATGGCCATTGCCCACATTCGGAAGATGGGACATGCCTACGATAAAGCTATGGACAGGATTGGCACGGTTCAAGGCTTCCTTCACTTCTTCAAGTGTTCTTGGGCCAAGGATGGAGATTGCTGAATTATATTCATGCAAGAGAGCCTATTTCTGGCCCCATATGAGAGCAAGCCTTGCTCATGCCCTTTGGGGGCTTTTACGTTCCATTTTTTTACCCTACTTTGTGTATTTTCCTTTCTTTAATTAATATAATTTAGCCTTGCCTTCAAAAAAAAAAAAAAAAAAAAAATCAGTTCAGAGATGATCAATGCATGGAAAGCAAAAGTCCAAGTTCAGGGAGGAAAGACTATGAAGCATTGGAGGCAGAGAACAAATCTTCCACATGAATCATTTTTGGAAATTTGAATATTTAGGAAAGCAAGGAAATGTCATGGAATAAATGGGCAGACCATTTATGCA
This sequence comes from Isoetes taiwanensis, assembly GCA_021234155.1. Lineage (NCBI taxonomy): Eukaryota > Viridiplantae > Streptophyta > Lycopodiopsida > Isoetales > Isoetaceae > Isoetes > Isoetes taiwanensis. Next base: position 1,976,463 of record JAJEKV010000036.1, on the reverse strand, counting down.
GCAGTCAAATGAACTTTATATCATAGATAGAAGATTACTCAAAGCAAAATGCTATATCTTTCCTATTCAATTGCAGTGGTGACCAATTCTTTCAACAGAAAATGGCCGAATGGCAATCAAGGAGCAAAACAGAAAATGAAAAAATGAGGCTGAAATTGGTTTTGAGTGTTTTCTGTGCCACAAACATAGGCAAACTAAGCCAGTCGGCGCCGACCCACTACGTGGCCTGCCTGTGAATGATGGATTTGCATATCTAAGCAACATAGGCTCACGCTATCTCACCACCCAACTACGAGCTCTCAGCCAAAACACAGCTGCCCCAGAGCTCTCCCCCAAGCAACTATATAGCATGCACGCCCCTTTGGTCATTCTTTGGACCAAACCCTCCTTTGGACAAAGACCCAAAGGTCCAAAGCCCCACATGGCCCAAAAAGGCCCAAGGCCTTTTGCCATGTCCTTGGCATATATCATTCCCTCCCTCTTGACATTGCAACAGTCCTCTGCTGCAAAAGGGTGTTTAAATACCTTTCGCCATCCGAGCATAGTCCTTCCTTGGCCCTCACATAGGCCTTGTAGAAGCCTATACTTGAACATCTACTTCTCTCTTGGCTTCCTTTGCTTTTCGATCTTTATACTCCCTAAGAATATCCGGATAAGCTTCTAAAACATTGCCACGTATCCATGAAGTGTCCTTCAAAGGTTTGTGAGCAAACTTTATCAAATACTGTCTTGAACCACTAATGGATTTTTCTTCCAAAATTGTTTCCCGATTCTAGAACTTTGGAAATACCAATCAATTCTGCTCAACCTTTCAACTGGCGGTAAGTCTTTACCTTGATAAGCTTTTAGGAATTATACATTCACTATATCATACATTTTCTGACATTGAGGCAATCATAACTAATATGCACTCTCATTGACCACTTATAACTTGAAATGATCCATGGAAATGGGGTGCCAACTTAAGATTCTTCTTGCGTGCATCTTTCTTAAAATGGCCTTTATGGATCCTCATCCATACCCAATCTCGTTCCTTAAAAACCATTGGTTGCCGCAACTTAGATGATTTATTTGCAAAAGACACCTGAGCATCTCGAATATACGAGCCTGAAGCAAGTCTATGAGATCATTATGCTCAATAAGCAAATCATCAGCAGCTGGAACATCCTCACACACTCGAAAGAGTGGCTCCCATACAGGCTAACCATAGACTGCCTAAAAAGGGGTCATCTTTATGGTAAACTGATAGGTGTTATTGTATACAAATTTAGCTATAGGTAATTACCCTTGCCACGTTCTTGATGTTCATTGACAAAGCCTCTTAAGATGGAACAAGTAACTTTGTTCACCACCCCAAGTTGTCCATCATTTTCTTGGGGAAATGCAGTGTCAGTTTTCAATTGCATAAATAATGCCTTGCAGAATTTACTTGTATCCTTAGGCAACACACATAGCCTAAATAGCTCTTTAAAGGAACACCGTGATGTTACTTGTTCGCTTTCTTTATCTGTTGGCAAGTGACACAATGACGAATATGAACCAAGACATCTCTCCGCAATCCAGGCCTAAATAAAGTATGGTCCAGGCTTTGCCAAAGTTGCCCCCATGCCACGATGACCCGCAATAGGTGCATCATGGACCTTTCTAAGAATAAGTGATCTAAAGTCTCGAACAATGCATAGCTTTGGACCTTTATATAAGAACCCATTAACGATCTTATATCCATATGCATTGCCACTTTGACCGCATAATACATGCTTGTGATTACAATCCTTCTAGCAAGTGATAACTTTGCAATTTTCCACCAGTTTAAGTACTTTTGTAGTCCAAGTATCATCTCATCCCAGATCCTAGTTGTGTGGACGTTCATACCAACCAAGATCACTAGAATCTTAGAGCATTCCTCTTTAGGAATGATTTTCTATGAGAGACGTTGAAGACAATTAGAATGTGGGCCCTCTCCCTGCCCACTGTGCAGAACATTTCTTTCAGTTAATGAGGCACCCTCATGCCAAGGAGAATGTAGCAAGCAATTGGCTTGCACTCTTTAAGTTGTTTCCTCTGCTAGTAAAAATAGAAAAGAGTCATCTGCATACTGATTATATATCTGTTGTGATCCATCTTATTTCTTTAGTCCTTCTATTGAACCATCTTTTGAAGCTTGAAGAAATAATTGTGAAAATGCTTCCGCGGCAATATTGATTAGGTGCCAGCGGACATCCTTGCATAATGTTTCTTTTAATTTAGAAGAGGATTTGCCATGGAGTAAAACTAATGCATGTGCAGAGTACAATAAATTTTTAACATCGTTTGTGAAAGCTTCACCACATCCCAGCTTTAACAACATTTTATCCAAGAAGCTCCATCTGATATTTGTCATATGCTTTAGTAAAATCCAACTTTATATAAGCCACTTTTTGTTATGTTTTCCTAGCCCAATATAAACCTTCAAAAGCTGCTGCTATATTATTTAGAATGCTCCTCCTAGGAAGAAATTTGGATTGCATATAAGAAATGTTTTCTGCCAATATAGGCATTATTTTTTCTGCCAAAGCCTTTGCTATAATTTTGTAGAATCCTCGCAACAACGTGATGGGACGCCAATCGTTGATGGTGCTTGGGTCTTTACTCTTTGGGATCAAGGAAATATAATCTATATTTAGTTTTGTGTTCAAGCTAACCCTTTGTGTAAAATATATGTAGGCTGAAAGGATACCTTCTTTTGTCTATTCCCAATTGGAAAAATTTGATTGGTATTCCATCCATCTAGGGCATTTGCCTTTATCTAGTGAGAGGACTGATTGATGCAAGTCTTCTAGTGATAAAGGTTGCTCCAACACCTGTTGTTGTTGTTCATGTCTATAATTTGTTGCACTTTTGAGATCAATAACTCTTCAAATATTTCCTGGTATGGCGTCATTTTTTCCTCAAAGAAACTTTTTAAAATATTCATGTAGAAACCCTTTCAAGTCATTTCAACTCTACAAAATTGACCCATCTTCTAATGTGATGCTAGATAATGCCATTGACTTTTTCTTTTGCTTTGCAGCCTTGGAAAAGAATCTTGAATATTTATCAACCTGCTTAAGTCAAATTAAACCATCTTTATTTCTATTCTTTATTACTTGAACCTCCTCCTTGCTTTTAGTTTTATCCAGTATTGGTTTTTCTTCCACTCCATCATTGGCCCCTTTTCTCTCGATACTCATCATAATCATAATCGCTATTTTTTTAACAAACTAAGAACCCGAGGAAGGAAGGAAGGAAAGGTATTTTTATCATCCACGGAGATCAATCGGTCTATGGGACCGCAAGCGGATTATTACCCGGATTAAAAACCCCGAAAGGGTTCGAGGGGAAAACCGTGTGACAATCGACACGCTAACAAAACGTTCCAATATCTAAATGCAAAAAACACACAAATATATACACTCATGTCTTGTACCCGTAGTGCACGATAAAGCGGGCAGCCGGGAGGCAAGGTGGACTTCAGCAGAGATCCGATTACCTCTTGAATATGCGACCCGAGCCGCATCTTGGCCGTTGTATTCATCCCGGCAAATGTAGGGAACAGAATCCACGTAGGTACTAAGAGGCGATATCGGCGGATCACGTTATCTTTGAACTAACTCACGGAAGATGTGAGACTCATCCTCAATGGCACGGGTTGTGACAGCAGCGAACTGTCTGGCCGGGGGCTCCCAATCCCTTGCGAATCTCGATCTCTTGAAGATGTTGGGCACACGGCGAATGGAGGCAATGAGTGGCACCGGTATTTGGAAACCTTGAGTAGGCTGCGGGCCTACGAATATGAAGTTGATGTGCTTCTTGTAATGGGCCCTTTTGACTGCTCTAGGCGGTCCCACGAGCTTGCCAAGGAAGCAAGCGTCCGGAGGTACTCCGCCCGGTTGTCCGCGATCGGCCTCTGTGTCCACACTTGCGCATCGTGCTCCTGCCACGTTCCATCACGGCGAACCACTAATCTCTCTTTACCCCTCCAATGGGCCGAAGTCAGTCGTTGCAGGCCCATTGCCACCGGCGTAAGCCAGTGCGGGGCCGAGCATCACCCATATTAACCACTTTGAAAATAGGCGATGTGTCTATCAAGGGCTGCCGTGGCGGCAAGAATCCGGTTTCTGCAGCCCGAGAATCGATAGGGGATGAAGGTTTCACCCAAGTGCCGTGCCAAAATGCCTTACCACTGCTCCAAGTCATTCCATGCGCCAAAGAGGCGGCCGGGGCCCAAACCTACGACCATAGAAGGGGCAGGACGACCGGCGCCCAAAAACGAGATGTGACTGATGGCCCCAATCATAGAGCTCGCACGGTATTGATGTTGATACGCATGGCATAAAGCGCTCCGGCCTGGCCACCACCCATAAGTGGATGGATGCCTCCCACAGGCGAGGAGGGGAACTCTACCCCTAGGTACTTTTGTAGGTGGGCGTGACCTCCATAGTTGTTCCCCGATATGTGAGTGCGGGGAGGCGTGGGGTGGCATGAAAGGGATATGAGAACCACCACGGTCTTGGCGGATTCACGCGCATGTCGCCTTTGCGGGCGAATGTGTCTAGGGCATCGGATGAGGCTGCATAACCGGGGTGTGGGGCCGAAGGTCAACATCGTCTGCATAGATGGTGGGCGGATGACACAGTGCAAAAGGCGTATGCCATCCCCATGCTCGATAAGCGGGGCTCTGGCGGTCAATGTAGAGGCCAAAAAGTGTTGGTGAGAGGGGCAGCCTGGCCGGTTCCGATACTACTTTGTGAATGCTTGGCGTCCGGCTGCATCACGCCAAAACAACTCTCATCACGGCATGTATATGGCATTACGCGCGTGCCGCGGCAGCCCGGTGGGCCCGCAATCTAGCCCATAACTTTTCCCCGGGACATTATCAAAAGCCTTCGCTAAGTCCACAAAGCGAAGAATACAAGTCGACGATGGTTTGTTGTCTTCAATCGGTGCCTTCGGTGTAAAGATATGGTCAATCGTTGAAGTGGCGGGGTCTAAAACTTTTAGCGTGTGAGGGCTCGCATCTCGCGCCTCACGGTGGGTCAGGCGCTTCGAGAATGCCGATAGCGGTTTTGTAAATCTTGAGGCCCGACCATGATGTCCGTGGTGGCGGACGATTAATGGTCGCCCATTGTGAATAGGGACAACCATTAACTGTGGTCCATAATGGAAACCTTCCTACAATTCCTGTTAGCGAACGTAGTGAGATCGACACCGGTATACTGCCATTGAAGTAACTTTCGGCACACATACCATCGAGGAATTACTTGCCTTCCCATTAACCGGCCATTCGCGGGCCTCCACAACATCCTCCTCCTTGAGAACCAATGGGGGCCATCTTGGGTATGGAAGCGTCTGGCGTCCCTGGTGGGTCATAAGAACTGCTGCAATCTTTGTTCCCATTGCGGGTGTGATGTCCACTTATCGCAGCCAGAGGCGGCCTTGAAACGTCTGGCAAAAGGTTCGAGGATGAGTGTCCGGCCGAGGCGAACATCTCCCTCGATGCTGCAAAGTACAGCGCCTTTCTCCCCGCCGGATAAGTGGGGGAGTCTTGTGTGGTGGCATGCAAGCGGTACCGGATCGAGAATGTGGCAATTTGGCTGGCGTTCTTTACACTCGCATCAAACCAGCGGTTCGCAGCGGAAATGTTGCTGTCCCCGAGCGGCGTGGGGGTGTGTTCAGCAAAGCACCATGCGCTGCATCCGTAATAGCTTCCGGCCAACTGCATGCTGGCTCTGGTGTAGTGTGGGGTCCGTAATTGGGCGGGCGTCCATATGAGCATCTCGCATAGTCCTCGTCCCATATCCCGGTCGAATGGCGGGATGGCGAGGGTTGGCATAGTGGGGTTCTAGCGACTTGCCAAACCATGTCCAAATAAAGTGGAAGGTGATCCGAAGTCGTTTCCTCCTCATCCCCGGGACCGTCGTGCCACCCTCTAACCGACCGATGAGATGCATATCTTGCACAACTTCGGAGCACATAGTCCACCACACTAGACCGTCCCCCGTGATTGTCCCCGCTCGCAGGGTGCACTTGGCGAAGCTGGCCACCGCGATGAGCCATTGCAAATTATGAAGTCAAAATACCACATAGCAGAGCACCGTCCAAAGCCAGTGACCTCGGGCGGCCATCCGATCCTCGTGGGCCGTGTTGCCTCATGGGGTAGGCCGTCCAACATAACCATTGAGTCCTAACAAAGATAGGGCCGCATTAATGGCGTGGAGAGCAAGACCCGGCAGGGGGAAAGAGACCGTGGCAAGAAAGGCAAAGAGAGAAGCAAGCACTGACAGCTCTGATTGAATCCTGATTCAAACTAGCACAACAAACCTCGCATTCAACCATCCTGATTCAACCTATAATATCAATTTCGGCTGCCTCCAACAGAAGTAAAGCCTTAAGCCAATTCCCTGCCTTCCACAGTCTACTGCAAGCATTTTGTCCAAATACCCTGGATATTCAAGTGCTGGAGTAGGAATTAACCGAAATAATCCACCTGTACTAGCTTCACAGTCAAATTCGTCCAGAATAGCAAGCAGATTCATCCATAGCAGCCGGATTCATCCAATCTTCAATGCAAATCGATCGTAGACATGCCGGATTCTTCTCTAGCAAATTCGGCTATATCCTCCACATCTGGAAACAACACGCGGGTTGCCTCCAAGAGAATCGGTTGTCTTCTGCGAAGCCTTCGGCCCGCTTCTGCCAAGCGTAAACCCTTAAGGTTTTCAGAGAAATTCTAAATCTGTTCCAGCCGGTCAAAATCAACCATGGGCCAAAGAAGCCCCAATCTGGCAGAGGACAAATTAAAAAAAAAAAAAAAAAGGGGACAACACACGTCACACGAAAGTCATTGGAAAACCTATTTCACAATGCTATGAGTCGTGGATCGCCCCGGCTTTGCAAAAAAATTTATGTTTGCTAATGCAACCCACGAGGGCTTTTCCTACTAGGAAAATTCTGCCGCCGAAAATTCCTCGAGGGGAATTTCCCCGAGGGCGCCGCGCACCAAGCGGCGAAAGTCGCCGCCCGAGGGAATATTCCTGAGAGAATTTTTCAAGAGGTGAATTTTCCGGGCAATGACCAGAGAGGGCTTAAATTTCCACCACTTTTCTACGTTCCGGCGGATCTTTGCGTGAATAGAAGCTTGAGGACGTGTTCTTCGATTTTGATCGGGTTTAGGCTCATTGAGATGAAATATCTTGTTAAATCTTCAAAAAACATGGTCGATTTATGTGATCTTATACGCTCAAGAAGCGGTACATGGAAGAACATTAATTTTTGAAGAATCGGCCAAAGTTGCTGAATTTTTTGAAGAATTTTTGAAGAATCGCCTTTTTAAACATCCTCATTTGCGCATCAAGGAAGGAGTCGTCTTCAATCATTCCCAGCACTGTACTCTAGCTTTGATTCCATAGATTTATAAGCTACAAAAATACACCTTCTGTCGTTCTTGCCATGTTCTTGCCGTTCTTGCCGATGCCAAGAAGTACGCCCATCTGCTCTCAGCTTTGTAAGCTGCTCTGCAAGCTCCGGTAAGCTCCTCTGCAAAAAAAAACCTTGTAACACGCCAAGAGAGCTTCTTTGTGCAAGATCCTCTGCAAATCAAACTCGAAGAGGGGCAAAACAAGCTCGCCCGCAAGTTCCTAAGCAAGCATCTGCGAAAATAAACTCGAAAAGAGGAAGGGAAGTTAAGTAGAAACGGAGGCAAAATTCGGGGAGAAAATTTATGACATATAATTTAAGCGGCGCCGCTCCGTAAATTCAGGAGAAAATTTATGACATATAATTTTAACGGAATAATGCCCTAATTTAAGCCTACTGGTCATTACGCCAACATTGGACTTGAACGATCTTGCCATAATTCTTTGCATTTGTCCTTAAAACTCCATTCTTTGAATTTTATTGCATTCTCAATCATGTTTGATCTACGAAGATTGGAGGACAAAGCAAGAGCAATGTGATTCAACAAGTCATATTTAGCCATGTTTAATTGTCTTTTTTCGTCTTCTAGACCACAACGCCTCTAGAACTATTCTATTTCTATTATAAATATATAATGGTTTCTACGCATGGTGCTACTCTACCCCAAACAATATATGCCAAAGTAACGAAAGTTGTTCTCACAATGAACAATCAATAAGACAGTAGTATGTTCATGGCCTCATTCTTGGGACCAAATATTTTTTCAACGATACAGTAGCTTTTTTTGCCAATTGTGCTATTTGATGCACGTTGCTGGCTTTCACGTGTATCAGCGTATTACATCACCAGAATAGATAATAAAAATATACTTGTTACAACAAATGTGCCATTCTTATAGCAAATATAAATCAGGCCAGCATATATTTCTGCTGGCACGCTTATTGCCAACAATCCAGTGGCTCTTGTATATTATGTACCTCCTCTCCAGTTCCCAGGAGGAAAAGAAATCTACAATGGTAGAGCTGGCACATGAAGCAGCACAACTCTGATCATTTCCTGTGTTGGCACTGTTGCTTCAGTCGCAAAAGAACCACATTTGTCCGGGAACCAGATAGCATTGAATATGATAAACATAGCAAACAGACAAGTTCTTGTCTTCCTTCGGTTGAGTACCTTCTTCAGAAACTAATGGCCACAGTATGAATGGCATCAGTTCAATTGTAACCATATTTGAGTACCATGTTGGGCTTTCATGATTTGCAGATTTGCATACCATGCTTTGCAGATTAAGAAAATCTGCTGATGATCACTTACGTTGTCATGTCAGCAATGCAACTTCATGATCTCCCTCTACAGAATTTGTCAGTAATTGACTGCCCTTCTCAAGCAAGGTATATAAAGCACATTGCTCCTGCGCTGAAATTGAGCTCCCTTTTCGTTTGGGAGGCCAATACCGTACTACAGATCTTCCAATAATGTTTTTGACAGGTAATGGACCCCTAAAACCATATTAAATAGCTTAATGAGTACACTTTTCCGCCCTAAGAAATCATCTGAAAATAATTTGCAAGTTTCTCACCAGACATGAGAATCACAGCTGTTGTTCCTATTATCTCCCATTACAAATACATTCCCATTGGGCACATACTGCACATAATCCAAAGACAAAATTTAAATTGGGCTTCTAATCATTAAGGAGTATTAGTTAACAGAACTTACTGTCATATCCATATCATAAGTTGGAGGCTCAGCAATAAACTTCTCATCCTTTGGAGTTCCATTGATCAAAAGTTTACCATTGTGCACCTACATATGTTGATGCATAGTCAGAATTAAGGCCTCAAATAATAACCAACATTGACTAAAATGATCGTGAACAAGGTAAGAGACATTGTCTTTTGTGGGACAATTAATAACATTTGACAGAAAGGAACATTAACAAAATTCTATTTACCTCAACATGGTCTCCTGCCTTTGCAACAACTCGCTTAATAAAGACCTCGTTGGAGTTGAAGCCCTCTTTCTATAGGACATCGGAAGTGTCAACACAACATTCTGGAGATTTGGGGCAACATAAAAATGCAAAAATTGGTACACTACCTGCATGGATTTTGGAGCTTTGAAAATAACAATTTCGTTAACATTTGGGCTTCTAAAGAAGTAGGAAACCTGCAAACAAATAAGCATAAACAGTATGAGCACTAGAATGCACAGATTTTAGAGCTTGTATATATAAAAAACTAAATGTACCTCATTCATCAGTGGAACTCACCTTCTCAGCAACAATTCTGTCTCCAACTTCAAAAGTGGGATACATAGATAGGGAGGGTATGAACCTATGCTCCACGATATATGACTTAAACAACATGGAAACTGTTGCAGCAGCTAGGATAGACTTTCCATCATCTGAAGCACCCCTGAACCATTCTCTCCATCCCGACTTAGAGTCTTCTTGAAAAATCTTAGCTTTATTAATTGCAGAAGTTGTCTCAATAACAGAATCCCAAGGATGAGGGCCTTGCTTAACCGAAGCCAAAGCCCGCAAAGGAGTTACTGTTGGTGGTTCCCCCTTGGATTTCTTGCATTCTGACTTTTCCTTAGATTTCTCGCATTCTGACTTTTCTTTAGATTCCTTGCATTCTGTCTGCCAACATGATGCAGCAGATTCACTGCAAGGTAGCCATCTCAAACCTTCTAAAAATGTGCAATCAGGCAAGCCGGGAATACGGTACCTGACAGCAGACCTAGAAGCGCCAATAGAAGAGCCAATAAGCTGATTCTGAGTTGCAGAAGTTAACATGTCTCTTTGCCCTATTGTACAACACTGAGAACTTGCCTGAATTAAATTCCTCAAGCAGCCAACGCCGGATTTGGATCCCCCTAAAGCTTCTATCTTCGAAGCTGTGATGGAATCCTGAGCTGCCCAATTTTGAACCTGCTTCCATGAGAAGGAATTCGCCGTAGAAAAGTTGGGCGAGAAAGAAGAGGGCTCGTTATTGGATGATGGGGTTAGAAGCTCCTGAAGCAGGCTATGTGATGCGTCAATACGCATGCATGCATAAGCCTTGAGCTTCAGGAGCCTCGAAAAGGAACACACCTTGGTCGCCATGGTCATTAATAAATTGAGAAGAAAAACGAGGAAATAATACACTGCTAGAAGCGGAGTTCCGGTTGGTTTAATCGAAAAAACTCAAGTAACAGAAATGAAGAATATGGGCGAGCAAGGAAGGGAAGAGGGGGAGGAGCTATGGCAAAAAGGGTGGATCTGCCATGGCTGGGTTAGGGGAAGCTCAAGTCCGGCGAAGGGCAAAGGGGGCAATGAGATGATGAAGAGGAAAAGCAAATGGAGTCAAATTTGAAGTGGGAGTCTATGTAGGAAAGTACCTTAGAAACTTCCTTTCTTCCTAAACGTGTTTTTTGAACGTGGCAAATTACTTTATGGTATTTTTGCATGGCTTAGATTGATCGGTGGGAAATGTCTCCTGGTCTATAGGAATGAATGACTTATGGAAGTTGCATTATTATTATTTTTTATTTTTGGGTTGCTTGCTCGAAGGAACGAACCCTTGAGAGGTTGGGTTCGAGTGGATATACTATTTCGAGGGCCCAGATTGAAAATTTTTGTTGCGCTATGTGGCGTTAGTCGGGGCTTTTTTGTCGTTGATTCCACGACAGCGTTAGGGCGCCACCTGATTGTCGATTACAAAATTAGAGGAAGCTTAACACTAGAGTGGTCCCGAGGATCATTCCTTATCCATGGATTAGAATTGGTCCAGTTGACCCACTGCCACTTAAATCTATATACCTGAGAATATCTATTTTGTTAATTTGGAAGTTTCCGGCATGGCCAAAAACTTTTTTGAAATTTATTTTAGCCCAATTTCCTAAGATTTTAAAGAATTTAGATGTCGGAAAAATATTCCGATCATCTAAAAATCGCAGAAAAATAATTTCATATGATTTGTTTTGGGTACTTCGTGGCTTTGCATTATCCATCTCGAATAATCCTGGCTTTCCTCGATGTCAAAGAGGCATCGATGCCACATGCATAGGCATTTGAGCGCGTCTCCAATTGCATCTGTTTATATTTCTCTATTGGATTCCTTTGTGCTGTTAATTTGTGGCTTCGAAGGACTTTAGGTATCAGGAGATGTAATTCGTTGAGTTGAAGCATAAATCACTGTGTATATTCTTGGGTTCGACACAGATGTGAAGAAAAGACGTCGTCTTCATATCTTCTTTTCCTTTGCTCTGCTAAATGTCCGAAATAATCTGAGATGATATAGAAGCTGGTGCTTTAAGCCACAATAGTAGCCAGATATGATCCGGTCCACTCCGCGAAGAATAAACAGGTCTCGTGTTGATTCTTTTATAAATTAGGTAAGCTAGAAGAGTTCGGATCCAACATTCTTTCCCAATCCTCTGTCTATTTTTCTAATCTACATCTGTTGATATTCAATCACTGTCTATTTTTCTAATCTGCATTTGTTTATATTTGAATTGCAACACAATGTTTAGCGGTGAAGTTGGAAATGTTGAAGTTGGAAATGTCGTCCTTTTTTTTTCCGAGCTCATCCTCTTCTTATACAATGCATTATTTTGGGTCATGAAAATTGTGTTCTGCTAAGTCAAGAGCAGGACATAGCTACACTTTTTAAGCTAGATTGTATACATTTAACTCTTTTTATTCGATTTCTGACTTCTAGAATAATAGGTTTTTTTATGTTTGTAGCTTCTTCTGTTTATCAGCTTCTAACCATATCTGCTCTCATTCAGACAATAGAGGAGCAGTTCGCTGTGAACCCAACATGGACAATAAGTCTTTATCTTGGCAATCAAAACAATCTAGGTATTTGTGCCATCTTCACTTGATGTTGTTGCCAATGTTTTGCTTGCAGACTTGCTTCCAGCACTACGTTACAATTATATATACTGAAGGAGACTGGTGAACATATGCTCTAGGTAAATTTTGATTGTTTATTGTAGTTCTACTCACAAATTTCCCAGTTCAGAACCGTTTCATGTACAAGATGTATAAAACAGCAACTCCTTGGAAATTTGCTTCCAGCAGTACTTACAATTTTATATGCACTGAAGGAGACTGGTGAATATATGTTTTAGGCATCTTTTGATTGTTTATTATGGTTGAAGTCGGGTCCTATACAATAGCCTACATGTTGCAATGACGATGTAACGTTGTCCAGATGTATGAGCAGGGAACAATAAGATATTAGATCAAAGAAGTGCGCATTTTTATCCAGCAAACACCTACAGTATGGCACGTCTTTGCAGCCTCATCACAACATATAAAGTATGTCATTCTTCTTTGTTTAATCAATAGGTTAATATTATGATATAATAGCCATTTATTCTACATTATTTTTTTTCTTCATATATGTGTGAGCTATAGCAAACCCAGATTATTAGAATGCATATATGTATCATGCTGTGCCAACAGGGATGTGGAAGTATTATAAATTAATTATTGATTGGCACAAGGGATGATCTATCTGCTTTTGGCACTCAACACTTATGTAAGTTTGGATCTCCCGTCTCTAATGTCTTTGTTTTATCATGACTATTTGTTTGATCCTATTATCCACATACAGATTAGTGGCATAGATGAGCTTGGTTGGAACGAATCCACATGTTTAGACTACATTAGCTTATTGTAGCATAATGACAAAGAAAATATGGAACATATATACAAAGGCTATTGTTGATTGCTTCATTCTTTGCAGATATAAATAGAACCAGTGCATTGCATTTCATCTAGATGCATTACTTCTACTGGAGACATGATTCGGAGTGCATCATACGCATATCATATCTGAATATATTGTTCACAAGTTATGTTTCTTCAAGCAAGATCTTGCAGAAATCTTTGCTGTCATTCAAAGTTAGATATGTTTTGCGCCCTTTCTACGAGTGCTTTTCAAGTTAAATCTTCTTTTGCAGATGCCAAATATTCAGAAGCAACAGTATTTCAGAAATACCAATCATCTGTTCTCGAAACTGCAAATTGGAATATGCTCATCATTAGTCCCTATTTTGAATTTATCGTTTTCATATTACAAGTGTCCTGCTTTAGCTTATGATTTTGGCAACATCAGAGCGATTAGCAACATCACTTTGTGTGGCAGAGGCTATTCAAACTCTTTCTGATGCATCTAGAAGACGTCTTCCACCAAGTGATGAGGTGCTTACATTATCTTCTCCAGTTAAACCTGTCATACACCATTCCTGAGATTTTCATTTTAGGTTTTCATCTGAGAAATAGTTGTCATCAGAACAGACCATAACATTAGATCTCTTATATGTTTTCAAAACATTAGAGATGTTAATTGGTGCTCTATGATGCATATAGTTTCTGCAATGTTCTCAAATAGAGCATAGTTTAGCTCTCATATTTTGTCTCTGGCAGATAATCTTGATTTCTCACTATTGGGTTTTCTTTACCAGATTGATTATGTAGATTACACAGAAATGTGGCAGTAAATGGCAAATTTCCAGGGCCAACAATTTGTCTTAGAAAAGGAGACAATATTATCACACACGTGACGAATTTGGTTACAGGCAACCTCACAAGCCCATTTCTTCCATGCCATCAAGAGGTTGGGAACAACGCAGATCTGTACACTAAGAATTCTCTTACCCTTGCTTTTATTATGTTTGAGTTATTGTGATGGCATAAATGCTGCTATCTCTTACTATGACTTTAAAATCAATCTTCATTTCATAATTCTAGAAGACTTTACTTTTTATTCTCTTGCAAATAGTATGTTCTCAAATAGAGCATAGTTTAGCTCTCAAATTTTTTCTCTGGCAGATAATCTTGATTTCTCACTATTGGGTTTTCTTTACCAGATTGATTATGTAGACTACACAGGTGGTTGTGCCACTAAGGAAATGTGGCAGTAAATGGCAAATTTCCAGGGCCAACAATTTGTCTTAGAAAAGGAGACAATATTATCACACACGTGACCAATTTGGTTACAGGCAATCTCACAAGCCCATTTCTTCCACGCCATCAAGAGGTTGAGAACAACGCAGATCTGTACACTAAGAATTCTCTTACCCTTGCTTTTATTATGTTTGAGTTACTGTGATGGCATAAATGCTGCTATCTCTTACTATGACTTTAAGATCAATCTTCATTTCATAATTCTAGAAGACTTTACTTTTTTATTCTCTTGCAAATAGTCTTGATTTCTCACAATTAGGTTCTCTCTCCCAGACTGATTATGTAGACTACATAGTTGGTGGACAAGTCTAACAATGAATTATGAGAGATCGCAGAGCATTTCAAACAAGGTAAATCATTTTTTCCAGTAACAAACACTCTGAATCTAGCATATCCGTCTTGCTGTACATGACCAGGTTTTTAACTCTGCAGGTTTAATGAAAATTCTACAAAGAGTAGCACTAAAGAACTTATTTTGAGTGGTTCTGCAATCACATGGAAAGCAATTAAATTCCAGAGAAATTCTGGAAACTCGATGGCATATAAGGAGACTATGCAAGCAAGGCCAATTAAAAAGCAAAAGATTACACTGAATTACATGGATACGCATGGAATTCAAGATGACTTTAATGCTTATTCTCTATCTTGCAACTATGTACCACGAAAAGAGCTTTGGCAGATGCAAAATGGATTCATGCCCACGTTATCAAAACTGTAGTGAAGCCAAACACCGTCCTTAGCAACACATTATATAGAGTTAATATGTATGTGAAATTGGGCAGCCTAGGAGGTGCATGTGATTTATTTGACAGTATGCCATACAAAAACATGTTTACATGGACTGTAATGATATCAGGATATTGTAAACACGAATATCATGAAAATGCTATTCATTTATTCTACACCATGCAAGAAGAAAAGGTGGTAGAGAAGACTGGATTAACTATTCGTAGTTAATTTTCATTCATCACATTATATTGCCCTCTGGGCCCTAAACATTCATCACAGATCCAGAAATGGAAAGACCTCAATAATGACCCCCAAAAATATTTTGCGATTGCAAAAGTCACTTATATGGTTAATCTCATGCATATCTAAGATGTGATATCATTTCCTAATTATTTGCCTCTTTTTTAGACTCTATTCTAGCCAACAATCTCCTTTCAAATTGTAGTAAAGCCCGGCAACGCCGGGCACCATAACTAGTAAGTTTTAATTTCACAATTTATCGTCATCATAAAAAATTGTTTAATTCCAAAATTACAGGCTGAAGACTCAACATTGACGTAGCATAATGACTCCGTGCATCGATGGTCGTTGGATAAGCATATTTGCAAGTTATTCCTCGATCTAGACTATAGACAGCGATCCTCGTTTGTAGGTCATACAAGTTTTGGTATAATATATAACGAGGTTTACGAAATACTATAAAGTTTGAGGATATGTAGTAAATGGTATTGACTTTATACATGTATTATACAATTTCTTGCGAGTACAAAAAGAGCTCTTGTTGTCCTACGTTATCTCGTGTGTGAATATATGTCCAAACCAAAAAAGGGTTCAGGGGGATTTTAATTTAAATATGTAGGATGTAATGGTTTGTATTGAGCTAAAAGCTTTTGGCCTCTTCGGGGCCTTGGGAACTGTGTAGGGATAAGATACTAATAATGTTCATCACATTCACAATAAGCATAAATCCTTCAAAAAGAGACATGTATAAAATTATTCTTAAATGGCAAAGAGGATGGAAAAGCATATGCGCATTAGTATTAGAGATTGCCAATTGAATCCTATTGCACTTTCTAACATATATAACTCTCCTACAAATATGCTTTTGGGTTATTCTTTTCCGATTCTTCTTTTTGAAGACGACACGTACCTTTCTGAGGAAAAAATAGGGCAAACAAATAAAAAAGGGAAAAAAAATGGGCAGGAGGGCTCTGTTCTCGCCGGACTTGAGGAAGAGCCATGGACGGTAGGCGGTAGCCAGGTTATGCTCTGCAAATTGCTCTGTTTAATTGCCATGGGCCAGCCATAGGTCGCCGCCATAGCTTCTGGCCAGGGATTTGCCAATGTGTTCTTCTTGGTTGCACCATCCTGTTGGCTTATGCGGCATTCACATGATGGATCCGATTTGCAACTGCTTTTGTGTTCACATGCTGTTTTGGATCAAGCTGCACAGCAGGCACAGATTAGAGGCGCCTCACATGTAAATCTTACTGTGAACTTGGCAGACTTATTTCCGTCAATGTAGCTAGATGGGCTCCCCGAGTAGCAAGATTGAGAAGCATCCAGTACAATTTTTGGGGTGGGGCTATGGAAACAACGCAAAACTTTAGGAGGCGAAAACTCATTTTGGGGAAGATGGCATTCTCCAAACGGGCAACACACAACTACCATTAACATTATTAACACAAACCATTGCATTTGACACATTTAAATTAAAATCCCCCTTAAACCCCCTTTGGTTTGGGTGCATATTCACACGGGGGGTTACTCCGGGCAACGAGAGCTGTCGGATGGGCATATTTGCCCTTTATTCCAAGATCTGGACCGTACATAGCGATCCTCGTTTGTGGGGTATGCATGTACAAGTTTTTATATACTGTATAACAAAATTTGTAAAATACTATAAGGTTTGAGAGAATGTACTTAATGGTGTTAATTTTGTACATGTATTGTAAATATATTTTTGGAGCTCTCGCTGCCCTACGTAACCCCCCGTGTGAATATGCACCCAAACCAAAGGGGGTTTAAGGGGGATTTTAATTTAAATGTGTCAAATGCAATGGTTTGTGTTAATAATGTTAATGGTAGTTGTGTGTTGATTGTTATATTAAAAAAAATTTTGGGCCCTTCGGGCCCTAACTAAAGCAAACATAGGTAAACTACTGATTTGAAGCCTGAACCTTATTATATTATGAATGCCATTGATGGAAATAAATTGCTTACATTAGTTTTATCTTCAAACGGTGGCTCATCAATTGCATCATATAATTCATCTGGCAGCTTTATGGTGCAAATGCTATCTTATAAATGTTCCCAAAATAGCAGTTTCAAGTTCTGGCTCTGTTCAACCATCATTTATCCAAACTACCATATTTGCCATATAAAGTCAAAAGGAGATTTCCCAAATACACATTTCCCTCCATGCCCCTTTGGACAAATTACTATATTTGCCATATAAACTGAAAAGGAGATTTCCCAAATACACATTTCCCTCCATGCCCCTTTGGACAATCTGTTCATGGATACGCATACCTGTAGATAAATCTTTTGCCTTAATGCATTCTTGTATTAGATCATTTTGACGATTGCATACCATTTATCTCATCTGTCAGTCTGGCATAGCCACATCTTAGAGATTTGCCGATTTGGTACCAAAAATCCGCCATAGCCATGGAAGCCCAAAGCTCGGATGCCGAATTACCTCAAGGTCATGAAACCCACTAGCTAAACAAGAGGTTCAATGCTGAATCCTTTATGTCATGTCCCACCAGACTAGAGATGCATAAAGCGTAAGCCCAGAATTATATGCATAGCCTCTGAAAGCAATTAAAGCCCCTTTAAATGGTTTAGGAATAACTTCATCTCTCTTGCATCTACTACTCCAGCCGTGTTCACTCTCTTAAGCTGCAAAAATACTATTACTCGCTTGGAAGTCGTGGTTCACCACAGATACAATTCTGAGCCTTCTCATACTCACAGAATAACTTATGACTTGCTGTCATTTTTACTACAATAAAACTGTCAAAGCAAATAAGCTAACCTTGTCGAGAAGAGAAAGACGCCAGCCCTTGATCTTCAACCATCATCTCTTGCCGAACTATTTGTAGCAAAGTGAAAAAAGGTGCCTCCCCCATCGCATCAACACAATGCCGTTTTTATGGCACTGGGGCACCATTGCCATGCACCAGCCCTCGTACAAAGGACAACTAACTAACTTCATGGAGCGGTACGTCCACACAATGCCTATCCATTTCCCTCGCATCACAAGGGCTTTGCAATTCTGCTCCACAGGGCATTAATTTATAATGACAAGATCGGTCATGAACATCAAGCTGAAATGCGAGCATACTTCAGACACCCATCATTTTGGCAAGTGACAGGCCTGAAGGGACACTTAGCTTTGTGTTCCACAAGCTCTTCAATGCCTCTAACTAAAGCGTAACCACGGTACTCACGCAGAGAGTCACCACTATCCGATGCCATCACTTCAATCTAACAAAGTATAAAAGCTGCCTTTGTCCAAGATGGAATTGGATAGACGATGTCAAAATGTTATGGCAAATCCCTAATTTTCTCGAATCAACTTTTCCAGGCTCCCGACATAAGTAGCATTCTTCAAAAATGAAAGCAATAGCAAAATAATATATTCCTTCAACAGATGACTCCAATTTAGAGTACCATACAAAGATTGATTCAAAATGTGCCAAGAAATGTGCAACCCCAAACCTGGGCCAAAGGGATCAGACTTCAACTGCGCTTATACACCATAAATTGCTTCACATTAACAGCCCAAAATTTTCGACAGCAGCTAAAATCTACCCAATGGGCTAGGCCATGGCAAGGATAAAATGGGGATATTGCCTTCCTCCCTCGATCCGGCTGAACAAACTATTGAAGAAGGGCTTACCCTCTTGCCCCGACTCTCTACGCTACCCGCCCCAATTACAAATCCGGAGTTAGGGCTCGACTACCTCCTGTCACCCATGCCGAAGGGAATCCAATAACTTCCCAACACATAACCCTAAAATGGGTTATCTCGAGGCTTGCATGTCGAGCACAATATAATACTACAAGAAAATACAATATTATTAATATAATAAAGAAATTATATGACATATGGGTCTAAACCATTGGAATTAGGCATCAAAATTAGTTGAAGCGTATGCGCACTCTAGATATACTAATTAGTACACCTCATCAAATACATTCATGAAATCATATAAAAACCTTAGGGAAAAACGTACAAAAATACAAAAGAAACCCCCTGTTATAATGCTACATATTGGTGCTTACTGTGGCATATTGGTGGAGAAGGACTACTATCTGGAAAGTAAGAAACTGAATTTCCTCGCCTGTTTCCTGTACTCCTTGACCCAATGAAGAGAAGCAATCTCAAGTCCGACCAACTTATTAGATGGCATCAACTCAAAGGTGGGACTATTTCTAGAGGATAATAACCAAGAAAGGTGTAATTCTTAGAGTCTAGATTAGATCTAGAACGAGAATAATTATTTCATTGCATAGACTTTTGTCACCAAAGGAAGGAAGGAAGGAAGGTACTTTTATCGTCCACGGAGACCAATCGGTCATGATGATAAAACCTTGTGGCCAAAGGACTTATGTAAATAACTCAATTACTGATAACTTTGCATCTCCTAGATGGCAAACATCTCTAAGAGTAAGACTCCTAAGTCTAAGCCTATACCGGAGAGTATGGCAAGACGAAGCAAGATGCAGCACCAAAAGAACAACAGTTAACTTCGACATCGCCTTAAGCGGAGCAAAGTTAATCATCGGCGCCGAAGTTATCAGCAACAAGTACGACCTCATAGTAGATATGGAATAACTAAAACTCGACTAAGGGAATAATTGATTGTCATAAGCAAGAAATGTCCATCCTAGTACCAAATGGCAAGCACCTTAAAATTAAAGTTAAGGAAGCCATTTCAGTCATGCAATGCATGATGTCAGCCAAAAAGCTAGGTAAGTACATTAAAAGAGATGAGGTCACGTATATCGTAAGCTGCAAGCCGTCGACCCCGATTGCAAGTATATGAAGGAAGACCTTAGTTCAATCAGTTATCTAAGGCAATGGTGAACTAATTAAAGAGCTTCATGACATCTTTCCGGATGAGAGGCATAAAATGCAGAATTACTCTTGCACCCGATGCAAAGCCAGATAACGAAACTCAAGAGACAACGGAAGAAGTTGTTGGAACTTGGATTCCTTAGGTCAAGCATATTACCATTCGGAGCCCCTTTGGGAAGAAGAAAGATGGAAGTATAATGCCAACTCAATAAGCATACGATAAGGAACAAGTACGCATTGCGAAGGCCAGACGACTTAATGGACCAGCTCCAGGGAGCAATTCTTCAAAATCAATCTAAATCTGAATGTCATCAAATCAACAAGAAGGAAAACATCCATAAGACAGCTTTTAGAATGCGGTATGATCACTATAAGTTACAGTGACGCCTTTTGGCCTATCAAATGCCCTGACAACATTTATGCGTCTGAAGAATGACGTCTTTATAAACTTTTAAGACGAGTTTGTCATCATTCTTTTTGGATGACATTCTAAATTATAGTAAGTCCATGGAGGAACATCCAGTTCATTTGAGAAGAGTATTAGAAAAGTTAAGACGACATCGTCTTTATGCTAAACTCTAGAAGTGCGATTTTGCAACAAGTAAGGTGGAATACGTTGGGCATGTAGTGACACCAGAGGGAATCTCCGCCGACCTAGCAAAGGTTGAAATGATAGCCAATTGGCTAGCTCCAAAGAATGTCTTCAAAGAGAGAAGCTTCTTATGCCTCGCAGATTATTATAGGCAAATTGTAAAAGATTTTGCTCAATGAGCAGCCCTTTCTCGGATCTCACTAAGCATAAAAAAGACGTCAAAGATTGGGTACGACTCCAAAAGGATGAACGATGTCGAGCAACATTGTTTCACCCATGATCAGGAATGTCTAAGGGTCGTAAGAGCTTTACACATTAGAGGCATTATTTACTTGGAGGCGATTTCAGTTGGATACAGAACACCAAAGCCTCGAATATATCTTCAATTTAAGGTGAAGATGCTGGATATAATGCCTCGAAGAGTATAACTTAGAGATAGTCTATAAACCAGATGCCACACTCTCTTGATGACCATACTCGAGTGCATTGTGCCATCTCCACCTTGTCCAATGAATTCAGCAAAAAGATTGAAGAGGTTTTGCACTCAAACAAAGAATTCAAGGAAGTATGAGCTAGTTCTTGCAAGGAAGCAAGGATAGATAAAGAAAGAGAAGCTTATAAGAGATATAAAAAGGAAGGCAAACTTTTATATCACAAGGACAATCGTTGCGTCCCAGAGGTATCTGGAGTAAGGAAGTTAATTCTTCATGATACTCATAATAGCCCAATAGCCCGCCACACAGGATTCATGATAAGATGAGAAGTAGTTACTTTTGGCTGGCATGGAGAAGGACATCACCAACTACATTCGACAGCGTCAGCTACGTCAACAAACGAAAGTAGAGCAACTTTGAATTCTAGGAACCTTGGAATCCTTGGCAGTGCCAAATGCGAAATAAAAGGTTGTGAGCATGGATTTTTTAACCAGACTTTCAAGAACAGCAAGAGGCCATGACGTCTTACTGGTAGTGCTCAACAAGCATCAAAGATGACTTACTTTTTGCCGTGTCAAACTACAGAGACAACCTTGAACACCGTCGCTTTAAGCAAAGGAAATATTCAGATCGCACAGGATGCCAAGGGAAATCATCTCCGACAGACCCCAAGTTCATAAGTGCCTTCTGGAAGGACAGCTTCAACACGACCTAGATAAAGTTGTCCATGAGTATAACATATCATCCCCAAACTGATGGTGGGCAGGCAGAACGTACAAATCAGATATTAGAAGACATGTCGAGGAACTATGTATGGAATAAGTAGTCAAAATGGGGTGCCTTTATTTACTTGGTAGAGTTTGTATATAGTAGTACCAAGAAAGAGTCCTCACAACTGTTTCTCTTCACGATAAATTATGGTCATCAATGCTTAACACCGGACACTTGATATAACACAGTGTCCAAGGTAAAAGTTTCTCAACAAATGTTGACGGAGATGCAAAAATTGCTCGAAGAAGTTCGAGGCCATGTCTTGGCAATAAGAATTTAACAAAAGCGCATAGTCAATAAGCACAGAACCAATGGAAATTCCAAGTAGAGGATAATGTTGGCTCAAAATAAAAGTCAAACAAGCAAACCTCCACATCGGCAATTGCAAGAAGCTTGCTTCAAGGTGGGCGGGGCCATTCCAGATCATTCAAAAGATAGGTAACAAATCCTATAAATTGGATCTCCCCACACACTTGACAGTTCATAAAGCATTCCACATAAGCCTTCTTAAGAAGTATACTCCTAATCCAGAGGAGATATTGGAGACTCCAACTTTATTGGAAATGACCGAGGAACAACTTGAGATTGTTCCAGAAGCTCTTCTTGATAAAGCATATAAGAAAACAAAAAGATCTCAAGTCCTCCAATATTTGATCAAGTGGAACACTTAGCAGTGAAGACGCGACGTGCGTATTTAAATCCGATCTTTAAAAGTAGTAGTATCCAGAACAATGCAAGGGACAGCTTGCCATCGACATTGTCGACATCAAAAGAGAAAGTGAATGCATGCATTTGGCAGAGGTCCGGTAGTCAAGGATCAAAAGAGTGTCATCTATCTATGAGTAGTTAGGATGCATATAGAGGCAAGCATGTGGTCATGCGCGATGATGATATCATATTTAATGTTCCTTATTCCATGATTTAATGTCTATAGATTAAGCAAGCATGCATGAGTTCTACAACAGAGATCATGGACATGAGCATGATAGGAACCACCTAGAATCTATGGCTATTATGGAGGATAAACCACCTCCTATGCCACGGGTGACGAAAGGTGTAGGCATTAGATATGCATTCATCTTAAGCATGATAGGGCACATCTCCACGGCCATTATAGGGGAAGCATCCCCCCCTCCCTATGTCGGGAAAATGTTGCATTCATGTAGGTTAAATTAAAAATAAAGGGGGTTCCTTAGAAAACCACAATTTATTAATTAAACTAACGTGATGTGCTACTTGATGGGCCAACATAAGCAATGGCAATAAATCGATGGAAGCACGTTACAACATGAATAGGAGTTCTAAGATTTTATCTTAATTTGTGACTTCTAATTATGTTATTATGTTATTATAGTGTAAGACTTGTTACGTACGGCTATATAATTTTGTCTGGATAGCCTTTACATTTATCAATATAATTAGATATCATAAGTTATTTTCATAATAAATTCTAAGTGTTAACTTAAGTACTGTTATTGTTGCATATTGTTGACACAGGTTCGTTTCACCTTACGTAATGCTGAGGACAACATTATGCTAAGGGGGGAGAATGTGACGTTCCCCTAGAATATACGATATAAATACATATATCCTAGGTCCACGTCACTATACAAATCTACTAGTAGACTTGTATGCACCAAGTGTGGGGGCATGGCCAAGTTATTTATATAACTTCGCCAACCTTAGGAGGTGACCCATTTCTACATGGCTTTACTCTAAAGGTGACCCGCCACATGGACGCGCCCTATCAGAGCCAAGTGGCCTCAGGTAAACCCTAACACATAGAAGGCCAAACTCTAAACCTAGACCACTTTGGCTCCACCAACTTCTGATCCACCAGCACGTGCCCCACTCCGATTCGAGGGTCGTCTTCGACAGCTGAGGTTGCAGGTAGCAGTCCGAAGCGCAAGCATAACAGAGAAAGGTCATCTACTTGAACCACCTGCTAGAGATGGAGAACCAGGGAGTGAGAGGAAGATCGTCAGGAGCAGGTACTTCGAATAGACTCTAGTTGAGTTGCACATTGTGTCCTAGTAGAGCCATTCTAGAACCTATAGTTCTGAGCATGAACCGTAATCAATGAACCCTAACTATAAGTTAGATGTATGTGATTAAAATCAGTTGTTATTCTTGTTATTTATCATGTTATATTGATATATGATGATGGTTGATCTTATATTGCATCTCTTGTGTATAGGGGAGTAGAGACCTTGTTAGCCCTTTGGGCTAAACATATGTATGAGTGGCATAGGCCACATGTATTTATCACATTGGACCACTTGATCTAGGGCCCAGATTTAGCCCACATATGTGGTAGGTGGCATAGGCCACATGTATTTGTCATATTGGACCCCACAATCTATGGCCCAGATTTAGCCTAGATCTGTGGAGGGTGAGATATCATTTAGGGTTAGGGTTTTGCTCTACTATTTAGAGAGAGCATTTCCTCTCATTGTTTAGGTTTTTGCTCACGTTTTGGAGCACCTCCTTTTGGAGCATCAATATGATTCTGTTTTGTTCATTCTTTCTTTTGTTCTTGTTCTTGGAGTTTCTTCCCATCTTCTTTTGTTGATCCATGAGCATTTGTGGCGACCTTGTGGCATCCGTGAGTCATGGATTTTTGCTGGCAGGTGATGCCAAGAACCCCAAATATCAACACACCGGCGCCTCATGCCGGGTCTCTTGGGCTCATGATCATCCTTTGTTTGCTTTTCAAGCATCTCCAAAAGTTTTCAAGCAAAAAAAAAAAAAAAAAAATGGTTCTACATCGACACTTTCTTGGATTCTCATTTTACGTATTTGTCCATATTTGAGAAAGGGGCAATACTGGTTGTGGTAGTCTATAAAGTTTCTATTTGACATCTGGGTTCATCATCGATATTATATTTGCTCTCCTCTGTTCTGTGTGCACATTCCAGCAAGAAACATATCTCTATTCTATTTAATTGGGTTCATGGTGTTCTATTTAATTGGGTTCATGGTCGACAAAGATGTTCCACTCAATGTTATTAAGTCTCTTCTGAAATAAGATACATTTCTTCTTCTCCATGTTCCCAATCATGGTACAATTAATTTCTTGGTTGCAGGGCTCCGGTACCATCAAATCTTGGCTAAATATTCTCGAACGATATTTTTTTCTTTGGGTCTTGCAGGAGATGCCGTTTGTGATCTTCAGTGGCCGATTTCTTCATTGTATGGTCGCAAGCAACACACAGAAGTAGGCGTTCACGCCAACGGAATACTCTTGGCTTCTATTTTCCCTCAAAAGTAACTCCTCAATATTCTTGTTTCCCAGACTACTTCGCAGGCGGTTTACGCGTGACATACATGATCTTCTGGTTTCGGCATAATCACACAGCATCCATGGCCTCCAGTTCCTCTGCGTTTTACTCGTTCCTATTTCTCTGCAGTTCAACTGTTACAGTGCAAAATCTCGACCAATCTTTGGGGCTTTTCAAATTTCATGACCCAAACTCCAGTACTGCCCTGCGGGATCCGATGATTGGATGAAAAACAATGATTCTTTGCATTTGCTAAGCATCCGGATGAGTCACAACTTTCCTATGGCTATATCAATACCCCATCCAAGTCTTCTCGGCGTTTAAAGGCACGCACGGCCTGCCAAAAGTTGCTTTACTTCGAAGCAAAACAAGGGCATCGTCGATGCAACATCACGGTACCTATAGTGATTCAACACCCCGATTTCATGCTCGACTTGAGCTCTATGCACCAAAGCCGGGAACAATCTGGGGGCACTTCATCCTTTTAGTTCAAACCCGAATATAAGGACCTTTCGTCCTCCGCAATATAAGGACCTTTTCATCCTCATCAATGATTCAACCCATTTCGCTATTGGAGAACAACCCGGTTGTTTTTTAGCACAACACATGCAAGTTTTAGTCGGAGAATCGCATCCTTCCACCGGCATTTTGTCTCGAGCAACAACCACAGCGGGAACATGGTTTTACCTCGGCAAACAAGCACCAAATACCAATTTTTTTGCATCAAGACTTCAATCTTAGGGTAATGTCTTTTCAACAAACTTGCTCCGTTTTCCTCAAAAGCCCATGGATTTGTTATGCCAATTAGCCATGGATTCACCAATTCGCTTCTGTAAAACTACGGCAAGCACCAGAGTCTTCCAGCAGCTAAATCGAACAGAGCTCCAGACTCCAAATTTTCACACCACGCTCTAGTTGTAGAGTCGATCCTCAGGTAAGAAATATGTTTACAACTCCACCTCTGGAGCACGATATACCAAGCCCACGGCCATCACGGCAGTGGCTTCACACAAAGTCTCCATTCGGCGTGCTCCTTCTGGCGTGCCATCCCACTCCTTTGACCTTCCACGGCGTGCCACCATTTTGCCTTGTGCATCCGGCCCTCCCGCGGCGACAACCATTTTATTGATCTAAGCACCAGTGGAATCAACACATCACGGCCTCCCTTCGGCGTCACGGACTCCCACGGCGTCACGGCATCCACGGCAGCGTGGCCTCCCACGGCGTCACGGCCTCCCACGGCGTGCCACCATCTTTTGCCTTTTTAGGGATAGTGCATCCACGGCCTCCCACGGGGGTCAAACCGTGAACCTCGGCCTATCCGGGGGCGTGGCACCACTTCATTGCGTGGGACGCGTGACCCACAACAGCAAGAGAACATAACATGCAAATCAATGCTTCAATATCCACGGCCCCACGGCGTGGAAAATTTTGAGTTTCTCCTAAACTCTCTATTGTTAACATATTGTCACGATCTTTTTTCGATCTTTTATGACTTTTCTCTATAGAGAGAATTAGACGGCCATTCAAGATGGGCCACATTTTGGTGTTTTACACCTCTTCTAACATTGAAGCCCTTTTTTTCCTCATACTAGATATCTAGTCCGATCATTCTGCCTTTGGAGGTAAACTTTCAAGCACATATGACCTCAAACATCACGGCCCCACGGCGTGAGTCCATCAAAATTGTCACGGCCCCTCACGGCGTGACTTCAAGCACAACTTTCGATCCACTTTTTACGCAAGCAGCATCTGGAGCATATTTTTGGCACATTTTTGGGGGACGCCTCATCTTTTGCCCGATTCTTAGATCTGCTTTGCACCTTTGTGCCAATAAATTTCAAGTTCTTGCAATGGCGTGAAGATGAATTCTGCCTTCCGCCCCTTCATACATCAACCTCACATGGCCACATGGTGTGTGCAGGCCAATTTCAACAATTTCTCTTGATTTCAACAATTTCTCAACAATATTTCAAGTTCAACATTTTGATCAACCACATCCGTCCATAATACATGGCAGTCAAGCCTCTTTCAAGTTCAACAAATGGCGTGAAGATGACTTATGCCTTCCGCCCCTTCAATTTCAACTCCTTCAAGTTCAACTATCTGCTCAAACTCATTCCAGTTCCATAAATGGCGTGAAGATGACTTAGGGCCTTCCGCCCCTTCAACAATTTTTGTTTCCTCATTTTTGTTCAACTCATTACAAGACACTTTGATTGGCGCATGTATTCGGAGCTAAGTGGCAAGCTCTATGAGAAGTGGTGACAGCCTTCTCAACCTTAGATTCGACTTCTCTGGCTTTAAAGGAGCTTGTGGCAAGCTCAAGAGAAGTGGTGACAACCTTCTCAACCTCTCATGATTTTTGTACTTCATCGACATTGGCATTTTTGGATCAAGACTTCGGCGACATTCTCATTATTTCCCCTCACTTTGGACACTGTTGTAAATGTTTAACCTACTGTTATAAAGGTTCTACATAGCTTGGTGTGGTGGGGGGGAGTGTTAGCCCTTTGGGCTAAACATATGTATGAGTGGCATAGGCCACATGTATTTATCACATTGGACCACTTGATCTAGGGCCCCGATTTAGCCCACATATGTGGTAGGTGGCATAGGCCACATGTATTTGTCATATTGGACCCCACAATCTATGGCCCGATGACAGCCTAGATCTGTGGAGGGTGAGATATCATTTAGGGTTAGGGTTTTGCTCTACTATTTAGAGAGAGCATTTCCTCTCATTGTTTAGGTTTTTGCTCACGTTTTGGAGCACCTCCTTTTGGAGCATCAATATGATTCTGTTTTGTTCATTCTTTCTTTTGTTCTTGTTCTTGGAGTTTCTTCCCATCTTCTTTTGTTGATCCATGAGCATTTGTGGCAGCCTTGTGGCATCCGGCAGTCATGGACTGCTGCTGCAAGGTGATGCCAAGAACCCCAAATATCAACAGACCTAGTATCCATTATTTCGATGATGCTCCTAGTTTAGACCCATTAGTTCCCATTATTGTGCATAGAGCCCACCTGGCTACGGAGGTTATGGAGTGGTTGAGCACCACATAATGGGGTTAGTGCAAACCGGGGAGGGGAAAGGGGGGACCAATAGCGGTTAGGCTTCTAGTCGGTCACTTCGTGTGGAATGGGTATGAGTCTGATACTTCCTGGGTCAATGGTGTTGCTCTGACTCTCAAGAGCTGCAGGTGTCGGCCTGGCTCTTGTTTTAGGGAGTTCAGTCGGGTATGGACGTGTGTCGCCACGATCCTCTAGCTGCCCATGGAGCCACTGTACTTTGGGAGGGGGAGATGCAACCCTTCCTACCTCATCGGATTGGGGAGATGCAACCTGGAGTAGTCTCGTCGGGTGCCATGGGATTACGTCTCCGGCAGGTTGCAGTCACGCAAAGCCTGATTTAGACTATCTGGAAAGTATGCACAAGAGGGGCGGATAAAGTGGTCAACCCTAGCCATTGTCTATTGCCAGCCCAAGTCATTGCCATAACTCGGTCTGATCTATCTGGAGACCCTAGCCCTCAGTCGATTTTCCCTTTGAGTCTGAGCCTGGGTAGGAGCCTCTATTTGATGTTTTATTATATGGTTGTGTTCGATGACATGGATGGATGGATTATCACTACCCTTCAAGGTAGTTTGTTGTTGTTATTGCTAGTGCTTACATTGTTATGTTTGCTTTCGCTGATGTAGGTGCCCATTGAGGACAGGCCGGAATGACACCACCGTGTCCTCTACTCGTTGTCTGGCCATCCCTAGACGCGGGTTAGATGGAGGGCCCATGCGATAGATGTTGTTGGATGGGGAAGGTCCTTCGATATATATGGCGGGTTGTCGTATATAACGCAAGGAGCATCACATGCTCAACATGGGTTCCAAACCGATGGCAAATTGGTCTTTGTTTTCGCCCTAACACATCCAAGTTTTCACATAAAAACATGAACTTATGTTCAACAAGATCGTCATCCGAACTTTTGTATTTAAGAATGTCTTTTAGATATTGAAGCATGTAATTTTATTTTTTTTTAAATCTCTATTTTTTTAATCTTTTGTGTGTAGTCTCTAGTTATTCCATTAATAATCTTAAACTGTTATTGAATAAATAACAGTTAGAGCTTCACAGATTCGCAGTGCGATTTGTTGAAGCAAAAGCTGCCTTTTAATCATGAGGTTACAAAATCGCAGGGGGCAATTTGCTGAAGCAAAAATAACCTTCAAAAAGGACTTGTATTCTCTATCATCTCCTTCTGATCATTTGGGTGCCTGAAATAAGAGAAGTTGTACATTATTAGAATTTTCATGTGTTCGGATGAGATGACTATGCCATGCCCTAAAGGCCAGAAACAGAGAGAACTCATAAGCAATTATCAGTATAAACAGGCTGGTAATGTTGTCGGTAAGCTTGTTAGTGGTACATGCTAGCATTTGCATCAGATTCACTGAAAAATGATTTAGAACCACTGTTGATACATGCAAATGGGAATTTTACAGGCCCTGTTATTGAAATGACCCAACAGATCTTCGTAAGACATGAAAATGTTAGAATATAGGTTTGATGATCATATAGATCAAGATATATGACATGGCAAGTGCCATGTGTACAGCTGATGTGGCAGTCCTAGTCATGTAGAGAGTCATGACTTCAGATGAATAGACGTATTTGTATATGCTTGGGGGCTGTTCCCAATCTAATCCAATATATTCTCCATTGTTCTATTTTAAGATGGTCTCTTAATCTGATCCTGGGACGCAGGGATGAAGGACGAAGTAGGGGAACCTCCTCCCCGGTTCAAGAAAGCTAGAAAGAAGAAATCAATGAAGAAAGGGCTTACTAGATTGAAGAAAAGCTTGGAGATATTTCAAGCCAAGGTGAAGGCAAAACTAATTACTCGCATCTCTATTTCTTCCCGGTGTAGATTCATGTAAAAATTAGGATTTAGGACTTGCGAAATGACCTCTTTCCATGAAGTTCCTTGCACGAGACAATATCCCGCTGCAGAGGTCCGTCCAAATCCTCAAGGAAGAAGTCGGGTATGGCAAAGAATGGCCGCTGAAGACCAGTGTGAAGCCGACCTAAGGCGAAGTAAAGAAAGGCCCGTAATATTGTAGTTAGGGCGAGATATGGCACAAATTTTTTCTTGCAAATGTCGCATTTATGCGCATGCCGTCGAAAAGGTTGTAGAAGAAGAAGTAGAAGCCAAATCTGGCTTTGAAGGAGTCGACCCATTGCTGTTAACGATGGAGGAGTTGCTGCAGCCCCAATCAAAATCTTCGGGGCATCGTAATGAAGAAGGAGCCATGATAGAAAGAAGGGGCCGTGAGGGGAATTCCGACAGAAAACCTATGGCTATTAAAGCCGAGATTGAAATTTGTTCAAGACTGACACAATTGAAGAAAACGCTCACGGTTTTATGGCCGTTAAATATGAGGCCAAGAATAGGGCAGCAACAATCCTATCGAAAGATGAGAACGAGGTCAAAAATTCAACACCAATTGCTTGAAAACAGACATTGGTCATGCCCATAAAGACCCACGGATGCCAAGACATGATGCAGAGACAAATTTTGGGATTCCGATGCGAGCCATAAAACCCAAGGCAGATGGAGATAGCCACAGGAATGCCATTTAGAGAAGCCAGAGATGGTGAAGATACCACAGGAGAGCCAGAAGGATGATGCCCAACAAATTGTGGCAACCCAAGACGATTTGGGAGAAAGAAGCATGGCTGCAGAAGAGATGCAGATGGATCTGAAGACGGAGCAGATGGAACTAAGCCCACTGGCAAAACAAAGACAAAAAGAGGATACTCGAGACGTCTTGGGTCTATTTGGAGATGATCCAGAAATACTGCATGCCTTAATTCAAGATAATGGAGCAGCTGCACTAATGGACGAAATCCTATTCACAGAGCCAAACATTCTGACAACAGATCTCACGGATAGGGATGCCCTGTGTATAGCTCCAAAGATGAAGTTAGGAACACAAGAATTTGTGTGCCCAACGGCAAGTAATGATACTCCAAGCAAAGCCAAGGTAAAAATCTATCTGTTATTATTAATAGAAAGCAAGGAGCAAAAGGCGTTCTTGGAGCAGTTGAAAAATCCGACATGCAGACGACACGATTTTACACTGACGTGGAGCATCGAAAAATAAAGGACACACTATATATGGATGACACGAAACATTATAAGGATAAAATCTTTGTTAGGAGCTTAGGAAATTCTATTCACGACGAAGGCCCATGTTTGTTGGGAAAAATACTCTAAACAAAATATCTAAAGTATTCTAGAGTCATTTAAACATCCCATAATTGAGGTCCCATGTAATGGTTAAGCATAATGGATGCTTGATCAAGGGGGGGCTGTTGGATAGGCATATTCACCCCTTACTCCTTAATCTACACCGTACGTAAAGTTCCTCGTTTGTGTGGTATGCAAGTACAAAATTTGCTATACTGTATAACAAGATTTACAAAATACTATAAGATTTGAACCAAAATACTATATGGTGTTGATTTTGTACGTGCAAAATATAATTATAGGGGCTCTCGCTGCCCTACGTCACCCCCCGTGTGAATATGCACCCAAACCCAAAGGGGGTCTAAGGGGGATTTTAATTTAAATGCGTTGGACCCAATGGTTGTGTTAATTAATGTTAATGGTAGTTATGTGTTGGTTGTTATACTAAAAAAGATTTTGGGCCCTTCGGGCCCTAAAAAAAAGCAAACATATGTAAAAACATGTAGCAATATGTAATATCTAATATGCAATATCTAATATGTGCCGTGGTTGATGCCAGAACATGGATAACAAACCTATTCACAGTGTCATATAACAACAACGTTTTAAGATATACATCAATAAATGTCATATAACAACAATGTTTTAAGATATACATCAATAAATGAGATGCCTTCTGGAACAATGGATATGAAGAGTAACTGCAATATCTAAAATATTTGTGCATGCAATCTAATCCATGTGCACAAAATCCCTGAATGCAGTGCCAAGTTATAGCCATTTTCCTTTTCATTCTCATTCTCATTCTTTTTGAACACTATGCTTCAAGCTTTTGAACACCATGTGCTTTTGAATCTGGCTGTCTAGCTACAAATATTTGCAAGAGCTAATAATTCTATAAGCAGAATTGAAATACTACCACGATTGTCACTGTAGAAGGTACCCATTAAAGAGAGAAACAAGAATTGCTTATTAAATAAGGAGCTCTTGTGAACAAGTTTTTTCGACTTCCCTTCATCAAACCAACAAAGACTAGAAGCCGTGAAACATGGCTTGTTTGATCTTCAAAGATCCGCAAATCGCTTCAAGTTGTATGCCCGGATAAGTTCTTGCAATGTCATTGTCCTCTAGTTCAAGTGCTGCTTCTCTTCCAAAAATACAATACAAAATGTAGAAACAAACAGACCCTTGGTATTTAATCCCAGAGTAATGCGTAGGCAGTATCAATATAAGAGAGCCTAGGACATGTAGATAAGAATCAATAGCGCCATAATACATAATGCTAGTGCCCATATAGACAATCAATTATTTGCACTTACCAGATTTCGTGTGTTTGCAATGCCTCTCTCTTGTTTTTAAACGGATATTCCGTGAGAGTCTCCACGGTTGATTGCTAGTACAATGGATGTAAAGAAGTAACACCGCAATGTACCTATCATGAGTAGACAAATTAGAATACACTAGATACATAAAAAAGGTGCCATATTTGGGAGTTTTCAAGAACAAACCAACCGGATCATTGCTAAAAGAAATACCGGGAGGAATTTCAAACAAACGATATATGTTTTCAGCTTGAGTGGAGTGTTCGATTCAAAATTGCCATTGAATAGATAATGGAAGATGCACAAGAATCAACAATAGGCTATGGTTTTTCTATCCATGCCTTCAATCTAGCAAATTATCTTACATATTCCTAGGAAAATCCCTCACCGCATCGACCTATGTTTGAGGTGTGTTGAAATAGAATGAAGAATGTTGCGTACGACACAAACAGTTTTGTATAGATGCCTTCAGATATTCATGGTTCTCGAGCTCCGGCCTTCCGATAATGCAGCCTATGGCGTTTACTAGAATACAATGAAACAATTCAACTCTTATAGATGTTAAGAAGATCCGCCCCACCACAAAAGGATCGACATGCATCATTCCAAAGAGCTTAAGCGTAGCCGTGGAGCAGAGGCGTGGCCTCGAGCCGAGCTCGGCTTCTTCGCAAAAAAAAACAAGAACAAAAAGCAAAAGCTGAATCTGCCGTAATGTGCCCGGCATATTGGAATCGAGCTCGCATCTTCGCCGACTTGTTTCTCGCTCCAAAATCGCTGCAAACGCCGATCTCACGGATGTTTTCTCACACATTGTTTTCCACCAAAAGCGCCGCTTTGCATCATCTTATGCCAAACAACCGGTACTGTAAAACAAATAATAACACAAGGAAAAGATGCAGCTATTGGACCCATAAACAACAAACGAAGCTTACCATAGAAGCAATGGCTATGAATGACATCCCTTCAAAAACTCAAAGCTTACATGAGCTCAATCGGCAGCTCAAGGTCCAAACCATTTTGTTTTGCGCTATATGCCACAAAGCGAACCACTATATTAGCACCCTAACTATATTATTTTACCGAGACTGGTCGATGTGCATCTTCATTATCACAAGTAGGGCCTGACCAATGTAGGAAGATAGAAAATGAAAGCAAGAGTTTAACTTTAGCTTTGCCGACAGAGATTACTCTCGTCCATCCACTCCAACTACACCACCCACAGGATGTAGATAGTATGCATGATGTAAGCTCATGTCCCAAGCCATCAAGAATTAGATCGAGGAAGAATTAGATATCGCTTTACTCTTCATCTTCACTGCCCCTCGGGAAACCCTAAACCCATCAGAACCCTAAAGTCGAAACACTAAAGCACATCCACGAGGCTTGCATGTTCAGCCCCTAAAATAAAAAGAGGGCTTTCGTTGTGCTTGGATGTTGGACCATTGAAAAAAAAAAGCTAAATCAACGATTAAGAAATAGTGCACTCTAAATGTACGCATTAGTACATCCATTCGAATACGCCATGAAATCTTAGGAAAACCTTTGTGAAAAGCGTACAAAAACACAAAAGAAACCCCCTGTTATTAAGTACATTCTTTCAAATCTTATAGTATTTTGCAAACTTTAATATACAGTATACAAAAACATGTACATGCATACCCCACAAACGAGGATCGCTATGTACGGTCCAGATCTTGGAATAAAGGGCAAATATGCCTATCCGACAGCTCTCGTTGCCCTACGTAACCCCCCGTGTGAATATGCACCCAAACCAAAGGGGGTTTAAGGGGGATTTTAATTTAAATGTGTTAAATGCAATGGTTTGTGTTAATAATATTAATGGTAGTTGTGTGTTTATTGTTATATAAAAAAATTTTTACAAAATACTTGCTAGGGTCTAATCTAGCAAATACTATACTTCAAGAACTAACCCTAGTTAGAAATTGAGAATTTGTCTGTCCTGGTTTAAACCAGGCCCACGCCCTTCGGGCCCTAACCAAAGCAAACATAGGTAAAGTTTATGGGCCTAAATATTAATTACTAAAAAGCACAATAACATCAACACAAACAAATTATTTCCATTGCAAACAACTATGAGTACATTTTATGTAATCATTATATTCATTATCGGTATCTGAATATTGCAATACAAGAATCGTGTAAACTATTGTGAACTGCACATTGTCATGCATATGCTAGTGCATATGGTAACATGTGCTGGTGTCAATGCAAGCCTGTTTTGCCATGGCAAGCATTCACAAATAAAGTCGGATATACTCACAAATAAAGTCGGATATACTCACAAATATGGTTACATAGATTAGCAAGCCAGCCTGCACACAATGTCAAACATACAAGCTGGTGTGCACATACAACGAACTGCACTTCAACACTTCATCCTTCGGTATGTGAAATACGTCCCAAACCTTCAGCCAGCACAATACGACGAACTATCATGCAGCCAAAGGTATAATTGTAAAGGTCCCCAATAAAACTCTCAAATTAGCATCACCTTACCTCTCGCCAGTTACCTCTCGCCAATAACTGGAGCATCGAATGTTGACACAGCTATAGCAATGAACAGGGTCTTACAGTAAAATTCTTTACATGAAATAATTTCCAAGCAAAAAGAGGATCTTGTCTGCATTGAAGCAAGCAGCAAAATGGAAGAGAACAGAGATTTTGAACAGAAAATAATACCGATGATCAATTCAACCAATTGAGCTTTAGATTTCTAGTACAGTATGCCAGCACGAAAGCTTTTACAAGTCATCCACCTTAAGTGCCCCTGGATCATAACGTTCGATAAAATATCCCTCTCTCATGCGGTTGTTTCATCCGTCACCGGATAAATCAAACAATATGTGTAGTGTTAAAATTTAACATTGATAATTGTTTTTTCCCGTAAATTCTCTCACCTCTGTGATCAATAACTTCTCTTGCATTTGTTTCCTAAATAGAAAAAAAATTGCACTCGTGGAAGAATCCGCTTTCCATGCAGACATCTTTGGCGCAATCCCTGCTGCCCAATATAAGCCACCCATCTCATCACAAGCTCGCTTTGCCTGACCGAATGCATTGAAGCTTGGCATCGATTTCCTTCCCAAATCCCAAAACAGATTGCCATCCGGGTTTCCTTCCCATCCAAAACAAAAGTTAAATTTCTGCCGCCTTCAATAACGACCTATAATCTCGAGACATCACAATTACGAAGTCACACTCTGCTCAAGCAAGATTGCTTTGTGTACTTGGTCTTCAAAAAGATGATCCTCATCCTCATAACACGTTCTTCCGCACTTGGAGAATGCTAGCTTGCCCGCATTTGGGAGAGAGGAGACCATGTCCATACCTAATGTCCCATCTAAAATGCAAAACCTAGGCAAATTGAAAACCGCAAATTGCTTCAATTTTAAAGAGAAGCTCTCGTAAAAGCCTGATTCGATATCAAAAGTCTGTTGATAGCATCACGACATTTGCTCCATTAGACTCCCCAGAAAAATGGTGAGTCTTAACTCCTTCACCGTCTGCACCCATCCTCAAAACCCTAGAATAAGCCCACAAACCCAAATTTCACAAACCCTAAAATCAAGGTCCTCGATCCTTGCATGCATTCTTTGCATTTGTTTTTATAAGGGAAAAATATTCAATGCAAAAACCATTGCAAAACCATAGGTAAAATGCCATTCAAATAGGAGAATCACGCTGTGCACTCTAGATATACTGATTAGTATGCCTCGTGCAATACGCCCATGAAATCATATGAAAACCATGCCAAAAAGCATATAAAATTACAAAAAAAACCCCCTGTTATAATGCTACATATTGCCTAATATATGTGATCAAGGCATCCTCATAATAGTATAGTCTAGAGGAAAAATTTTCAGTTCTTATTATTAAGGGGGAGAGAGTTCATAAACTAGAAGTTCTAATCATTCTTGATCTATTGATAAGGGGGAGTGTTCATTAGGGATTTTTTGAGATCATAAAAGGGCCTTCTAAGAACTGCTGACTAAGCTATATAAACTACCAATCAGAAAACAGAACTGGTAATCCAGTCAGCAAAACAATTATAACTAACTCACTGGATCACATTTTCTAGCATAAGTGTTGATAGAAAAGTCCAAATGAGCTCTTGTTTGGTGCAATAGATAGATCTCATTGAGATCTTTCCAATCTTGGGTGGTTTTGCATATCTTTTAACCCTGTAGGATAGTAAAAAATGGTAAAAACCATATTTTTTGGAGTTTTGACACTCATAAGTGGTTAAAATATGTGCAAAGCACCTAAGGTTGGAAAGATCTCAACGAGATCTATCTATTGCACGAAACGAGAGCTCATTTGGACTTTTCTATCAATAGTTATGCTAGAAAATGTGATCCAGTGAGTTAGTTATAACAGTTTTGCTTTTTTCGACCGGACCCGCGACTCTCGATTTCGATTGGTAGTTTATTTATCTTCATTTGGCTTAGTTGGCATGTTTTGAAGGCCCTTTTTAATCTCAAAAAAACCCTAATGGTTAGAATATAGGTTATGATGATCATATAGATCAAGATATATGACATGGCAAGTGCCATGTGTACAGCTGATGTGGCAGTCCTAGTCATGTAGAGAGTCATGACTTTAGATGAATAGACGTGTCCCATCCAATATATTTGTATATGCTACGTTGGGGGCTGTTCCCAATCTAATCCAATATATTCTCCATTGTTCTATTTTAAGAGAAAAACGGTAGATTCTAGGCCCCTGTTCCATGTGTTACCTATCTTTATCAAGCAAGGATATACATTTAGCACCAGCTTCTCAATTTTGCCTTCTTCCTAATAAACAAGAGGGGAAGAGCTTTCTTACATATCTATCAATAGAAATACCAACTGAATCATAACCGTTGTACTCTAATCTTCTGAGTGGAGTTAAAATAAGTAGAAGAATCATCCATTTAATCCAGGAATAAGCACAAGCAATATAGCACAGACCTGTTTGAGGCTCTGCCAAAACTTTGTTTACGGTTCACACCTGCAAAACTCTATTTGCTTGGAGTCAATGCATCACCAGAAGATATCTTGGCAAACAACAAAGTCAATTTGAACTCCTACTTCCGCCAAGTTTTGAAAGAAAGATCAACTGCTATGCTCTGCCATATTCAAGACTTTTACAAAATCTTGGTTGCCATCACTTCTTCTTCAAAGCCATAGTCATAGCCTCGGTGATTGCCATGGCTTCGTCTTGCATGGACTAACCTCCATATCCATCCATGATGAATCATCGAAATGGAATTGGAGCCGCTTGACGAGAGTTTGAGCCATTTGGTGAGAGTTCGAGTTGTCTGAATGAGATGGAGCTGCCGGAATGGGGTTAGAGCTGTCGGAATGAGATGGAGGAAAAAAGAAGAGTCGAAGAGGACATATTCTAGTTGAATCGAGAATTTATCCCGTCCATTTTTGGTGGGATGGCCCATATAAGGTACTAAAGATTGATTACTACCTTTTTTACTTTGAGATGGCCTAGTCTTGTCCCCTCGAAATTCAAGATACATGTATTCTCTAACTAATGAATTAGTGCATTGTTGCATCTTTTCTTGTTTATACATTTTCCTTCTACTCTATTCTATTCTATTCTTCTACATCTTTATATTGTGCAACAACAATAGCTAGACTAAGCTCTTCCAATTATGAATGCCTATTTATATACTATACTTGGTGATGACATTTGGCAATTATATCAGTGTTTTCTAGGTCTAATGATTTAAGTTTTTTTTTTCTTTTTCATAAGGAAAGTCTTTTCAGAAGGTATGCAAATGTCAATGAAAATGACAGTTCGACTGTAACAG
This sequence comes from Isoetes taiwanensis, assembly GCA_021234155.1. Lineage (NCBI taxonomy): Eukaryota > Viridiplantae > Streptophyta > Lycopodiopsida > Isoetales > Isoetaceae > Isoetes > Isoetes taiwanensis. Next base: position 1,937,776 of record JAJEKV010000036.1, on the reverse strand, counting down.
TAGTCCAAGTGCTAGCATTATGGCCTCAGGTACAGAGATCTCTTGGTATCCTATTGATGCAATGACTATTTTTCAAATTCTTTTTGCATCATGCATATTGTTCTCGTTGCATGATTGAATGACTTTTGTGAATATATCTGATTCAGGACTTGTGATACATGAGAGACAATATATGCCAACAGCGTATGCATTAAAAATGTATTAGAAATCTGTGCTTTTACTTTCCACATTAGAGCAATCCTTAAATTGAATGCATTGATTTTACAAAGTGCTACTTTCCTCTTCAAGAACATTTTTGGCCCTTGTAGACTGTATGCTACAACATTGAAGTATTCAGTCTCTATCCAACCCATGGCCACTAGCATGTCATTATACTATTTGTTATTGTTTTTGCTATTTTCCTTCAATCGAAGGCTAATCACAAAGCTATGAATTTCAAAAGCTATAAGCTCCAAAGAAGTTTACTTCTAAATTTTCAATGATTCAATATCGATCACTCTTCGTAAATATTTTTCAATGATTCAATATAGATCACTCTTCATAAATATATTCATATAGGCAATTGTAAAGTTAAACAAACTCGGGAGTTCAACTTTTACAAATGAATGTGCTCTGCTATTGGAAGCAGACTGCACTTGCACTTTTGAGCATCACAAGATTGTCTGCAAGTTATTCCTTGTGATTTGTATGACTTGATAGAGTTTTCCTTGTTGCATTTGTAGGTAATGTATTTCATGGGATCAATCTGGTTTTAGAACGGAATAATGACTCATTTTAAATAATTTTGTCTTCTAGAATATGTAGCAAAATAACAGGGGGTCCCAGGGGGGTTTGATATGGATGTAAAAAATAACAATTCCTAAAACCATAGACGATATATCCCCAAAACAATTGATGGGTTGTTATAAAAAAAAAAAAAAAAAACATAGATTCAAGATAAAAAATAATCACATTAGCTCACTAGGTATATTGGTTAAAGTAGTCTTATTAGGACATTGAGTTATTTTGATAGAGGTTCGAGCCCCCGTATTTCATATTCTAAAATCTTAGGCAAAGCCGTATAGAGGTTCGATATTCTCTCAAAATCTTAGGCGAAATCATATTTCATATTTCAAAATCATAGGTGCCTCAAATCATAAATGGCTATAAGCGAAACGAGGGGTGGTAACAGGCCCCAACATATGATCTGGGTCGTAAGATCGGCGAATCCGACGACTGTGGTAGTCCAGGGTGCACCTCGTTTAGAACATGTAGCAAAATAACAGGGGGTTCCAGAGGGATTTGATATGGATGTAAAAAATAACAATTCTTGAAACTATAGACCATATATCCCTAAAACAATTGAATGGTTTGTTATAAAAAAATATAGATTAAAGATAAAATAAATAATAATCACATTAGCTCACTGGGTATATTGATTAAAGTAGTCTTATTAGGATATTGAGTTATTAGGATATTGAGTTATTTTGATAGAGGTTCGAGCCCCCGTATTTTATATTTTAAAATCTTAGGCAAAGCCGTATAGAGATTCGATATTCTCTCAAAACCTTAGGCGAAATCGTATTTTATATTTCATAATCATAGGCGCCTCTAATCATAAATGATTATAAGCGAAACGAGGGGTGCTAACAGGCCCCAACATAGGATCTGGGTCGTAAGATCGACGAATCCGACGACCGTGGTAGTCCAGGGTGCACCTCGTTTAAATGTTCCTTTCATTTTTAGCAAAGAAAGAAAGTCCAGATGTACTCACATGAACTTGTTGTCAGATATATAGTTGGTCATCATCTCCATCGCCCTTAAAGATGTTTATGTCTTCCGAAAATTATGTTGAAGTCTCATCTTGTAAATTTAGAAGCCACATTTTTCAGATCTAAACAGCTTGGGAGCATAGATGCTTGGGTATTTGCTATGACCATTTTACAGAAGTCTCCAGTTGGCTTAAATTTCTACCATCATCCATTTATGCCATCACTGGTTTCCCATTTACTTCCAGTCATTTGTACCATCATTAGTTTCCCATTTACTTGGATTAGGGCACTTACGTAGCCAGAACTTGGATATAAAAAATCTGCATTGAGAAGACCGTGCAATGATCCTTTGAAAAAATATGCACTTGAGACGAACATGCTCTTCCCAAATTTGAAATCTGCAGCATTAAAATTCCTATTCAACCCTGTTCACGAAATAGAAGGATACGAAAGGATACACTGGCCTACATCTTCCTTAAGTACCATTTTTCTTCTTCTTTCTGAAATCCAAACACCGTAGAATGCAGAGAATTTTTGCTCTTTAATTAGGCTTCTCATAACCACTGCGGCCAAAACAGAAGAGCACTTTTTTGTTTAAGACCTTGATCTGAAACGACAGAATAAGATAGCAAGATTTTTGCTTCCCAAGTTTCCTTCTGTTCTTGGAAAATAGAACTCATAATCATCCGTCTGTAAGAGCAGCTTTCTTACCAGTTCTTTCACTTCCAACACATATTTAAATCTAGGCATAGAACTAGGTTTCTGCATTTCTTCCTTATCAAATCTTGAGGATGTTTCACATCTGCATCTTCCTCATTCTATAACTGCAAAAACTTTTCCGATCTGATCCATATTCAGGCGCTAATGGCTGCAATTCGGCGGCGTAGAGAATCCCGTCTTCAGCATTTGAAGCAAAGAGCCGATTCTACCAAAAACTGTGAACCAAAAAAAAAGGATTGGACATGCCAAAATGGAGCAAAAAAAACTTGAATTGAAGGGGATTATGAGGAGAAAACGATGGAAGGATTATTCCCGCAAGAATCGAGCTTTATCAGCAACAGATATGGCGCAGATCTGGATTGAAAAGATCCGACGTTATGACTTTCTGAAGCCGTAGATCAAATCAAACAATGAAAATAGCAATCACATGCACAAAAATCCCACTTGACTGCAACGTGGATAGCCTCACATTGCTTCAAAGTCTAACTTGTGTTTGTGCAAATGTGCGAAAAAAGTTATTTTTGTCATATAAGAAATAGGGAAATTTTTAAAAATGCCCTTGTATTTTTGTGTAATGGTCAAAAAGCCCTTAATTTCTTTGTATTTGTCAAAATGCCCTTCTTTTTTGTACGTATCTTCATTTTCAGTTGAACGGCGGTGGCGGGAAGCTAGATCCAGAGCACAAACGACAATTCCAGCATCAATTTGCCTACATCCGATATCCGAGCACGTGATCCGTGCAGAAGGACCTATGGTCCGGAAGAAGTAACGACAAAATTTAAACTCAAGTCGATTCTTCACAAACAGGTACGTTTTGGTTTTTGCATGCTTTTTATTTCTCTATTCTTTCATTGTTGATAAACGATTTGGAGAAACGGTTTGGAGAAAGGGAATTCCGATAGTAGTAATGGCTTCTTTTAAATTAGTTTCTTTTCCAAATTAACTTCCGCATCAACATCCCAATACAGATGTCTTTTATCATGTTCTTTTTAAAGCACGCAAGCTTTCAACCAAGCGTGCAACCCTCCTTGTAATTCTAGGCTATCCACGTATCAGTTCTAAATCAAAGAAAATGTGAGATGGCATGTCCCGCACCTTTAGATGCTCTCTTTTACAAATCAATGGCCGAGAAAATTAAAAAATTGGCTAAAAATGGCCGAGAAAATTAGAAAATTGGCTAAAAATTAAAAATGGCACAGAGATGGAAAGGTCGTGAAATAACTCCGTGCCTCCATCGAGCCTTCATTTTTTATGCTTTCGCTCGTCCAATTGCTTCTTCCTGTCAATCCGCAAGTTACATTCGTTTCTTTTTTTTAGTTCTGCGTTGGATAGGAGGGCTTCGTCGTTGCTTTAAATTCCAAAACCGAGATCGTGCATTTCCATTTGTACGGAGATCGCGCATTACCTTTGCAAGTTTGTAGTTTTTGACACTAACTAAACAATCTGCATTGGAACTACTAGCTATGCTGAGTTTGATTGGGAATATATTTATGTTCGGTTTTTGCTCTTACATTTCTTCCTCTCCTCGTACTAACAAAACCAAAACATTCCTATCTGGTAAGAATCCTATATGGGCTTCGTTGTTGCTTCTAATTCCAAAACCGGTAATGTCCCTTTGATATTTCTGTTTTGTTTGTCAATTTGTACCGAGATCGCATTAGCTTTTTCATAGTCCTTTTCAGATAAACATTTCTTGTTTTGTAGATGCATTCATCCAAGTGTTTGATTTGTAGACGATTTCTTCAACGAAAACGTATTCTTCCGTGGTTTTGTGATGCCTTTTTCCGCTGCAAAATGGAATTATCTCTACTTGAAAACCATCCGTGATGGCTTAAATGTCAATGAACAAAATCAGAGCAGCAGTCCAAGCCATGCCAAATATAATGTACAAGCCATGCTAATATTTCCTGCATGAGCGTATTTTGTTACCTGCTTATCATAACTGTCTAGATGACATGGATTAGTCTGGCAAATAAGGTCCAAAGCCTTAACTTTTCCCAATAGATATACTCAGCAGCTTGGAACATTAGTTAGGTATATAATCAGTACATTATTATATTGCCTTTATTTAAACAACCTATGCAAGTGATGTTGACACTGATTTGTGGACATCAGAATGACTCTTCTTTATTGTGATTATGATGTGAATCAATATTGAGCAAAGTTTTATAGACAAGGATGAGCCTCATCTCACCATTAGTCTCAACTGTAGTTCCCTTAATCTAACAGCGAGAATGAGACAGTTCTGGGAAAAAAATCATTGGCCAAATGGGTAGAAAGCTTATGCACTTCATAGCATCATCCATTTTAGTTTCAAAACCTTGATGGTGTGATGTGATGGAACGCCATTGAAGTTGTGCTAAAGAACAAGCCCATTAAAATAATTTATTCATCTGCCACCCATTAACAGAAAAGAAACTAGAAAAATAGGGGATTTAGCCACATGGACATTGTACATTATCTGCAGATTATCTGATTCAATATCGATCACTCTTCGTAAATATTTTTCAATGATTCAATATAGATCACTCTTCATAAATATATTCATATAGGCAATTGTAAAGTTAAACAAACTCGGGAGTTCAACTTTTACAAATGAATGTGCTCTGCTATTGGAAGCAGACTGCACTTGCACTTTTGAGCATCACAAGATTGTCTGCAAGTTATTCCTTGTGATTTGTATGACTTGATAGAGTTTTCCTTGTTGCATTTGTAGGTAATGTATTTCATGGGATCAATCTGGTTTTAGAACGGAATAATGACTCATTTTAAATAATTTTGTCTTCTAGAATATGTAGCAAAATAACAGGGGTCCTGTGGGGTTTGATATGGATGTAAAAATAACAATTCCTAAAACCATAGACTATATATCCCCAAAACAATTGATGGGTTGTTATAAAAAAAAAAAAAAAAAATAGATTCAAGATAAAAAATAATCACATTAGCTCACTAGGTATATTGGTTAAAGTAGTCTTATTAGGACATTGAGTTATTTTGATAGAGGTTCGAGCCCCAGATTTCATATTCTAAAAATCTTAGGCAAAGTCAGATAGAGGTTCGATATTCTCTCAAAATCTTAGGCGAAATCATATTTCATATTTCAAAATCATAGGTGCCTCAAATCATAAATGGCTATAAGCGAAACGAGGGGTGGTAACAGGCCCCAACATATGATCTGGGTCGTAAGATCGCTTAATCCGACGAATCGGGGTAGTCCGTGGTGCACCTCGCTTAGAACATGTAGCAAAATAACAGGGGGTTCCAGAGGGATTTGATATGGATGTAAAAAATAACAATTCTTGAAACTATAGACCATATATCCCTAAAACAATTGAATGGTTTGTTATAAAAAAATATAGATTAAAGATAAAATAAATAATAATCACATTAGCTCACTGGGTATATTGATTAAAGTAGTCTTATTAGGATATTGAGTTATTAGGATATTGAGTTATTTTGATAGAGGTTCGAGCCCCCGTATTTTATATTTTAAAATCTTAGGCAAAGCCGTATAGAGATTCGATATTCTCTCAAAACCTTAGGCGAAATTCGATTTTATATTTCATAATCATAGGCTTCTAATCATAAAATGATTATAAGCCCGAACGAGGGGTGCTAACAGCCCCAACATAGGATCCGGGTCGAAGATCGACGTAATCCGACGAATCGCGGGTAGTCCGGGTGCACCTCGTTTAAATGTTCCTTTCATTTTTAGCAAAGAAAGAAAGTCCAGATGTACTCACATGAACTTGTTGTCAGATATATAGTTGGTCATCATCTCCATCGCCCTTAAAGATGTTTATGTCTTCCGAAAATTATGTTGAAGTCTCATCTTGTAAATTTAGAAGCCACATTTTTCAGATCTAAACAGCTTGGGAGCATAGATGCTTGGGTATTTGCTATGACCATTTTACTGAAGTCTCCAGTTGGCTTAAATTTCTACCATCATCCATTTATGCCATCACTGGTTTCCCATTTACTTCCAGTCATTTGTACCATCATTAGTTTCCCATTTACTTGGATTAGGGCACTTACGTAGCTTAACTTGATATAAAAAATCAGATTGAGAAGACCGTGCAATGATCCTTTGAAAAATATGCACTTGAGACGAACATGCTCTTCCCAAATTTGAAATCAAGCAAAGATTAAAATTCCTATTCAACCCCTCGCTCACGAAATAGAAGGATACGAAAGGATACACTGGCCTACATCTTCCTTAAGTACCATTTTTCTTCTTCTTTCTGAAATCCAAACACCGTAGAATGCAGAGAATTTTTGCTCTTTAATTAGGCTTCTCATAACCACTGCGGCCAAAACAGAAGAGCACTTTTTTGTTTAAGACCTTGATCTGAAACGACATAATAAGATAGCAAGATTTTTTGCTTCCCAAGTTTCCTTCTCTTCTGGAAAATAGAACTCATAATCATCCGTCTCAGAAGAGCAAAATTTTCTTACCGCCTCTTTCACTTCCAACACATATTTAAATCTAGGCATAGAACTAGGTTTCTCATTTCTTCCTTATCAAATCTTGAGGATGTTTCACATCCGCATCTTCCTCATTCTATAACCGCAAAACTTTTCCGATCTGATCCATATTCAAAGCCAATGGCTCGCAATTCTACACGTAGAGAATCCCGCCTTTCAAAGATTTGAAGCAAAGAGCCATTCTACCAAAAACTGTGAACCAAAAAAAGAGGATTGGACATGCCAAAATGGAGCAAAAAAAACTTGAATTGAAGGGGATTATGAGGAGAAAACGATGGAAGGATTATTCCCGCAAGAATCGAGCTTTATCAGGCAACAAATATGGCGCAGATCTGGATTGAAAAGATCCGACGTTATGACTTTCTCGTCGTGATCAAATCAAACAATGAAAATAGCAATCACATGCACAAAAAAATCCCACTTTGATCGCAACGGGGATAGCCTCACATTGCTTCAAAGTCTAACTTGTGTTTGTGCAAATGTGCGAAAAAAGTTATTTTTGTCATATAAGAAATAGGGAAATTTTTAAAAATGCCCTTGTATTTTTGTGTAATGGTCAAAAAGCCCTTAATTTCTTTGTATTTGTCAAAATGCCCTTCTTTTTTGTACGTATCTTCATTTTCAGTTGAACGGCGGTGGCGGGAAGCTAGATCCAGAGCACAAACGACAATTCCAAGCATCAATTTGCCTACATCTGATATGCGAAAGCACGATCCCAGGAGGACCTGTGTCCAAAGCCAGTAACGACAAATTTTAAACGAAGCAAGCCGATTCTTCACAAAATGTGCAATGCTTTTGGTTTTGCATGCTTTTTATTTCTCTATTCTTTCATTGTTGATAAACGATTTGGAGAAACGGTTTGGAGAAAGGGAATTCCGATAGTAGTACTGGCTTCTTTTAAATTAGTTTCTTTTCCAAATTAAGTTCTGCATCAACATCCTACTGCAAGATGTCTTTTATCGTGGTCTTTTTTAGCACGCCAAGCCCAACCAAGCGCAACCCCTCCTTGTAATTCTAGGCTATCCACGCATCAGCTTCTAAATCAAAGAAAATGTGAGATGGCATGTCCCGCACCTTTAGATGCTCTCTTTACAAATCAATGGCCGAGAAAAATTAAAAAATTGGCTAAAAATGGCCGAAAAATTAGAAAATTGGCTAAAAATTAAAATGGCACGTAGATGGAAAGGTCGCGGAAATAACCCGCGCCTCCATCGAAGCCTTCATTTTTATGCTTTTCGCCATTCAATTGCTTCTTCCCTCGGCAATCCGCTAGTTACATTCGCTTTTTTTTTAGTTCTCGGTGGATAGGAGGGCTTCGCCGCTGCTTTAAATTCCAAAACCGATCGATCGTGCATTTCCATTTGTACGAGATCGCAGATACCTTTGCAAGTTTGTAGTTTTGACACTAACTAAACAATCTGCATTGGAACTACTAGCTATGCTGAGTTTGATTGGGAATATATTTATGTTCGGTTTTTGCTCTTACATTTCTTCCTCTCCTCGTACTAACAAAACCAAAACATTCCTATCTGGTAAGAATCCTATATGGGCTTCGTTGTTGCTTCTAATTCCAAAACCGGTAATGTCCCTTTGATATTTCTGTTTTGTTTGTCAATTTGTACCGAGATCGTGCATTAGCGGTTTTCATAGTCCTTTTCGTATTAAACATTTCTTGTTTTTGTAGATGCATTCATCCAAGTGTTTGATTTGTAGACGATTTCTTCAACGAAAACGTATTCTTCCGTAAGTTTTGTGATGCCTTTTTTCCGTTGCAAATGGAATTATCTCTACTTGAAAACCATCCGTGATGGCTTAAATGTCAATGAACAAAATCAGAGCAGCAGTCCAAGCCATGCCAAATATAATGTACAAGCCATGCTAATATTTCCTGCATGAGCGTATTTTGTTACCTGCTTATCATAACTGTCTAGATGACATGGATTAGTCTGGCAAATAAGGTCCAAAGCCTTAACTTTTCCCAATAGATATACTCAGCAGCTTGGAACATTAGTTAGGTATATAATCAGTACATTATTATATTGCCTTTATTTAAACAACCTATGCAAGTGATGTTGACACTGATTTGTGGACATCAGAATGACTCTTCTTTATTGTGATTATGATGTGAATCAATATTGAGCAAAGTTTTATAGACAAGGATGAGCCCCATCTCACCATTAGTCTCAACTCAGAAGTTCCCTTTAATCTAACAAATGGTGAATGAGACAGCTCGGGAAAAAAAAATCATTGGCCAAATGGGTAGAAAGCTTATGCACTTCATAGCATCATCCATTTTAGTTTCAAAACCTTGATGGTGTGATGTGATGGAACGCCATTGAAGTTGTGCTAAAGAACAAGCCCATTAAAATAATTTATTCATCTGCCACCCATTAACAGAAAAGAAACTAGAAAAATAGGGGATTTAGCCACATGGACATTGTACATTATCTGCAGATTGGCGTTGGTGACCTGTCTCATGTCCCTGTGGATATGGAACGCAGGACCTCCTACTGAAGCATAGAGATTTGATATGCCAAGGTAGCATTGGCATTCTACAAACATATGCCAACAGTTATATACCACTGATATGCCAAGAGTGGCAGACCTGCTTATCATAACTGTTTAGTTGACATGGATTAGTCTAGCAAATAATGTCCAAAGCCTTAAACTTTAACCAATATCTATATTCAGCAGCTTGAAACATTAGTTGGGTATATAATCAATACATTATTATATTGCCTTTATTTAAACAACTTATGCAAGCGCTGATTTGTGGACATCAGAATGACTCCTTTTTTGTCATTATGATGTTAAACAATATTGAGCAAAGTTTTATAGACAAGGATGAGTCCCATCTCACTATTATTCTCAACTGTAGCTCCCTTTATGCTGTCACATGACATAATCTGACAGCGAGAATGAGACAGTTATGGGAACGCAGGACCTCCTATTGAAGCATAGAGATTTGATATGCCAAGGTAGGCATTCTACAAACATATGCCAACAGTGATATGCGACTGATATGCCAAGAGTAACAGAGATACCAGCTTTTCAATTTGGATTTTGACCTATTTGTGTGCTAATTTGTCCTACTTGTCTTTTTCATTTTCATTTCCTTGTTTGCATATGCTTGCCTCTTTGTCTGTTTTAGTTAAAAACTTATGCTCAGTTAGTCATGATACCACAACAAGGATCAGTTGCCATGCTGGTAATTTGCAGTCCTCTCTTGCTATAGTGCTTATGTGTTTTTATATCCTAGGTTATTTCGGTTGATTTTCATTGCCAATTATGCCTGAAAAGCTCAGATACATAGTTTACTCAAAAGTTTATTACAATTGCTAATTCGCCTCTCTTTCCAGAAGCCACATATGTCTCATCTTTCTTTGTTCCAAGAACTAAAGGTTAAAGAATAAATTGTTCTAAATGTTGGCAAAAGCAAAGATGGGTCAGATAACATTTTATTGATTAGCTAGTGTATGTCAAAGACTAAATTCCGTGCGTGAAGTAATGCGTAAAATAGACATGTTTCGCTTTTCCTAGTTTTTCAAGCAAAATTATAGTCCTTTACGCCAGTTGTTTGCCCCCGCATACATGCAACGATTTGATACATATCTTGTTGTTTCACGGACTGCACTGCCCTAAAGAATACCACATTACTTCAGATGGTGCAAGCAATATTTTTTTGCCATAACTCTTCTGCCACATATAACATGCCATCTCCTGTTCAACAGGTTGGCACAGAGGAAATTGCAACTTTCATTCTGTCATTCTTAGGAGCTGGAGCTGGCATGACCAATATATTGCCACATGATAGAATTACAATCGCTTAGGGTGGTTGCAAACAAATTGACTCGATGTGATGATGGTGATGATTTATGCAAGTGGACAATTTATTAGCAACCATTCCCGCAGAAAAGTGCTCTTCGCCTTTTGTGCGAACTCATCATCTCATCTATTCTCATGTTTGTCGCCTCTACGCTTCCTCTATAGATATCAATGTCAGATGCATCATATTGTTCGTTCTTCAACTTTTAATGTTTTTAAATGGGTTTCCATGAAATTGTGTCAAACTTTAGATTGAAGAGTCACTGACTTGCAAGAGGGATATCGTGGTTTCTCAATTCTATCATTGCAGTATGCGCTTTGCCACATCCATATTTTCTGCTCCTCGCCGCCGCCAGAATGAGGCTCTTTATGTGTGTGCTCTCACACTTCATATGGACATGTACATCTATATCCGCCTTCTATTCCTAGCCATAGATTTTGTGTTTCTCATGCAATGGCTTAGCAAATGTCTTCATGCTTGGACAATAGTATTGTTTGGGCAATGTGAGAATGACAATTTTTGATGGTACATATTGCATCAAGTTGCAAAGAAGGACAAATTTTGTTTGTTGTGGCAACGGAATCCTTAAAAAAAGTCGCATGTATTCCGTGATTATTGCTATTATCTCTTGGAAAGGTTCAAGGAGGCTGCTCTACTATCTTCATAAAAACTTAGAATTGTTGCCTTAACTTTTATTTGGTTACCGACATTGAGCAAATAAATTTATTTAACCGTTAATGGTGTCGACCGAGAACTGTTTTCAAGTGTTAAATGGCCAATCATTTAGTGCACAATTGCAACACGTAAAAGTAATTTATATATGTACATTGTTTATCGTAGAATTATTGTGCCTCTCGCTACCGGGTTATGCAGAGGCTTCGAGAGGAGTTCGCAAAGATATCGCTGGACAAAGTAAGTCTCTTTTTCCGAATCATTTTTCCGACGCATAACCATGGCACTAAGAAACATGAATGCGACGCCATATATAGATAGTTTAATGCATGGTGTTGTTTGAGAGGCATGCATCTCATTAGTTTTGGTAGTTTTTTTCTAAGATGGAGTTTTTGGCATATCTCAAGATACAAAGATCTAACGGGGTAAATCCAAGAAGTTCCCAATGAAGATGCAGCTTTATAGGGATCATTTCTTTAATATCAAGAAAGAAGGCTTTACTCAAGGCCCAAATATCTAGATATCCACCTATCTCACAAAACAAGATCTTCCATGGGACAGCTTTAGAGGCTCCTTTGATCAATTAGGAATTGATTAGGACAAGTGTTAGACCTCAAATATGCAACAACTAGGGAGAGGTGGAAAATGAGGAAGATTTTTATCTTTGTATGTCCCCGCCTTTACCAAGATTAATTGATATAGATCAGAAATGTGTTCATAGTAGATCTCTACTTAAGCAAGAGGTTTGCATGAAATTTGAGTAGCCGCCACTTTTACACCGCATACATCTCATCTCTTTTATTATCGCTGATGCGATGAACCATAAATATAAAGCACCATCTTCTTCCCAATGGTAGGAGAGAGTCTCCTTGAGGACTTCTAAAACAATCAAACGAGCTTTTTGAGGGCTTATAAAAGAGTTAAGTGGGCCCGATGAATCACAAGCAACCCTTCCAAGATAAAGGGATTACACGTATCTACATTCTACATTATCCGGAGATTGGCGCGATGTAAAGTTGTCCGTCGTGAATTTTTTTAATTTTTGCACTCATTGTCTTTGAGGTAACTTAGTTCCCGGTCGCTTTTAACATAGATGCAGTTGCAACTCAAGAGGGAATATTTTGCATAGTTGCAACTCAATAGAATTTTTTTTCCTTTCTCGATCTTGCATTGTGCTTGAATCGGCCCCGACAGTGACCTCTCATGTCCCCTCGTGGGTATGGAATGCGTGACCTCCCCGCTAGCTTTATGAATCAAGGTTATAGCTTAGCGTAAGATTTAAATCCTTTTGCAAATATCCTTCCTAGATTTGAATCCCTAGATATGTGCTAAAGATGAACATAAAGCAATGAGTCAACTTATTAGTGCAAAAAAAAAGCACTCCAAAGAATCTTTCTCCACATAGATGTACAGTGCACCATCATGATTATTTTAACGGATAAATTTATATTTAGTGATTCTACCCATATGTTTGAACAAAAAGCTTAAGAAAAAAGATGAATAATACAAAGTAGCAAGACTCATAACTTGGAAGAAGAAGACATTAATGACATTGATACCAAATTCATGCATGCACTCAAGAATCGGCCCATAGAAATTTTTCATGTTAATTTTAGTCTATAAGTATAGTTTTTAGTTTGATCTTGCTTGACCACAAACTCATGGCGCATTTTTGCTAGTTTTTCTTTTCTTTCCAATATTGCAGGAATTGTTACAAGGGTTATCAATATGGAGCTAGTTTAAGGAACAATATTTGATTCATTGATAGAGGTCAAGAATGCAGTTCCGACAGATGCCATTACATCATAAACTGAATTCAAAGTTATTAAATCTGATAGATCACGGTTTAGAGTCAAATGCAGTGATGAGAATTGCACATGGCACTTATTTGCTTCTTTGATTGGTGAAGGCCCAAGATGTATGATTCGTTCAGTAGGAGTGCATAATTGTCGTGGCAACCAGCAATTGAACAATAAAGAAGCATCAGCTAGTTGGCTGGCAAGAAAATACCAGGAAAAGTTCAGAGAGCATCCTAATTATAAGCCAACAGAGTTGATAGATGACTTTCGTAGAGAAGCTGGCGTTACTGTGACCTATACAGTTGCTTACAATGCAAAGGAAATAGCTATGGGCATCATTAATGGAGACTACAGAAGAGGTTAGAAAAAATTACAAGCCTTCTGTCAGAAGCTCTTAGAAAGCAATCCAGGAAGTAGAGTTGCTCTTGAGGAGAGCAATGGACGTTTTTATAGGTTATTCTTTACCTACGGAGCATGTTTGACTGGTTTTTTGAGTTGTAGGCCTTTTGTGGGATTAGATGGCACTTTTTTAACTGGGAAATATCTGGGTCATCTCATTTGTGCTACAGGTATTGATGCCACAGGTAGTCTTTTTCCTATCACATTCGGGGTCATTGACAATGAAAACACAGAGAATTGGGTATGGTTTCTGCAGCATTTATGCAATAGCTTGCAGGTGGACTCAAGTCTCACGTTTGTATCAGATAGAGACAAAGGTTTGCAAGAGGCCCTTTTTGATGTTTTTCCTGGCTTTCCAAATGCATATTGCATGAGGCACCTCGAAGCAAATTTGAAGAAAAAATGCAACAACACTGAGTTTTTGCATTTCTTTTGGGAGGTTGCATGAGCAAATACAGTCCCTGAATTTGAAGAGCAAATATGTAAGATGAGGAATTTGAATAATGCAGCAACAGATTGGTTATTAGAGACCACACTACCAAATAGCTGGGCTACTGCACACTTCCAGGGGCATCGGTTTGGTCATTTGACCTCTAACATATCAGAGTCTTTGAATTCTCTATTATTGAATGCAAGGGAGAAGCCTATAATTGCTATGCTCATTGATATTAGATGTACATTGATGGAGAGGTTTCACGACGGGGTAATGAAGCCGGGCAAGCATGGCAATCTGGCAGTCAAAGTGCACCATTTACTTTGGTACCAAGAAGAGAAGCGATAAATGTAATCGACTAATCGTGCAAGGCAGTATAGAATTTTACCATCAGATGGAATTGTGTTTGAGGCAATCACCCCAGAGCACAGACGAATAGTTGATCTAGTGCACCATACATGTACTTGTTATGCTTGGCAACATAGAGGAATCCCATGCGCTCATGCTGTGGGAGCAATTTTATGGCTGAAGAAACGTACACAAAGTTATGCACATCCTGAGTATTTACTGAGAGCATGGCGTGATGCATATGAAGGTGCAATTTTCCCCTTTGAGGATGTGATAGAGGACGAGGAGACCAATCTGAAACCTCCTGCTACACGTAAGCCACCTGGTCGGCCAAAGAAAAAACGCATCCGTACTGAGGACCGCTTCAAAGAAATACGACCATACCGGTGTTCTAGGTGTGGCCAATATGGACGACATAATCGCAAGAGTTGTAGAAATGCGATCGCGGACTGATCTATGGTACTGATGCATGTGTTCTTTCCGTCCACAAGACTAAGATGCTGCAGACTGATCTATATTAATGTTCATTTTATTCTTTGTCTTCACTTTATTCTTGTGAATTTTGCGACCTCAAAAGACATGAAAGAATCTTTTTGCAGGAAGTTTTGGTTAATGAAAAGTAAATGCTGTTGAGGTTTATGTTAAGGTTTAAGCTGCCTTGGATGCGTATTGAATGATTCCTATGTACAGCAGTTTACATCACAAAACGATTCATGTAGCTACAAATTCAGATACAATTCTGGCAACTGCGAAAAGTTAAGAATAAGTGGTATTGACTGTTACCAAAACACGTATGCCTTGCCTAATGTCAATAACATTGATGAACAAGAAGCATGTTTTCATGCTCAACTACATCCCATGTAAATTCCTTGCACCTCTCCAGCACTAAGAGCAGCTCCAGTCTGCATGATAGATAATTACCTTGATTTCTCACTTGGGCAACAGCTTGAGGAATGAGAACTGAGATTGCTGAAGGGACAAATTTGTTCTGTATAAAAAAAATGCGTGCTTTTGTTGTGCCATAAATCTTCATGGTCTATATCGTCTATCTATTATGATTTTCTTTTGTTCAGGCATAGTTTTGACTTTTAACATCTTTCATCACTTTGAAATCTAACAAACATTTTCTAGCAGAGAAAATGGTCCTGCTTCTATCGCTTGCACTGACTGGAAAATGATAGGGTTTAAGACCAATTCTGCATCTATCGCTTGCACTTAACATTTTGAATTCCATCAGAGTCTGATAGCTTTCAATGCTTTCTCCAAGATGCATTGTTTATGATTTGTGACAATGTTAGCTCCAAGCCAAGTTCAGAAGCGAAATTCAGCGAGATCACTATAGATTTTACCTGGAAAACTATAGATTAGACGACCAATGCATTTGGGGTGGATACAATCGCCGGACCAACAGCAGGGGACTCAAGAGTACACAGAAAGCGATGTAGTATCAGAGCAGATGAAACGGACCATGGATACGGCATATCAGGCTGCCGTTCAGCTGAAAATGAAGATACATACAAAAGAGAAGGGCATTTTGACAAATACAATGAAATTAGGGGCTTTTTGACAATTACACAAAAATACAAGGGCATTTTTAGAAATTTCCATATCATTACACGTCAGCAAGTTAAGGCTGATGTGTCAGTTCTCTATTGCCTAGTCATCAATGAAGGCGCGACCTCTCCTATCCTTTACCTCTGGCTATGGCGATATGGCGAAGCGGTTTAAGGTGCGCTCTTTTCTATTATGCTTCTCTGCACTAGCGCAGATGTGGTGTCGGTTTTGTTCAATCAACCTGTTTGGGCGCTTGTTGACGAATCAAAAAATGTGGATTTAGCAGTAATTTCCCGTATATCTTGTTAAGAGAGCACCATGCTGAGACGGGAAAGAACACCTGGTCCTGGTGCTTACAACAATGATACTCGTCCTCTCAGCCCCTCACCTCCGGCTTACACCATGTCCCAACGAACCCCTAATCCTATGGATATGGAGCTTCCAGGACCAAGCACATATTCGCCAAAAATTCAGAAAAACAGCCCTTCATATAGTCTCGGATTCAGACACCCTTTTCTAGACCGTGAGAAGATGAACATGCCTGGTCCAGGAACTTATGCACAAGATACGCCTCTTACTCATTTCAAAGAGCCTGCATATACCATGGGTTCAAAGAAATTTCATTATGCTCGTGATGCTTCACCTGGACCTGGTGCATATATTATTAAAGCCAATTCTCAGGGGCCACAATACACTATGTTGGGAAAGAAAACTGGTGCTCATGGGGATGAGATTCCTGGCCCTGGTTCATATAACATGGATAGTCATAGACCTACAAGCCCAAGTTATACCATTGGCAATCGGGTGAATAAATTGTATCCTGATACCACACCTGGTCCTGGAACTTACCGTCTGTTGGAAGGAAGAAATGGTCCTGCATATAGTATGTCTAGTCGCAGGCCCCATCGCATCCCCCATGGTCCAGGTCCAGGACAATACCAGATTGATCAGGCTTTGGCTGTGGCCTATCCAAAGGAGCCTTCTTTTACCATGGCTCTTCGTCACCAGTCTCGTCTGGGCAATGGTGTCCCTGGACCAGGAACATACTCTCCTGCAATTAATCTGCAGAGTCCTTCTTATAGTATTGGTGGTAAGAGGTTTTTATCATATTTGACCAAAACCCCTGGACCAGGGGCATATGATGTTGCAGAAAAACCAGTTGATGCACCAGCCTTTACCATGGGAGGCAAGACAGTAAAGGCTCGGTTGCTCTCTTTGCCCGGACCTGGTGCTTACAATCCTAGAGTGAAGTCTGATTCTCCATCATATAGTATACTTAACAAGAGAATGGATATTTCAGGCAGCAAAACTCCTGGTCCAGGAGAATATGATATTGATGGCCATACAGTAGAGAAAACACCTGCCTTTTCTATTGGCAGAAAGTTTGAAAGCAGATTCGACACCAAAAGTCCAGGACCAGGCACATACAAGGCGGTTTTACCTAGTGGTGGCCCCAAATTCAGTATGGGCTCAGGGACACAAAGATTTGCCTACATGTACTGAGTATTAACAGACATGGAAGGGAGGAATATATGCTGGTTAGTGTGCTTTTGTGCATATCGAGTTTGTTTGCAAGCCCATTCAAGGCCATTTGGAAGGTATTTTCTATAAGGACTTCTCAGTTATAGCAAACTTAAACTGACAGTATGTCCTTCCAGGTCTAATGATATTTTGTGATCCGTGGGGTTGCTACGTTTCTTCCTTGAAATCAGGAAGATATCACCACCTGTAAGTCTTGGCTAGGCTATTGCCATGGTTTTTTTTCAGCTTTTGGCACTATTGGCATGTTCTCTTTGTTCAAAAGCTAGCCATGTAATTTTTGATAGTGAAAAAATGATCAGAAAATTAGGTGCCAAACTGTTTGGTCATTTATCTAACTTATATAGCCACTAGAAGGATGAGAAATGGTGCTGATTCGATGCTTGATTCCACCAGACAAGAAATGCAACAAATTAGCGTAGCTTGCAAGCTCATTAGATTATTGTGAATATCACAAATGTTATATACATATGTATTCTATGGTACAGATTCATCTATATGGCAATGCATCTAAATACATGGAAACGACACTTCCATATGGCAGTAACTTTTGGCATGCTCGTGAGGGTTCAATTCCCTTCATCTGATTAGGCGTAGAAATAAAAAAATCTTGGATTGGAATTTTGACTTCCTTTTTGTTTTGTGCGTAACTTTTAACGCTATGGTCTTATAATTGGATGCTGATATGCGGGTTTGTGCACATCGAAGAGGAATATTTGTTATTCAGAAATCTTGTGTTGTTTTCCCATTTCTATGTCCATTCTTTCTATGTGCTATGACATACCTTTGATTTAAGTGGGATTGTATGCTGATATGATGGGTTCAACGTGAATTTGTTGGTCTACGTTAGTTAGATTAGCATAGACAAGGTTCTTGTCGTGAACGTTAGCACTTACTACAGGATAAATGGAGGAGAAACCATTTGCACTGGTTATGACCAGTGTGGAACAAACTCTAAAAAACCCAACAAATATATTTCCTGTATAATTTATGCTAGGCGGAAGGGGCCTATGAAAATTGGGGCCTATGAAAATTTAGATTTCATCCGGAAAAATATAAAGAAACCCATGGATTTTGACCGGAAAAATTCTTGGAATTTTTCGCATGTTTGCACAAACAGAAGTTGACACTTTGAAGCAATTTTAGAGTGTCTATGTTGCCGCCAAGTGGGATTTTTGTGCAAGTGGATGCTATTTCAACCGTTTGATTTCATCTACGATGAAGAAAATACATGAAAAAATCCAGCAGTGTTCGTATTAAGCTGGAAGTTATGTCAAGGGCAAGCACGAGAATTTGTATTGGCTCGTTCTTTGTCGCAGTGTTTCCATCTCTATTTTTGCTGTGTTTTTTTCACTCTAGGCGTTTCTATCTCTATTTTTGTCCGCTGCTTTTTTCCTCTAGGTTTGGCGGGTCACCTCCTCAATCTACACAAAGAGGTCGCTGGAGGTGGTTTGAATCTATACAGAGAGGTTGCTTGCAATGGAGGAGTGCCTTTGCTTCTGGTATTCTTAATGTGTACTTATCTTAACCTCATGAACATTATCCTAGCATCAATACAAAACCATTGTTCTAAGCAAATTGTGTTGAAGCCACATAAAATGTATTTAATGTGCCTCATGCAATCATAGCTAGTTATATCTCTTCCCCGGCCATACATCGATGATGGGTCGCTCTCGATGGATTCGCTTTGTTTGGGCCTTCAAAGAATGCTAAGAAATCTTTTTTCATCTAAATTCTTGATTTCAATAGGTTGGATACTAGTGTTCCTAGGAACTTGGCACACACTGGTTATGACGACAAAAGGAGCAAAACCATTTTTCAGCCAATATATTCAAAAGGCATTTCGATCTATTTTAGGTTCCGAGCCTTCGCTTCCACTTTTTTAGGCATTATTGACCCGCCATTGATCATTGACTTTGACTTCATCCACTATCCCGAAGTTTTAGCCATTGTCTTGGTATCTTGACCCTTGACTTTCACTTTTGACTCGCTTGTCAAGGAAGCAAAACAACTTTTAAACACATATTCAAAAATCGCTTCGATCATTTTTGGTTTCACCGCTTCACTTTTTAACGGCAAGCTGTTGACCCACCATTTGACTTTGACTTCAGCCATCACCCAAAGTTGTTAGCCAAGACTTGGTATTTTGACCCTTGACTTTGATTGTTTGACTATGACTTGTCAAAAGCCTTCCCCTAACTTGTCGATGATATCCAAATTTGACTCGCATCGAATTTGAGTGTCTTTGTGGCCCGCAAATTGTCTTTCTAACATTCAAATTGGACTCAAGGCCGAATTTGAGAGTCCAAACCTCATAGCTTCAACTAAACTTTGCAAGCTTCCTTTGCTCTCCCCGGCCAAAAATTTCCAAAGCAAATGAGAATTGAATCGCACACCTCTAGGGCTAAATTCCTCCACCGCGTACAACCGCTAAGGGCGTGCATCGCTATGCTTTGCTTTCATCCTCTACTTGGTTAGTGATCCAAGAGTCTCTTATCTCTCCTCCCCTTCCCCCGTGTCCCCTTCGCCCTTTTGCTCCCCCTCTCCTTCTAGACCCCCGCTTAGTCATGGTATCTCCAAGGGCCATCTCCCCAAGTTCCAAGGAGGTGTATATTAATGGTGACACCCATCAAATTCGCAATATCACAACAAATACAACCCGATGGCACCTTGCATGTATTTGTGGAGGAACACACGACAACCCATCACAAAAATGCCCGCACTGCATACAAGATAGGGTAAGGGGAGAGGACTCCATCATAAGGAAAGAGTCCTGCACAAAGGCTCAATCAACAAGCTCATCTCGACACGTCGATGGCCGTTGCTCGAACCTGGCTGCACACCAAGTGTTTGTGAAGAATTAGAAGCAGATCTAAGCGATGGTTGAGAATAACACTGCTAGGATTGCCAGCCTAGCCGAAAAGATACAGTTCTCAATGTCTAAGCAACTGGCTACTGAGAAACAACATGTCATGGGTGTGGAGGCCCATATGCAACAGCTGGAGGACAGCCTCCATGTAGTGCGCTTTGAATGGCAGCAAGACACCCTATCCACTAGCATTGATGTCATCGCGTGCGATTGGAAATGTTTTGAGTAGGAGACAAACATAACTATCTCTTGCCTTTGATCAGAAGCTGAGGAGACCACCACTACTCAAAGGACTGTCCAGGTAGCCACCGCCAAAAACTAGTCAGCAGCCCGCATCCTCAAAATAGGGGTGAGCATGATCGAGACAACATCATCGCTAATGGTTACTACAAGCTACTTGGCTATAAAGGCCTGGAGCATAGCTATGTTACTTAGGAAGCAGATGTGCAAGAGCTACGGACAATTGTTTAAAGGTGGTAAAGGCCTCCATGCAAAATGCTCATGAGCAATTGCAAAGAAGGTATGCACAAATTGGAAAGACAACAATGGCTCCAATAAGAGATGAGCTCTCTTCCCCTCCTCAGTTCCACCATGCACCTGCGTTCCCGCACATTCCATCCGAAACCACCGAGCTCTCTTGTCCTTCCAATAGGCCTTGAGCCGGCGGTTCCATTGCTATGGCATAAGCCAGCGCGGAAGACATAGCCCATATCGATAACCTTCGAAATTGACGACGGTTCATCAAGGGGTCGCCAACCGAAGAGGCAGAAACTCGCCTTCTCAGAAAGGTGATTTGATATGGGACCGCGGATTTCACCTTCAAGTCGCCAGGGATATCATTGAGCCCCTGCACTTCACCACGCATGTAAGAACAAAGTTCCAAAGCTAGCATTCCTCAATGTGATGTGACCGATGGCTCCAATCATAGAGTCACCGGGTTGTTATTCTGCATTGCATAGAGCTTTCTAGCCTATCACACATTACAATCGGATGGATGTGTCCCAACATAGGGAAGAAGGAAACTCCACCCCAAGTACTTGTAGGTGGATGTCACCGCACAATTTGCCCCCAATAGGTGAGTGAAGGGGGCCTAGGGTGGCATAAGGATAATATTACGCACCACCTTAGTCTTGGCCAAATTGACGCCAAGATGTCTATGGCCCCGCGTAATACATCCGTGATGTCTAAATGAGATCGCATATCCTCCCCGAAAGTGTGGGTCGAGGGTCGACATCATCCACATAGATGACATGTCCGATGACTTGATGCAAAAGTCGGGTCGCCACGCCTATATTGTCACGGAGCCCTGCTTCCAACCGTCAATGTAAAGGCCAAATAGCTGAGAGAGAGAACATCCCCGCCTGGACCGATACCACCGGAGCAAGGAAAGAAAGGCCAAATACCGATTCACCATAACAACTCTCATACCGCATTATTGCATTCTACATCTCCATAGGAAGACCCATGGTAATCTTGCCCACGCCTTTTCCCGAGGCAAGTGTCAAAAGTATTTTCGAAGTCAACAAAGCAAAGAATACAAATTGCTTCTGCATGGTTCCCCGCCGTTTTCAACCAAGGTCCTCAATATGAAGATATGATCAATGGTTGAGGGGCGAGATCTAAAGCCCGCTTGCATGAGGGTCCACACGCCCCGCTACCTTTGCCCATCTTGTCACCGCCGAGAATGCCTAGCGCTTTGGAAAACACCAAACCACCATGATTGTCCTGCAGAAGTTGGTCGGACAATGTGGATCCTTGCCTTATAAATGGAAACAACCATGCTTGTGGTCCATTACCCGGGGAAACCTTCCTGTAGTACTCTATTGAATAGGGTAGTGA
Organism: Isoetes taiwanensis; assembly: GCA_021234155.1. Lineage (NCBI taxonomy): Eukaryota > Viridiplantae > Streptophyta > Lycopodiopsida > Isoetales > Isoetaceae > Isoetes > Isoetes taiwanensis. The sequence continues at coordinate 1,915,542 of JAJEKV010000036.1, read as the reverse complement.
GGACGGCATTATAGGTCGCCTCGCCCACCGAAAGCACTCCCGCTTGCATGCCGCTCAGTCCGCCGCTTCCCATTGGCCGACATTGTAGGCCCCGATGACATCATCCTCCTGGAGTTCTAACATCTGGACCATTCTCGGGGGGTATATCCTGTGGGGATCATAGAGTTATCGCAAGCTCACGCCCAAAGAGTGATATGCCCTATAGGTTGCACTGGCCAGCACCCTTCCCGGTTGTCCCGAAATGACCGCCCCAAGAGGTAAAACATTTCCCCTTGGTGCCTCGCAAGGTACCACGCTTTCTTTACCTTCAGGAATGCGCGATATTGTGCGGTGGCCTCCCTGGGATGCATTATCTTCTTGGGACCCCATACATGTGCGTACCCGGGGGTCCCTTTTAGGTAACTGCATCGCATAATGCATCAGGGCAGCTCTATGGTTGGTTTTTTTTATGCATACGTGAGGGGTACCTTCAATGGTTCCCCCCTCCTCCCCCGGCCCGTATACATGAAGGGGTCCATCGACGAAGTCCCTCCCCGCCGAAGTCTTCTCCCGAATCATGTGTTCCTCGAGGTCGAGCCCCATCGAGAGAAAGCCCGCAAGGCCCCGCCTGAAGCTACAATCTGCAAGATAAGGTAGTTTTTGGAGGTTTAGTAGCAGGGTTCGATTATTATATTTAGAATCTGAATCAGGGAAATGCATTGTTATAGGCTTTGCTAGGGCATTGCTACACTTCTATAAATCGCTCTAAGAGGACCGAATCCGCTCTAGTTTAAGGGGCTGATTCATTCTCATATAAAGTCCATCAAGATTTGTTTTTATTTTTGAACTAATTCCAATGTCACATGAGGATACAGTCAGGCCAGTGTTTATTTTTTTGGAGAAAAATGAGATTGGGTACGTGCATTGCCCACCAAACCGAGCTATAGTGTGGTTCAAGGGAGATAGATGCACCGAAAGGCAAGAGTTTTTCTTCCCCGGTTTACTACGCATTCTATTTCACCTAAAAGCGTGAAGAGAGGTATTTTTGTCGAGAACACAATAGAAGTTGCATTTGCAATGAGTTGGTTGTGAAGCAACCCCAAGTCGATTTGAAGCGCATAAATAGTGTGATATCTTTGTTGATCTTGAACTTTGCATGAATGTGACATGCCAGCCTTTAAGAAACCCTCGACCAACCTCCGACCGATGTGGCATTTGCCAATGAGTTGGTCCGTGAAGCAACCCAAGCAACCTCATTTGAAGCGCATAAAGAGTGTGATATCGCTGATGAATATGCCATGCCAACTTTTAAGAAATCTCGATCCAACATCCTCACCGATGGGGATCACTAGAATCATCCGTAAGTACTATAGAAAGCAGACATAAAGGTATATAACTTCACTTGGCGCCACAATTTTTTCTTGTATTTTTAGTTGTGGTATTAATCCTCCATATTGTTGTATTAGAACTTTTAGTGAAGGTGAAGGAGAAGGTTCAAGACAAGTCATCCCATGCAATCAAAACTTGTAAGGCCTCGGAGAAGTAGCAAGGTATAAACCAAGATAGAAAAAGTGAGGAGAAAGCTTGTGGCAAATCAACAGCATGACAAATTTGAGCTCACCTCATGTGACGAGGATGGTAAAGCCAAGTTCAAGATCTATTGCCATGAATGTAACAATGAATATGGGACATGTAGTGAAGATATGTGGTACAACTTTTTTGCCTCGCATTGCAAAACGAAGGCCCATTTGGATAAATATTTTGCTAGAGTCAAGATGAGCCATGATGATGAAAAACTTAGGCCGTGTCCGCACTTTGATTTCTGATTTTGCTCCGTAGTTTTCTAGGATGTTTAGGGTCCGGTTCGATCTCCTCGCAAGACAGCCTCGCGAGGACCCTTGATCAAAACAGAAAATCCTAGCCGAAAGTGCACGGATTTTACAAAGGAATCGAAAAGGAAAAAAAGGAAAGAACAACAAACAGTGAAGATAATGATGCTTCCTTGATATCACCGAGTGTACATAAGCTTCTGGAACGAGAAAAAGACTCTCGAGACAAGGACTAAAACTCATCTAGAAAACCGAAGTTCTAACTCTACTCATATATAGTACAATGGCCTTGGGCCCAAAATAGGTGTTTGGGGCATTTTCGCCCAACTCCTTGATCAAAGCCTGATTTTCGAAATCGGCGGCTTTCTTTACGCGGCTCGAATCACGCTTGGGCCGACCGTATTTCTCAGAAAAGCTATTTATCCGTTTTCCGCCTTCTTTGGCGTGGGTCTTCACCGGCTCTTCTACGGGGGTTTGCTACCCGATGCTTGACCTTGACCCGTCCCCGGGCGCCTTGTTCCTCGCCTTTGTTCCGCAGGTGTGCATGAATAGTCCCGCATCAGACGCATTGTGACTAACACTTCCCCCACCAAACGACACTGTGGGGAGAGAAAATTTGGGAACGTACTCGAGGTGGAAATCCAAAGAACTTCAAAATCATCTTGTTTGGTATGAGGGCTGCCGTAATGATAGGTCGTGATAAGCTCCCGCACCGGCCCTTGAGAGCCTCGTGAGTATTGAGACCAATTGCGGTGATGGGCGCCGATAAGAAAACCGATCGCACCATGTCTTCAAAGGCACTAAGGAGCCTCCTCAGTGATACATATTGGCACTCCATCAAGACAGTCCAAGGTCGGGCACCGGCACTCGCATTAGGGTTACAATAATAAATCGGCTTCTTCCGCAAGTGAGCACAATAGGAGGCACTTCGTGAGCAGCACAAAACCGCTTTGATGATGAAATGTAAGATCCGGGAGGTGGCAAAGACACTCTAAGAACCGAAAGTGAGACCCCGATAGCATGAGTAGGCGTCACATCCTTTTTGTTGGGGATATAGATCCAATTGCTTGTGCGCTCTAAAGTATCACCGCGACAATCACGCCGCCGCATGTAAAGCGGCGCGATAAAAACGTGGATCCCACCTAAGATCCATGTAAATATAAGCAAGAGTCGAAGTCGCCGCGTGTCTATCCATAACCTTGGTCCAAAAGGGGAGACACCAATCAGAGGTGAGATAGCGTCATCATGGTGGCACTCCCAGAGATGCATACAGATAATTTTCAGGTTGGGAATGCATCGTGGGCTTCGAGACCGCCTCCTAATTCTCGAACGAGATCTGCATCCAATGTTTGACACCATTGCTCCCAGTCAGAAGAAGGAAGCATACTATGTACCGGTGGTGAAACCCATTCCGTGGGGACAGTGTGGCTGTCCAGATATACACGCAGAGTGTTGTAGCCTCCCAGATGTTGTAAATAGATTTGGGCAAATTGAATACTCTCATCCTTAGACAAATTCTACTTAACTTGTTGGGTGGTCTCTCAAGACTCCGTGAGTGGAAGATGAATAGCAAGCTCCTATCATATACTCCTCTTTGAAAGTGTTGGCGGAGTCGGATCCTATAAATATTTGTTATCGGGTAATAACAACCATTGAGCGTGTGCATTGCCACCGAAGACCCCTCAAGGAACTTGTCCAGAGTGTCAGCCAGATAGAAATCATGAAGAACATAAGGCATGGGCTGGACCAGGTGGAAGATGAAGAATTCAGGATCTTCACAGGTGAGGAGGCCATATACCAAGAGAGCGCAGAGGAGTCCTTTATCTTCAATGGAGAGATCTGGCCAAATGGTGAGAAGATCCGTCATGAGGGGTTTCATGAATTTTGCCATTAGCGTAATACCATTTGAGAAGGAAAAAATATGTCTGCCAAGTGAGACAACATAATCCAAGTAACCTGAGGGAGGAAATAATCCCCGGGAATTGTCATAGCCACCGCAGTATATTTCAGTTGACTCAAGCCTTCTTCAGCCAGACCGAGAGCTTGATTGAGTTGGTGTTCAAGATCCCCGATTTTGTTATCTTTGTCCAGAGGAGAAGGGACTGATCACGGACCCCTGCGCAGAGGGCGCATGGAGAAGTTGAAGGAGCTTGAGAGCTGAAGTTGAAGACTAGCAATCTCTCGTCATCAATGAGTTTCGCCTCCGAGGGTGGAGACCGACCTTCTAGAAGAGCAATGTGCTCATCACGGTTTCAACATGGCGTGAATCGACCGTTGTAATCTTTGAGATCAAGATACATGGTCTCGAGATCGAGGAGCTTATCCTTATCCTTGAGTTGGGCAAGAAGATCCCCGATGGTGGTCTCAACCCAACCTCGCCGACCGCAAGCATTGCGCACCGCTTTTCTTCTGCTTTGAGAGCCTCACCTGCCCGTAACATGGCAAATAAGGTTTAGTTTGGAGACCGCCTTTCAAGAGACCGAACTTGCGGATGGCCGCATCAAGATCTCGCTGAAGAGCATCCGTGGAATCCATGTTATGTTGATTCCATTCATAAAATTCTTTTGAGAGTCTTGGAGCTTGAGCACACATTCTGGACATCTTGCCGATATTGATAGAGTGCCGACGCGAAAGTGGGGGCTGCAGGGCTGAAGAAGCAATGACTCGGGTGGACTGGATGGGATGGGTATTCGGGAAACTTGCCGAGCCGGGAGTGTTGGATTTCGCGGGACCGCGAGGATGGAACATTGATGACGGTTCTCGCTCGACGGTTAGAGAAGAAGATGGTTGTGGATGGGAGATGTCATCTTGAAGATTCCCCGACAGCAGAAAATAATGTTGGACAAGAGTTTCGGGGAGGACCGAGAATCGTCCAAATTTGTGGGAGAACCTTGACCGGGAATAAGAAGACAATGATCAATGAGGGCTTGCATGTGAGCACCCATAGCAGATTCTAAACCGAGGCAAGAATGACGGATTCTATCCGCCTACAAAGCACAACCTGTAGAACAAAAATTTGAGGCCAATCAAGATGGTGCGAGAGTGAATGGCCATTATAGCAAAGATGAAAGAACGGCTTATTGATGTGGGTGTTCTTGATGGAGTAACCAAAAGAACTTACGCCACAAAACTTCACAAAGCCTTCATGTGGTTTGGCAATGTTAGTGAGCTTATGAGTGGTGGCCGTGATAAGGAGTTTGGCCATACTTGGTAACATCCTCGATCCTCGTAGAGCAGCCCAAGTTAAAGAAGGATTGGCGGATGGGCAATGAAATACCGCCGTAAGGGCCGGGGTGAGGAGGATAATGAAAGTGATCAACTGCGAGATAACCCGCGCTGGTCTTAACCATGATGAGTAACAAATTGCCTGAGCCGGACCGATTAGACGCCGGAGTTCTTGCCGGCTGAGAACTCGAATAATCCCAGGTTCTCGCGACTTCACGACCGGGATCTTCCAAGGATCTCTCGAGTGGGGAGAAAAATCATGGATTCAAAGAGAGCCGATCCCCGGGACCGTGGACTGAAGAGTGGGGAACTTAGGCTAAGCGCCATAGCGGCGAGCAAAGAGAAGAAAGGAAGCCTGAGGGTGGAGGGTGGAGGACCCAAAGAGATGCGGTAAAAGGTTTAGGACGACGCCGGGTGTTGGCGGAAGGCTATTTGAGGAGAAGAAACGAGCCGCTGCTGATGCCGTGATGGCGCAGATCCGGGAGAAAGGCGATTGGGAGGCAAAAATTTGGTCGTGGTCCCTGCCGTAAAGGAAGATCAAAGGAACTGGCGAGATGATTAAAAATAAACTGTAGAGGATGTGACAACGATTGAAGGTATGAGTAATAATGACCGACGGGCGAGGGGACTAAGGAATAACCATTAATGCAGTAACCCGAGAGTGGAATATCATAAAAAATGAATGGGCGTAAGGTACCTTTGACTAGATTTGGCGTCGGATAAGGGAATCTAGAATTAGAAATTGCATGCATGCAACCACGCATAGCAAATTTGGATTGGTCCACGCAAGCAGAAGCTTTAGGCAAGCCCCGCTCTATAAAGCTTTTAACAGGCAAGCGCGTAGCATCCGCTGGCTTAAGATGGATCTCGAAAGTGTACTATGCCGCGATAATCCAGAATGAATGGATCACCGCTGAAGATGAATGCGCCGGATTCTAGAAGCTCCGCGAATCGCGGAATTCTATGGATCTGGTGTGCCGGGATGGTTGAGCATCCCCGACCCTCTCTCAAAACCCAATGGAGGTGTTGATCCACCTTCGCTGACCACGAAAGCAAGGCTCTCTACCACATCTCTTTCCATGTGACCTCGCCTCCAAACCCGTAGTAGAGGTCCCTTTTAATGTAGGATTTTGTAAATAGGGCTCAACCCATAGCGAAGTATATGGGCAATGCCCACATTTTTGTTTTTCTCGACAAATATAATATAAATATGCTTCTATTCACCGCGGTTCGAAGTCCTAATGTGCTTGTTGATCTTTAGAATGAATTGTTGTGTCATCATATGAAACTATTTGAGGCGAAAAGCCATTAACCGTGAAAAGTAGTGGCGTACATCTAACCTACCAGTTTGAAAACGCCGGGTTGCACCAATTTGAAGAATTTGATAATGGACCAAGCCAATCAAATTTTAACTTTGCCCGAAAATTTTGTATCTAGAGTCATAAAGTAGAACTAAATCACCTTCTTTAAATGTTTTGGCTTTGAGGTGTTTGTCATGCATGATTTCAAAACAATACCCAAGAAGAACTCCTGGAAGATAAGCATCTCACTTAAGTTCATCCAACCTGCTCAAGTTGATAAACTCTTTCTGCAAGGGCAGTGGATTATGTGTCGTAGCCGCTGGAAACTAAGAGTCTAAGAACATATTCAAAGGGCATGATAGCCTCTGGCCATATACCAGCCTTTTGAAAGGATTGTGGGCTGAGCAATTTTGAAACTTGTGTTGTGCCCGAGAACGAGGGTAATTTGTCTTCTGCCAACTGGGTATGGCGAAGCATCACATATTTTCTTCGTAATAGTGATGAGAGTCTTGTTAGTGCTTTCAGCCAAACCATTCCCCTGAGGATAGTAAGGTGTGCTTTTTCCTGCGGATGTATATGCAAAATAATTGGCCGCCTCTTTGATGGTGTGATTGACAAAATGAACTCCCATCGATCACCGACTAGTTCCGCGGGGACAAACCAAAACGCTGCGGATGATATGCGTAAAGTACTTTGGTCGCATCGGCAAGAAGCGTTGTTGTTCGAGCACAGTGCCTCGTCTACCTTTTGTAGCATAACCGTGATAACCAAAATATAGCCGCACCTGTGCCGCCGCAGAGGATCCATGGGCCCCACAAAGTCCATTCCCCACTTTGGCAAGGGGGTAGCGAGTGGCAACCGACGCCATTGGTAGAGCATCACGTCGTAATGCCCACCCACACGCCGATAGACATCACACATGGGCGCGAGCACGGGCATCCTTGAAGAGTGTGGGCCGTAAATAGCCCCGCCAAGAATTTTGGCGTCGTGGGTGTCACCATTGAATGACTCACCACCAAGCCCTTGTGGGCTTGTCGAATCCATATCGCACCCCGTGAGGGAGAACACATCGACGGAGGACCATGTCTTTTGCCTCATTTGTAACATGGCCCGCAACCATGGTATAGTCACTTTTGACTTCACCTGAGAAACCGGTAACAAGTGAGTGAAGTTTTGGAGAGAGCATGGGATCCTCCATGGAAGGGCCGAGAGGAGATATTGCCGATAGTTTTGAAACCAAGGAGGTGGATGTGACTAAGAACAGCTAAGTATCCGAAAAGCATCGTAAACACCCGGATAGATCATCCGTGGTGTGGATGCGGAGAGATAATCTGCACCACATGAGATTTTGCCCCGCTTTGTGAATGATTTTAAAGGGAGCTTAACTCCCCATGTAAGTAAGACCCAACGAAAGCAATGCGCACCGCGGCATGGCCTTGTTGGATCATCAAATAGAGTAGAGCTTGATGATCAACTAATAACTTGATCTTTGCTTCCTAACAAATAATGTCTAAACGCTGGACACAAAAAACTAAGCCCAATGCTTCCCGCCCATGACGTAATAATTATGTCGCAGAGATTGAGTTTCCGCCAGCATAGCTGATGCTCATCATATGCCCGTGAAAGAACATCACCAATGGCAAAAGCCAAAACATCGACATGAACATGAAAAGGCTTGTCCCATTGAGGAGGAACAAGGACCGGCCCCGGGTAAGCAAGATCTTCACCGTTGGAAGGTCAAGCCCGGGATTGTAAGCCCAAGAGGATTCATCACCAGTGAGTTTATGAATGGGATCAAAATGGCAGCAGTCCAGAATGAAGGTGGCATAATAATTGACCTTTACCGAAGGAGCCGGTCTCTTTGATGTTGGAGGTGCTTGAGCCTTCAAATGACGCGAACTAATTTTTGCAGATCCGTGGTGATGCCTTCTTTACCAACCACATGACCCAAAAGAACTCGAGGTGACACAAAAAGTGCACTTCTCAGATTGAGCCCGGATACTTTAATTTATCACATTTTTTTGAAATACCAGGCTTAACTTCTCCAGGATCATCCATGGAGCTATAGGTCGCCGAAATCATCTTGAAAAATTTGAGGAAAGGATTTTCTTTCATATAGTCTTGAAAGACGAAAAGCATGACGCGCTGAAATGTAGATGGAGAGTTTGAGGGGCCCAAAGGGAACCATGAGAGGATCACGAGAAAGGATACACTGGCCTACATCTTCCTTAAGTACCCTTTTTCTTCTTCTTTCTGAGTAGAATGCAAAGAATTTTTGCTCTTTAATTAGGCTTCTCATAACCACTGCGGCCAAAACAGAAGAGCACTTTTTTGTTTAAGACCTTGATCTGAAACGACAGAATAAGATAGCAAGATTTTTGCTTCCCAAGTTTCCTTCTGTTCTTGGAAATAGAACTCATAATCATCCGTCTGTAAGAGCAGCTTTCTTACCAGTTCTTTCACTTCCAACACATATTTAAATCTAGGCATAGAACTAGGTTTCTGCATTTCTTCCTTATCAAATCTTGAGGATGTTTCACATCTGCATCTTCCTCATTCTATAACTGCAAAAACTTTTCCGATCTGATCCATATTCAGGCGCTAGTGGCTGCAATTCGGCGGCGTAGAGAATCCTCTAGGAGACAAAGGGCAGGGCGTCTTCAGCATTTGAAGCAAAGAGCCGATTCTACCAAAACCTGTGAACCAAAAAAAGAGGATTGGACATGCCAAAATGGAGCAAAAAAAACTTGAATTGAAGGGGATTATGAGGAGAAAAACATGGAAGGATTATTCCCGCAAGAATCGAGCTTTATCGGCAACAAATATGGCGCAGATCTGGATTGAAAAGATCCGACGTTATGACTTTCTGAAGCCATAGATCAAATCAAACAATGAAAATAGCAATCACATGCACAAAAATCCCACTTGACTGCAACGTGGATAGCCTCACATTGCTTCAAAGTCTAACTTGTGTTTGTGCAAATGTGCGAAAAAAGTTATTTTTGTCATATAAGAAATAGGGAAATTTTTAAAAATGCCCTTGTATTTTTGTGTAATGGTCAAAAAGCCCTTAATTTCTTTGTATTTGTCAAAATGCCCTTCTTTTTTGTACGTATCTTCATTTTCAGTTGAACGGCGGTGGCGGGAAGCTAGATCCAGAGCACAAACGGCAATTCCAAGCATCAATTTGCCTACATCTGATATGCGAGCACAGATCCGGCAGAAGGACCGGTGTCCAGCAAGTAACGACAGCCTTAAACGAAGCAAGCCGATTCTTCACAAACAGGTACGTTTTGGTTTTTGCATGCTTTTTATTTCTCTATTCTTTCATTGTTGATAAACGATTTGGAGAAACGGTTTGGAGAAAGGGAATTCCGATAGTAGTACTGGCTTCTTTTAAATTAGTTTCTTTTCCAAATTAAGTTCTGCATCAACATCCGGCTGCGCATGTCTTTTACTGTGTCTTTTTTAGCACGCAAGCCTAACCAAGCGTGCAACCCTCCTTGTAATTCTAGGCTATCCACGTAACAGTTCTAAATCAGCAAAATGTGAGATGGCATGTCCTGCACCTTTAGATGCTCTCTTTTACAAATCAATGGCCGAGAAAATTAAAAAATTGGCTAAAAATGGCCGAGAAAATTAGAAAATTGGCTAAAAATTAAAAATGGCACAGAGATGGAAAGGTCGTGAAATAACTCCGTGCCTCCATCGAGCCTTCATTTTTTATGCTTTCGCTCGTCCAATTGCTTCTTCCTGTCAATCCGCAAGTTACATTCGTTTTTTTTTTTTAGTTCTGTGTTGGATAGGAGGGCTTCGTCGTTGCTTCAAATTCCAAAACCGAGATCGTGCATTTCCATTTGTACGGAGATCGCGCATTACCTTTGCAAGTTTGTAGTTTTTGACACTAACTAAACAATCTGCATTGGAACTACTAGCTATGCTGAGTTTGATTGGGAATATATTTATGTTCGGTTTTTGCTCTTACATTTCTTCCTCTCTTCGTACTAACAAAACCAAAACATTCCTATCTGGTAAGAATCCTATATGGGCTTCGTCGTTGCTTCTAATTCCAAAACCGGTAATGTCCCTTTGATATTTCTGTTTTGTTTGTCAATTTGTACCGAGATCGTGCATTAGCGGTTTTCATAGTCCTTTTCGTATTAAACATTTCTTGTTTTTGTAGATGCATTCATCCAAGTGTTTGATTTGTAGACGATTTCTTCAACGAAAACGTATTCTTCCGTAAGTTTTGTGATGCCTTTTTTCCGTTGCAAATGAATTATCTGTACTTGAAAACCATCCGTGATGGCTTAAATGTCAATGAACAAAATCAGAGCAGCAGTCCAAGCCATGCCAAATATAATGTACAAGCCATGCTAATATTTCCTGCATGAGCGTATTTTGTTACCTGCTTATCATAACTGTCTAGATGACATGGATTAGTCTGGCAAATAAGGTCCAAAGCCTTAACTTTTCCCAATAGATATACTCAGCAGCTTGGAACATTAGTTGGGTATATAATCAGTACATTATTATATTGCCTTTATTTAAACAACTTATGCAAGTGATGTTGACACTGATTTGTGGACATCAGAATGACTCCTTTATTGTGATTATGATGTGAATCAATATTGAGCAAAGTTTTATAGACAAGGATGAGCCCCATCTCACCATTAGTCTCAACTGTAGTTCCCTTAATCTAACAGCGAGAATGAGACAGTTCTGGGAAAAAAATCATTGGCCAAATGGGTAGAAAGCTTATGCACTTCATAGCATCATCCATTTTAGTTTCAAAACCTTGATGGTGTGATGTGATGGAACGCCATTGAAGTTGTGCTAAAGAACAAGCCCATTAAAATAATTTATTCATCTGCCACCCATTAACAGAAAAGAAACTAGAAAAATAGGGGATTTAGCCACATGGACATTGTACATTATCTGCAGATTGGCGTTGATGACCTGTCTCATGTCCCTGTGGATATGGAACGCAGGACCTCCTACTGAAGCATAGAGATTTGATATGCCAAGGTAGCATTGGCATTCTACAAACATATTGCCAACAGTTATATACCACTGATATGCCAAGAGTGGCAGACCTGCTTATCATAATTGTTTAGATGACATGGATTAGTCTGGCAAATAATGTCCAAAGCCTTAAACTTTAACCAATATCTATACTCAGCAGCTTGAAACATTAGTTGGGTATATAATCAATACATTATTATATTGCCTTTATTTAAACAACTTATGCAAGCGCTGATTTTTGGACATCAGAATGACTCCTTTTTTGTCATTATGATGTTAAACAATATTGAGCAAAGTTTTATAGACAAGGATGAGTCCCATCTCACTATTATTCTCAACTGTAGCTCCCTTTATGCTGTCACATGACATAATCTGACAGCGAGAATGAGACAGTTATGGGAACGCAGGACCTCCTATTGAAGCATAGAGATTTGATATGCCAAGGTAGGCATTCTACAAACATATGCCAACAGTGATATGCGACTGATATGCCAAGAGTAACAGAGATACCAGCTTTTCAATTTGGATTTTGACCTATTTGTGTGCTAATTTGTCCTACTTGTCTTTTTCATTTCCATTTCCTTGTTTGCATATGCTTGCCTCTTTGTCTGTTTTAGTTAAAAACTTATGCTCAGTTAGTCATGATACCACAACAAGGATCAATTGCCATGCTGGTAATTGCAGTCCTCTCTTGCTATAGTGCTTATGTGTTTTTATATCCTAGGTTATTTCGGTTGATTTTCATTGCCAATTATGCCTGAAAAGCTCAGATACATAGTTTACTCAAAAGTTTATTACAATTGCTAATTCGCCTCTCTTTCCAGAAGCCACATATGTCTCATCTTTCTTTGTTCCAAGAACTAAAGGTTAAAGAATAAATTGTTCTAAATGTTGGCAAAAGCAAAGATGGGTCAGATAACATTTTATTGATTAGCTAGTGTATGTCAAAGACTAAATTCCAGGCAGGAAGTAATGCAGGTAAATAGACATGTTTCGCCTTCCTAGTTTTTCAAGCAGCTTATAGTCCCTTACGTCGGTTGCTTGCCCTGCAGACATGCAACGTATTTGGTACATATCTTGTTGTTTCACGGACTGCACTGCCCTAAAGAATACCACATTACTTCAGATGGTGCAAGCAATATTTTTTTGCCATAACTCTTTTGCCACATATAACATGCCATCTCCTGTTCAACAGGTTGGCACAGAGGAAATTGCAACTTTCATTCTGTCATTCTTAGGAGCTGGAGCTGGCATGACCAATATATTGCCACATGATAGAATTACACTGTTTAGGGTGGCTGCAACAAATTGACTCGATGTGATGATGGTGATGATTTATGCAAGTGGACAATTTATTAGCAACCATTCCTGCAGAAAGTGCTCTTCGGTCTTTTGTGCGAGAACTCATCATCTCATCTATTCTCATGTTTGTCGTCTCTACAGTCTCTATAGATATCAATGCTGTATGCATCATATTGTTCGTTCTTCAACTTTTAATGTTTTTTAAATGGGTTTCCATGAAATTGTGTCAAACTTTAGATTGAAGAGCTGCTGGACTTGCAGTAGAGGATATCGTGCTTCTCAATTCTATCATTGCAGGGTATGCAGTTTTGCCACATCCATATTTTCTGTGCCTCGTCTTTGCTCTTTGTAAATGAGGCTCTTTATGTGTGTGCTCTCACACTTCATATGGACATGTACATCTATATCATCTTCTATTCCTAAGCGCCATAGATTTTGTGTTTCTCATGCAATGGCTTAGCAAATGTCTTCATGCTTGGACAATAGTATTGTTTGGGCAATGTGAGAATGACAATTTTTGGATGGTACATATTGCATCAAGTTGCGGCAAGGGACGACTTGCTTGTTGTGGCAAGCGGAATCCGTGAAAAATTTTTGCATGTATTCAGTTATTGCTATTATCTCTTGGAAAGGTTCGAAGGAGGCTGCTCTACTATCTTCATAAAACTTAGAATTGTTGCCTTAACTTTTATTTGGTTCTTCGACATTGAGCGTGAAATTTATTTAGCTTAATGGTGTCGTCTTGGAGGCTGTTTTTCAAGTGTTAAAATGGCCAATCATTTAGTGCACAATTGCAACACGAGAAAAGTAATTTATATATGTACATTGTTTCTTTGTGTAATTATTGTGCCTACGCTCGGTTATGGAGAGGCTTGAGGAGGAGTTCGCGACATATCGTTGGACAAAGTAAGTCTCTTTTCCGAATCATTTTTCTGACAGACAACCATGGCGCTAAGAAACATGAATGCGACGTCATATATAGATAGTTTAATGCATGGTGTTGTTTGAGAGGCATGCATCTCATTAGTTTTGGTAGTTTTTTCTAAGATGGAGTTTTTGGCATATCTCAGTATACAGCACGAACGTGGGTAAATCCGAAGAAGTTCCCAATGAAGATGCAGTTTTATAGGGATCATTTCTTTAATATCAGTAAAGAAGGCTTTACTCTGCGGCCCAAATATCTAGATATCCACCTATCTCACAAAACAAGATCTTCCATGGGACAGTTTAGAGGCTCCTTTGATCAATTAGGAATTGGATTAGGACAAGTGTTAGACCTCAAATATGCAACAACTAGGAGAGGTGGAAAATGAGGAAGATTTTTATCTTTGTATGTCCCTGTCTTACCAAGATTAATTGGATATAGATCAGAAATGTGTTCATAGTAGATCTCTACTTAAGCAAGAGGCTTGCATGAAATTTGAGTAGCCGCCACTTTACACCAGACACATCTCATCTCTTTTATTATCAGTGATGCGATGAACCATAAATATAAAGCACCATCTTCTTCCCAATGGTAGGAGAGAGTCTCCTTGAGGACTTCTAAAACAATCAAACGAGCTTCTTTGAGGGCTTATAAAAGAGTTAAGTGGGCAGTCTGGATGAATCACAAGCAACCCTTCCAAGATAAAGGGATTACACGTATCTACATTCTACATTATCTGGAGATTGGCGTGATGTAAAGTTGTCTGTCGTGAATTTTTTTAATTCTTGCACTCATTGTCTTTGAGGTAACTTAGTTCCTGGTCGTTTTAACATAGATGCGTAATTGCAACTCAGTAGGAATATTTTGCATAGTTGCAACTCAATAGAATTTTTTTCCTTTCTCGATCTTGCATTGTGCTTGAATCGGCCTGACAGGTGACCTCTCTCATGTCCCTGTGGGTATGGAATGCAGGACCTCCTGCTAGCTTTATGAATCAAGGTTATAGCTTAGCAGAAGATTTAAATCCTTTTTGCAAATATCCTTCCTAGATTTGAATCCCTAGATATGTGCGCAAAGATGAACATAAAGCAATGAGTCAACTTATTAGTGCAAAAAAGGCAGACCCAGCAACTTTCTCTCCACATAGATGTACAGTGCACCATCATGATTATTTTAACGGATAAATTTATATTTAGTGATTCTACCCATATGTTTGAACAAAAAGCTTAAGAAAAAAGATGAATAATACAAAGTAGCAAGACTCATAACTTGGAAGAAGAAGACATTAATGACATTGATACCAAATTCATGCATGCACTCAAGAATCAGTTCCATAGAAATTTTTCATGTTAATTTTAGTCTATAAGTATAGTTTTTAGTTTGATCTTGCTTGACCACAACCCCTGGCGTGCATTTTTGCTAGTTTTTCTTTTCTTTCCAATATTGCAGGAATTGTTACAAGGGTTATCAATATGGAGCTAGTTTAAGGAACAATATTTGATTCATTGATAGAGGTCAAGAATGCAGTTCCGACAGATGCCATTACATCATAAACTGAATTCAAAGTTATTAAATCTGATAGATCACGGTTTAGAGTCAAATGCAGTGATGAGAATTGCACATGGCACTTATTTGCTTCTTTGATTGGTGAAGGCCCAAGATGTATGATTCGTTCAGTAGGAGTGCATAATTGTCGTGGCAACCAGCAATTGAACAATAAAGAAGCATCAGCTAGTTGGCTGGCAAGAAAATACCAGGAAAAGTTCAGAGAGCATCCTAATTATAAGCCAACAGAGCTGGCGTTACTGTGACCTATACAGTTGCTTACAATGCAAAGGAAATAGCTATGGGCATCATTAATGGAGACTACAGAAGAGGTTAGAAAAAATTACAAGCCTTCTGTCAGAAGCTCTTAGAAAGCAATCCAGGAAGTAGAGTTGCTCTTGAGGAGAGCAATGGACGTTTTTGTAGGTTATTCTTTACCTACGGAGCATGTTTGACTGGTTTTTTGAGTTGTAGGCCTTTTGTGGGATTAGATGGCACTTTTTTAACTGGGAAATATCTGGGTCATCTCATTTGTGCTACAGGTATTGATGCCACAGGTAGTCTTTTTCCTATCACATTCGGGGTCATTGACAATGAAAACACAGAGAATTGGGTATGGTTTCTGCAGTATTTACGCAATAGCTTGCAGGTGGACTCAAGTCTCACGTTTGTATCAGATAGAGACAAAGGTTTGCAAGAGGCCTGGCTTTCCAAATGCATATTGCATGAGGCACCTCGAAGCAAATTTGAAGAAAAAATGCAACAACACTGAGTTTTTGCATTTCTTTTGGGAGGTTGCATGAGCAAATACAATCCCTGAATTTGAAGAGCAAATATGTAAGATGAGGAATTTGAATAATGCAGCAACAGATTGGTTATTAGAGACCACACTACCAAATAGCTGGGCTACTGCACACTTCCAGGGGCATCGGTTTGGTCATTTGACCTCTAACATATCAGAGTCTTTGAATTCTCTATTATTGAATGCAAGGGAGAAGCCTATAATTGCTATGCTCATTGATATTAGACAGACATTGATGGAGAGGTTTCACGTACGGGGTAATGAAGCGAAGCAAGCATGGCAATCTGCAGGTCAAAGTGCACCATTTACTTTGGTACCTGAAGAAGAGAAGCGCATAACAGAATCGACTAATCGTGCAAGGCAGTATAGAATTTTACCATCAGATGGAATTGTGTTTGAGGCAATCACCCCAGAGCACAGACGAATAGTTGATCTAGTGCACCATACATGTACTTGTTATGCTTGGCAACATAGAGGAATCCCATGTGCTCATGCTGTGGGAGCAATTTTATGGCTGAAGAAATGTCCACAAAGTTATGCACATCCTGAGTATTTACTGAGAGCATGGCGTGATGCATATGAAGGTGCAATTTTCCCCTTTGAGGATGTGATAGAGGACGAGGAGACCAATCTAAAACCTCCTGCTACACGTAAGCCACCTGGTCGGCCAAAGAAAAAACGCATCCGTACTGAGGACCGCTTCAAAGAAATACGACCATACCGGTGTTCTAGGTGTGGCCAATATGGACGACATAATCGCAAGAGTTGTAGAAATGCGATCGCGGACTGATCTATGGTACTGATGTATGTGTTCTTTCCGTCCACAAGACTAAGATGCTGCAGACTGATCTATGTTAATGTTCATTTTATTCTTTGTCTTCACTTTATTCTTGTGAATTTTGCGACCTCAAAAGACATGAAAGAATCTTTTTGCAGGAAGTTTTGGTTAATGAAAAGTAAATGCTGTTGAGGTTTATGTTAAGGTTTAAGCTGCCTTGGATGCGTATTGAATGATTCCTATGTACAGCAGTTTACATCACAAAACGATTCATGTAGCTACAAATTCAGATACAATTCTGGCAACTGCGAAAAGTTAAGAATAAGTGGTATTGACTGTTACCAAAACACGTATGCCTTGCCTAATGTCAATAACATTGATGAACAAGAAGCATGTTTTCATGCTCAACTACATCCCATGTAAATTCCTTGCACCTCTCCAGCACTAAGAGCAGCTCCAGTCTGCATGATAGATAATTACCTTGATTTCTCACTTGGGCAACAGCTTGAGGAATGAGAACTGAGATTGCTGAAGGGACAAATTTGTTCTGTATAAAAAAAAAATGCGTGCTTTTGTTGTGCCATAAATCTTCATGGTCTATATCGTCTATCTATTATGATTTTCTTTTGTTCAGGCATAGTTTTGACTTTTAACGTCTTTCATCACTTTGAAATCTAACAAACATTTTCTAGCAGAGAAAATGGTCCTGCTTCTATCGCTTGCACTGACTGGAAAATGATAGGGTTTAAGACCAATTCTGCATCTATCGCTTGCACTTAACATTTTGAATCTCCATCAGAGCTCCGATAGCTTTCAATGCTTTTTCCAGAATGCATTGTTTATGATTTCTGACAATGTTAGCTCCAAGCCAAGTTCAGAAGCGAAATTCAGCGAGATCACTATAGATTTTACCTGGAAAACTATAGATTAGACGACCAATGCATTTGGGGTGGACACAATCGCTGGACCAGCAGCAGGGGACTCAAGAGTACACAGAAAGCGATGTAATATCAGAGCAGATGAAACGGACCATGGATACGGCATATCAGGCCGCCGTTCAGCTGAAAATGAAGATACGTACAAAAGAGAAGGGCATTTTGATAAATACAAAAAAAATTGGGGCTTTTTGACAATTACACAAAAATACAAGGGCATTTTTAGAAATTTCCATATCATTACACGTCAGCAAGTTAAGGCTGATGTGTCAGTTCTCTATTGCCTAGTCATCAATGAAGGCGCGACCTCTCCTATCCTTTACCTCTGGCTATGGCGATATGGCGAAGCGGTTTAAGGTGCGCTCTTTTCTATTATGCTTCTCTGCACTAGCGCAGATGTGGTGTCGGTTTTGTTCAATCAACCTGTTTGGGCGCTTGTTGACGAATCAAAAAATGTGGATTTAGCAGTAATTTCCCGTATATCTTGTTAAGAGAGCACCATGCTGAGACGGGAAAGAACACCTGGTCCTGGTGCTTACAACAATGATACTCGTCCTCTCAGCCCCTCACCTCCGGCTTACACCATGTCCCAACGAACCCCTAATCCTATGGATATGGAGCTTCCAGGACCAAGCACATATTCGCCAAAAATTCAGAAAAACAGCCCTTCATATAGTCTCGGATTCAGACACCCTTTTCTAGACCGTGAGAAGATGAACATGCCTGGTCCAGGAACTTATGCACAAGATACGCCTCTTACTCATTTCAAAGAGCCTGCATATACCATGGGTTCAAAGAAATTTCATTATGCTCGTGATGCTTCACCTGGACCTGGTGCATATATTATTAAAGCCAATTCTCAGGGGCCACAATACACTATGTTGGGAAAGAAAACTGGTGCTCATGGGGATGAGATTCCTGGCCCTGGTTCATATAACATGGATAGTCATAGACCTACAAGCCCAAGTTATACCATTGGCAATCGGGTGAATAAATTGTATCCTGATACCACACCTGGTCCTGGAACTTACCGTCTGTTGGAAGGAAGAAATGGTCCTGCATATAGTATGTCTAGTCGCAGGCCCCATCGCATCCCCCATGGTCCAGGTCCAGGACAATACCAGATTGATCAGGCTTTGGCTGTGGCCTATCCAAAGGAGCCTTCTTTTACCATGGCTCTTCGTCACCAGTCTCGTCTGGGCAATGGTGTCCCTGGACCAGGAACATACTCTTCTGCAATTAATCTGCAGAGTCCTTCTTATAGTATTGGTGGTAAGAGGTTTTTATCATATTTGACCAAAACCCCTGGACCAGGGGCATATGATGTTGCAGAAAAACCAGTTGATGCACCAGCCTTTACCATGGGAGGCAAGACAGTAAAGGCTCGGTTGCTCTCTTTGCCCGGACCTGGTGCTTACAATCCTAGAGTGAAGTCTGATTCTCCATCATATAGTATACTTAACAAGAGAATGGATATTTCAGGCAGCAAAACTCCTGGTCCAGGAGAATATGATATTGATGGCCATACAGTAGAGAAAACACCTGCCTTTTCTATTGGCAGAAAGTTTGAAAGCAGATTCGACACCAAAAGTCCAGGACCAGGCACATACAAGGCGGTTTTACCTAGTGGTGGCCCCAAATTCAGTATGGGCTCAGGGACACAAAGATTTGCCTACATGTACTGAGCATTAACAGACATGGAAGGGAGGAATATATGCTGGTTAGTGTGCTTTTGTGCATATTGAGTTTGTTTGCAGGTCCATTCAAGGCCATTTGGAAGGTATTTTCTATAAGGACTTCTCAGTTATAGCAAACTTAAACTGACAGTATGTCCTTCCAGGTCTAATGATATTTTGTGATCCGTGGGTTGCTACGTTTCTTCCTTGAAATCAGGAAGATATCACCACCTGTAAGTCTTGGCTAGGCTATTGCCATGGTTTTTTTTCAGCTTTTGGCACTATTGGCATGTTCTCTTTGTTCAAAAGCTAGCCATGTAATTTTTGATAGTGAAAAAATGATCAGAAAATTAGGTGCCAAACTGCTTGGTCATTTATCTAACTTATATAGCCACTAGAAGGATGAGAAATGGTGCTGATTCGATGCTTGATTCCACCAGACAAGAAATGCAACAAATTAGCGTAGCTTGCAAGCTCATTAGATTATTGTGAATATCACAAATGTTATATACATATGTATTCTATGGTACAGATTCATCTATATGGCAATGCATCTAAATACATGGAAACGACACTTCCATATGGCAGTAACTTTTGGCATGCTCGTGAGGGTTCAATTCCCTTCATCTGATTAGGCGTAGAAATAAAAAAATCTTGGATTGGAATTTTGGACTTCCTTTTTTGTTTTTGTGCGTAACTTTTAACGCTATGGTCTTATAATTGGATGCTGATATGCGGGTTTGTGCACATCGAAGAGGAATATTTGTTATTCAGAAATCTTGTGTTGTTTTCCCATTTCTATGTCCATTCTTTCTATGTGCTATGACATACCTTTGATTGATGTGGGATTGTATGCTGATATGATGGGTTCAACGTGAATTTGTTGGTCTACGTTAGTTAGATTAGCATAGACAAGGTTCTTGTCGTGAACGTTAGCACTTACTACAGGATAAATGGAGGAGAAACCATTTGCACTGGTTATGACCAGTGTGGAACAAACTCTAAAAAACCCAACAAATATATTTCCTGTATAATTTATGCTAGGCGGAAGGGGCCTATGAAAATTGGGGCCTATGAAAATTTAGATTTCATCCGGAAAAATATAAAGAAACCCATGGATTTTGACCGGAAAAATTCTTGGAATTTTTCGCACGTTTGCACAAACACAAGTTGACACTTTGAAGCAATTTTAGAGTGTCCACGTTGCCGCCAAGTGGGATTTTTGTGCAAGTGGAAGCTATTTCAACTGTTTGATTTCATCTACGGTGAAGAAAATACATGAAAAATCCAGTGTGTTCAGGGGCGTTGGAAGTTATGCTGGCGTTACGAGAATTTGTATTGGCTCGTTCTTTGCCGCAGTGTTTCCATCTCTATTTTTGCTGCGTTTTTTTCCCTCTAGGCGTTTCTATCTCTATTTTTGCTGCGTTTTTTCCCTCTAGGCTTGCGGGCTGCCTCTGCCGGAATCTACACAAAGAGGTCGCTGGAGGTGGTTTGAATCTATACAGGAGAGGTTGCTTGCAATGGAGGAGTGCCTTTGCTTCTGGTATTCTTAACAGGTACTTATCTTAACCTCATGAACATTATCCTAGCATCAATACAAAACTGATTGTTCTAAGCAAATTGTGTTGAAGCCACATGAAACAGACGAATGTGCCTCATGCAATCATAGCTAGTTATATCTCTTCCCTGGGCCATACATCAGTGATGGGCTGTCTCTCAGATGGATTCAGTTTTGTTTGGGCCTTCAAAGAATGCTAAGAAATCTTTTTTCTCTATCGGAAATTCTTGATTTCAATAGGTTGGATGCTAGTGTTCCTAGGAACTTGGCACACACTGGTTATGACGACAAAAGGAGCAAAACCATTTTTCAGCCAATATATTCAAAAGGCATTTCGATCTATTTTAGGTTCTGAGCCTCTGCTCCACTTTTTTAGGGCATTATTGACCTGCCATTGATCATTGACTTTGACTTCATCCACTATCCTGAGTTTTAGCCATTGTCTTGGTATCTTGACCCTTGACTTTCACTTTTTGACTCTGGCTTGTCAAGGAAGCAAAACAACTTTTAAACACATATTCAAAAATCGTTTCGATCATTTTTGGTTTCACTGCTTCACTTTTTTAACGGCGTTGTTGACCCACCATTTGACTTTGACTTCAGCCATCGACCCAGGTTGTTAGCCAGTGACTTGGTATTTTGACCCTTGACTTTGATTGTTTGACTATGACTTGTCAAAAAGCCTTCCCCAGAACTTGTCGTATGATATCCAAATTTGACGGGCATCGAATTTGAGTGTCTTTGTGGCCCGCAGCTTGTCTTCTAACATTCAAATTGGACGGGCGTCGAATTTGAGAGTCCAAACCTCATAGCTTCAACTAAACTTTGCAAGCTTCCTTGCTCTCCCTGCCAAAAAATTTCCAAAGCAGCGAGAATTGAATCGCACACCTCTAGGGCTAAATTCCTCCACTGTGCCAACCGCTAAGGGCAGGCATCGCTTATGCTTTGCTTTCATCCCTCTACTTGGTTAGTGATCCAAGAGTCTCTTATCTCTCCTCCCCCTTCCCCCAGGTCCCCCTTCGGCCCTTTTGCTCCCCCTCTCCTTCTAGACCCCTGCTCTAGTCATGGTATCTCCAGTGGCCATCTCCCCAAGTTCCAAGGAGGTGCATATTAATGGTGACACCCATCAAATTCCGCAATATCAGTCAGTCACAACCCGATGGCACCTTGCATGTATTTGTGGAGGAACACACAGACAACCCATCACAAAAAATGCCCAGACCAGACAGTATAGGCAAGGGAGAGGACTCCATCATAAGGAAAGAGTCCTGCACAAAGGCTCAATCAACAAGCTCATCTCGACACGTCGATGGCCGTTGCTCGAACCTGGCTGCACACCAAGTGTTTGTGAAGAATTAGAAGCAGATCTAAGCGATGGTTGAGAATAACACTGCTAGGATTGCCAGCCTAGCCGAAAAGATACAGTTCTCAATGTCTAAGCAACTGGCTACTGAGAAACAACATGTCATGGGTGTGGAGGCCCATATGCAACAGCTGGAGGACAGCCTCCATGTAGTGCGCTTTGAATGGCAGCAAGACACCCTATCCACTAGCATTGATGTCATCGCGTGCGATTGGAAATGTTTTGAGTAGGAGACAAACATAACTATCTCTTGCCTTTGATCAGAAGCTGAGGAGACCACCACTACTCAAAGGACTGTCCAGGTAGCCACCGCCAAAAACTAGCTGCAGCTCCAGACTCCTCAAAATAGGGTGAGCATGATCGAGACAACATCATCAGCAATGGTTACTACAGTTACTTCTTGGCTATAAAGGTCGGAGCATAGCTATGTTACTTAGGAAGCAGATGTGCAAGAGCTACGGACAATTGTTTAGCAGGGTAAAGGCCTCCATGCAAATGCTCATGAGCAATTGCAGCAGTGCATGCACAAATTGGAAAGACAACAATGGCTCCAATAAGAGATGAGCTCTCGGCTTCCTCTGTGCCCACCTGTATGCACCTGTGCTCCTGCACATTCCATCTGGAAAACCACTGAGCTCTCTTGTCCTTCCAATAGGCCTTGAGCCGTGGCGGTTCCATTGCTATGGCATAAGCCAGGTGCGGAAGACGGACATAGCCCATATCGATAACCTTCTGGAAATTGACGACGTGTCTATCAAGGGCTGCCAACTGAAGAGGCAGAAATCCTGTCTTCTGTAGCAGGATTTGATATGGGACCGTGGATTTCACCTTCAAGTCGCCAGGGATATCATTGAGCCCCAGACCTCGACCACGTACAGAAGAACAGGTTCCAGCAGTACCCTGAACAGATGTGACTGATGGCTCCAATCATAGAGCTCTGCCCTGTGGTTGTTATTCTGCATTGCATAGAGCGCTTTCTAGCCTATCGTCATTACAATCGGATGGATGTGTCCCAACATAGGGAAGAAGGAAACTCCACTCCCAAGTACTTGTAGGTGGATGTCACCTGCACAATTTGCCCCCAATAGGTGAGTGAAGGGGGCCTAGGGTGGCATAAGGATAATATTACGACCACCTTAGTCTTGGCCAAATTGACGCGCATGTCTATGGCCTGGCAGAATACATCCAGGATGTCTAAATGAGACTGCATATCCTCCTGAGTGTGGGTCAGGAGGTCGACATCATCCACATAGATGACATGTCTGATGACTTGATGCAAAAGCTGGCTGCCACGCCCCCATTGTCAGCGAGCCCGGTTTCCAACTGGTCAATGTAAAGGCCAAATAGCGTTGAGAGAGAGAACATCCCTGTCGGACCCCGATACTACTGATAAGTGGTTGCCCCGTCAGCTGCATTCGACCATAACAACTCTCATACAGCCTGTACATTGCATTCTACATCTCCATAGGAAGACCCAGTTGGTGCAATCTTGCCCACAGCTTTTCCCGAGGCACAGTGTCAAAAGCATTCGCGAAGTCAACAAAGCAGCAATACAAATCTTGCCGGCGGTTCCTGCTGTCTTCAACCAAGGTCCTCAATATGAAGATATGATCAATGGTTGAGGGGCGAGATCTAAAGCCTGCTTGCATGAGGGTCCACACGTCTGCTACCTTTGCCCATCTTGTCACCTGCTGCTCGAGAATGCCAGCTAGCAGTTTGGAAAACACCAAACTGACCATGATTGTCCGGTAGTTGGCTGGACAATGTGGATCCCTTGCCTTATAAATGGAAACAACCATGCTTGTGGTCCATTACCCGGGGAAACCTTCCTGTAGTACTCTATTGAATAGGGTAGTGAGGATCGGTACTATAGGCTGCCCTGCCCACCTGAGCAATTCTGCTTGCATGCCGTTCAGGTCCGCTGCTTTCCCATTGGCCAGACATTGTAGGCCCTGGATGACATCATCCTCTGTGAGTTCTAACATCGGACCATTCTGTGGGGGTATATCCCAGGGGGATCATAGAGTTACTGCAAGTACTGCTTCCGCTGCCCAGTAGTGATATGCCCTATAGGTTGCACTGGCTTTCGAAGCACCCTTCTCCAGAAGGTTCTGGAATGACTGTCCAGTAGGTAAAACATTTCCCCTTGGTGCCTCGCAAGGTACCACGCTTTCTTTACCTTCAGGAATGCGCGATATTGTGCGGTGGCCTCCCGGGGGATGCACATCTTCTTGGGACCCCATACATAATGCGTAATGCGGAAGGGGTCCCTTTTAGGGCAATCATGCGTATCGTCTGGCGGTTCTAAGGGTTGGTTTTTATGCATCGTGAGGGGGTACCTTCAATGGTTCCCCCCCCCCTCCCGTCAGGTATACATGAAGGGGTCCATCGACGAGTCCCTCCCGCCTCGAGTCTTCTCCCGAATCATGTGTTCCTCGAGGTCGAGCCCATCGAGAGAAAGCCCGTGCGTCCTGCCCGAGCTACAATCTGCAAGATAAGGTAGTTTTTGGAGGTTTAGTAGCAGGGTTCGATTATTATATTTAGAATCTGAATCAGGGAAATGCATTGTTATAGGCTTTGCTAGGGCATTGCTACAGCCCTATAAATCTGTTCTAAGAGGACTGAATCCGTTCTAGTTTAAGGGGCTGCATTCATTCTCATATAAAGTCCATCAAGATTTGTTTCTTATTTTTGAACTAATTCCAATGTCACATGAGGATACAGTCAGGCCAGTGTTTATTTTTTTGGAGAAAAATGAGATTGGGTACGTGCATTGCCCACCAAACTGTAGCTATAGTGTGGTTCGAAGGGAGATAGATGCACTGAAAGGCAAGAGTTTTTCTTCCTGGGTTTACGACAGATTCCTATTTCACGAAAGCAGGAAGAGAGGTATTTTTGTCGTGAGAACACAATAGAAGTTGCATTTGCCAATGAGTTGGTTGTGAAGCAACCCAAGCTGTATTTGAAGCAGACAAATAGTGTGATATCTTTGTTGATCTTGAACTTTTGCATGAATGTGACATGCCAGCTTTTAAGAAACCTCGATCTGAACCTCTGACCGATGTGGCATTTGCCAATGAGTTGGCTGTGAAGCAACCCAAGCAACCTGTATTTGAAGCAGACAAAGAGTGTGATATCGTTGATGAATATGCCATGCCAACTTTTAAGAAATCTCGATCTGAACATCTGACCGATGTGGGATCACTAGAATCATCCAGAAGTACTATAGAAAGCAGGACATAAAGGTATATAACTTCACTTGCGCTACAATTTTTTCTTGTATTTTTTAGTTGTGGTATTAATCCTCCATATTGTTGTATTAGAACTTTTAGTGAAGGTGAAGGAGAAGGTTCAAGACAAGTCATCCGGATGCAATCAAAACTTGCAAGGCCTGGAGAAGTAGCAGTGTATAAACGGCGCATAGAAAAAGTGAGGAGAAAGCTTGTGGCAATCAACAGGCATGACAAATTTGAGCTCACCTCATGTGACGAGGATGGTAAAGCCAAGTTCAAGATCTATTGCCATGAATGTAACAATGAATATGGGACATGTAGTGAAGATATGTGGTACAACTTTTTTGCCTCGCATTGCAAAACGAAGGCCCATTTGGATAAATATTTTGCTAGAGTCAAGATGAGCCATGATGATGAAAAACTTAGGCCAGGTCTGCACTCTTGGATTTCTGATTTTTTGCTCCAGAGTTTTCTAGGATGTTTAGGGTCTGGGTTCGGGATCTCCTGCAAGACAGCCCTCAGTGAGGACCCTTGGATCAAACAGGAAAATCCTAGCTGAGTGCACGCGGGATTTTACAAAGGAATCGAAAAGGAAAAACAGGAAAGAACAACAAACAGTGAAGATAATGATGCTTCCTTGATATCACTGAGTGTACATAAGCTCTCGGAAACGAGAAAAAGACTCGAGACAAGGACTAAAACTCATCTAGAAAACTGAGTTCTAACTCTACTCATATATAGTACAATGGCCTTGGGCCCAAAATAGGTGTTTGGCAGATTTCGCTCCAACTCCTTGATCAAAGCCTGATTTTCAGGAAATCTGGCGGTGCCTTCTTTACGTGCCTGGAATCACGCTAAGTCTTGTCAGACTTGCCGGGTCGTCATTTATCATTCTCTGCCTCTTCTTTGGCGTGGTCTTCAGCCTGGTCTTCGGCGGGGGTTTGCTACCTGATGCTTGACCTTGACCTGGTCCTGGCGTCTTGTTCCTGCCTTGTTCCGTGGTGTGCATGAATAGTCCCGTACCAGGACGTACAGGACTAACACTCCCCCCCCACCAAACGACACTAAGGGGAGAGAAAATTTGGAACAGACTCAGGAGGTGGAAATCCAGCAACTTCAAAATCATCTTGTTTGGTATGAGGGCGGTTGCCAGAATGATAGGTCGTGATAAGCTCCTGCCGGTCCTTGAGAGCCTCAGGAGTATTGAGACCAATTGCAGGATGGGCGTCGATAAGAAAACCAGACTGCACCATGTCTTCAAAGGCACGGTGAGCCTCTGTAGTGATATATTGGCACTCCATCAGAAGACAGGTCTGAAGGCCGAAGGCACGGGCACTGGCATTAGGGTTACAATAATAAATCGGTCTCTTCCGTGCAAGTGAGCACAATAGGAGGCACTTCAGAGCAGCACAAAAACCTGCTTGATGATGAACAGAAGGATCCGGGGAGGTGGCAGCACACTCTAAGAACTGAGTGAGACCCCAGATAGCATGAGTAGGCGTCTGCCATCCTTTTTTGTTGGGGATATAGATCCAATTGCTTGTGCGTTCTAAAGTATCACCGTGACACCGTCAGGCCAGACAGAGCGGCGTATAAAACGTGGATCCCACCTAAGATCCATGTAAATATAAGCAAGAGTCGAGTCAGCGTGCCCATCCATAACCTTGGTCCAAAAGGGGAGACACCAATCAGAGGTGAGATAGCGTCATCATGGTGGCACTCCCAGAGATGCATACAGATAATTTTCAGGTTGGGAATGCATCGTGGGCTTCTGAGCCTGCTCCCGGAATTCTCGAACGAGATCTGCATCCAATGTTTGACACCATTGCTCCCAGTCAGAAGAAGGAAGCATACTATGTACCGGTGGTGAAACCCATTCCGTGGGGACAGTGTGGCTGTCCAGATATACACGCAGAGTGTTGTAGCCTCCCAGATGTTGTAAATAGATTTGGGCAAATTGAATACTCTCATCCTCAGACAAATTCTTACGAACTTGTTGCAGGGTCTCGGCACTCCAGAGTGGAAGATGAGTAGCAAGCTCGGTCATATACTCCTCTTTGAAAGTGTTGGCGTGAGCTGGATCCTATAAATATTTGTTATCGGGTAATAACAACCATTGAGCGTGTGCATTGCCACTGAAGACCCCTCAAGGAACTTGTCCAGAGTGTCAGCCAGATAGAAATCATGAAGAACATAAGGCATGGGCTGGACCAGGTGGAAGATGAAGAATTCAGGATCTTCACAGGTGAGGAGGCCATATACCAAGAGAGCGCAGAGGAGTCCTTTATCTTCAATGGAGAGATCTGGCCAAATGGTGAGAAGATCCGTGCTGCGGAGGGGCTCATGAATTTTGCCATTAGCAGAATACCATTTGAGAAGGAAAATATGTCGGCGTGAGACAACATAATCCAAGTAACCGGAGGGAGTGAAATAATCCCTGGGAATTGTCATAGCCAGCTGCAGGTATATTTCGTGTTGACTCTGCGCTTCTTCAGCAGACTGGAGAGCTTGATTGAGTTGGTGTTCAAGATCCCTGATTTTGTTATCTTTGTCCAGGAGGAGAAGGGACTGATCACGGACCCGGCGGTGTGAGGGCGTGGCGTGAGAAGTTGAAGGAGCTTGAGAGCTGAAGTTGAAGACTAGCAATCTCTGTGTCATCAATGAGTTTCTGCTTCTGAGGGTGGAGACCTGACCTTCTAGAAGAGCAATGTGCTCATCACGAAGTTCAACATGGCGTAACTGACTGTTGTAATCTTTGGAGAGATCAGTATACATGGTCTGGAGATCAGTGAGGAGCTTATCCTTATCCTTGAGTTGGGCAAGAAGATCCTGGATGGTGGTCTGCAACTGAACCTGCTGATCTGCAAGCATTGCAGTCCGTTCTTCTTCTGCTTTGAGAGCCTCACGGGCCTGTAACATGGCAGCGTGCTTAGTTTGGAGACTGTCTTCAAGAGACTGAACTTGCGTGATGGCCGCGTCAAGATCTTGTTGAAGAGCATCCGTGGAATCCATGTTATGTTGGATTCCATTCATAAAATTCTCTTGAGAGTCTTGGAGCTTGAGCACACATTCTTGGACATCTTGCTGATATTGATAGAGTGCGCGACGTGAAAGTGGGGGTTGCAGGGGTTGAAGAAGCAATGACGGTGGTGGACGGATGGGATGGGTATTCTGGGAAACTTGCTGAGAGCGGGAGTGTTGGATTTCTGTGGACTGCGAGGATGGAACATTGATGACGGGTTCTCGTTGCTGACGGTTAGGAGAAGAAGATGGTTGTGGATGGGAGATGTCATCTTGAAGATTCCTGACAGCAGAAATAATGTTGGACAGTTGTTTCGTGGAGGACTGAGAATCAGTGTCCAAATTTGTGGGAGAACCTTGACTGGGAATAAGAAGACAATGATCAATGAGGGCTTGCATGTGAGCACCCATAGCAGATTCTAAACCAGAGGCAGGAGAATGACGGATTCTATCCAGTTCATAGCACAACCGGTAGAACAAAATTTGAGGCCAATCAAGATGGTGCGGAGAGTGAATGGCCATTATAGCAGTATGAAAGAACGGCTTATTGATGTGGGTGTTCTTGATGGAGTAACCAAAGAACTTACGCCACAAAAACTTCACAAAGCCTTCATGTGGTTTGGCAATGTTAGTGAGCTTATGAGTGGTGGCCGCATAAGGAGTTTGGCCATACTTGGTAACATCCTGATCCTGTAGAGCAGCCCAAGTTAAAGAAGGATTGCGGATGGGCAAATGAAATACCTCTGCCAGAAGGGCCGGGGTGAGGAGGATACGAGTGTGATCAACTTCTGTGAGATAACCTGCGTTGGTCTTAACCAGATGAGTAACAAATTGTCGGAGCTGGACTGGATTAGACGCCGGGAGTTCTTGCCGAGAGAACTCGAATAATCCCGTGTGTTCTGCGACTTCACGACTGGGATCTTCCAAGGGATCTCTGAGAGTGGGAGTAGAAAAAATCATGGATTCAAAGAGAGCCGGATCCCTGGGGACTGTGACTTGAAGAGTGGGGAACTTAGGCGAAGCGGCCATAGCGATGAGCAAAGAGAAGAAAGGAAGTCGGAGGGTGGAGGGTGGAGGACGAAAGAGATGCGAAAAGGTTTAGGACGCGCGGGTGTTGCGGAAGGCTATTTGAGGAGAAGAAACGGAGCCGTTGCTGATGCCAGATGGCGGCAGATCTGAGAAAGGCGATTGGGAGGCAAAAATTTGGCTGTGTCCCCAAGCGGTAAAGGAAGATCAAAGGAACGGTCGAGATGATTAAAAATAAACGGTAGGATGTGACAACGTATTGAAGGTATGAGTAATAATGACTGACGGGCGTAGGACGAAGGAATAACCATTAATGCAGGCAACTCGAGAGTGGAATATCATAAAAATGAATGGCAGAAGGTACCTTGACTAGATTTGCGGCCGGATAAGGGAATCTAGAATTAGAAATTGCATGCATGCAACCACGTTAGCAAATTTGTGATTGGTCCACGCCGGCAGAGCTTTAGGCAGTCTGGCTCTATAAAGCGAACAGTGGGCAAGCAGAAAGCATCCGTTGGCGAAGATGGATCTCGAGTGTACTATGCCGCATAACTGTAATGAATGGATCACCGCGAAGATGAATGCGCTGGATCTCTGGAAGCTCCGCAACTGTGGAATTCCTATGGACGGCTGGTGTGCCGGGATGGCTGAGCATCCCGACCCTCTGTCAAACCCAATGGAGGTGTTGATCCACCTTCGCTGGGACCACGAGCAGTGCCTCTACCACATCCTCCATGTGACCTCTGCTCCAAACCCAGAGTAGAGGTCCCTTTTTTAATGTAGGATTTTGTAAATAGGGCTCAACCCATAGCGAAAGTATATGGGCAATGCCCACATTTTGTTTTTCTCGACAAATATAATATAAATATGCTTCTATTCACTGTGTTCAGAGTCTGAATGTGCTTGTTGATCTTTAGAATGAATTGTTGTGTCATCTGTATGAAACTGTTTGAGGCGAAAGCCATTAACCAGAGTAAGTAGTGGCGTGCCATCTAACTCTACCAGTTTGAAAACGCTGGGTTGCACCACTTGAAGAATTTGATACGGACCAAGCCACCGAAATTTTAACTTGCCTGGAAAATTTTTGTATCTAGAGTCATAAAGTAGAACTAAATCACCTTCTTTAAATGTTTTGGCTTTGAGGTGTTTGTCATGCATGATTTCCTCAACTGTTACCCAGTAAGAACTCGAAGATAAGCATCTCGCCTAAGTTCATCCAACTGTTCAAGTTGATAAACTCTTTCTTGCAGTGCGGCAGGTGGATTATGTGCTGTAGCCAGTTGGAAACGAAGAGTCGGAAGAACATATTCAAAGGGCATGATAGCCTCTTGGCCATATACCAGCTTGAAAGGAGTGTGGCCAGTAGCAATTTTGAAACTTGTGTTGTAAGCCCAGAGAACAGTAGGTAATTTGTCTTGCCAATCCGTGCGAGAAGCATCACATATTTTCTTCAGAATAGTGATGAGAATCTTGTTAGTGCTTTCAACCAAACCATTCCCTTGAGGATAGTAAGGTGTGCTTTTTCTGTGATGTATATGCAAATAATTCGTCAGCTCTTTGATGGTGTGATTGACAAAATGAACTCCTCGATCACTGACTAGTTCCGTGGGACAACCAAAACGCGTGATGATATGCGTGTAAAGTACTTTGGCCGTACTGGCAGCAGTGTTGTTCGGGAGTGCACAGGCCTCTGCCCATTTTGTAGCATAATCTGTGATAACCAAAATATAGCGGGCACGGGTGTGCCGCGCAGGAGGATCCATGGGCCCCACAAAGTCCATTCCCCACTTGCTGAAGGGTAGCGGAGTGGCAACCGACGTCATTGGTAGAGCATCACGGGCCGTGGGCCGACCCACACGCTGATAGACATCACACATGCGGGCGTGAGCATGGGCATCCTTGAAGAGTGTGGGCCAGAAATAGCCTGCCAGAAGAATTTTGCGTGCCGTGGTGTCACCATTGAAATGACCACCACCAAGCCCTTTGTGGGCTTGTCGAACGATATCGGGCACCTCGTGAGGGAGAACACATCGACGGAGGACCATGTCTTTGCCTCATTTGTACAGATGGCCCGCAACCATGGTATAGTCACGGACTTCACGGAGAAACTGACAACAGCGTGAGTGAAGTTTTTTTGGAGAGAGCATGGGATCCTCTGATGGAAGGGCGCCAGAGAGGAGATATTGCTGATAGTTTTGAAACCAAGGAGGTGTGGATGTGACTAAGAACAGTTGGGCATCTGGAAAAGCATCAGAAACACCCGTGGACAGATCATCTGTGTGGATGCGTGAGAGATAATCGGGTACCACATGAGATTTGCCTGCCTTGTGAATGATTTTAAAGGGAGCGAACTCCTGCAGAAGTAAGACCCAACGAGCAATGCGACCCGCGGGCATGGCCTTGTTGATCAAATAGAGTAGAGCTTGATGATCAACGAATAACTTGATCTTGCTTCCTAACAAATAATGTCGGAAACGTTGGACACAAAAAACTAAGCCCAATGCTTCCCGCTCCATGACAGAATAATTGCGTTCGGCAGGATTGAGTTTCCGGCTAGCATAGCGGATGCTCATCATATGCCTGTGAAAGAACATCACCAATGGCAAAAGCCAAAACATCGACATGAACATGAAAAGGCTTGTCCCATTGAGGAGGAACAAGGACCGGGGCCTGGGTAAGCAAGATCTTCAGCTGTTGGAAGGCTGCCTCCGCCTGGGGATTGCAAGCCCAAGAGGATTCATCACCCGTGAGTTTATGAATGGGATCAGCAATGGCAGCGAGTCCAGGAATGAAGGTGGCATAATAATTGACCTTACCCAGGAAGGAGCGTGTCTCTTTGATGTTGGAGGGTGCTTGAGCCTTCAGCACGCAACTAATTTTTGCAGGATCCGTGGTGATGCCTTCTTTACTAACCACATGACCCAAAAGAACTCCGGAGGTGACACAAAAAGTGCACTTCTCAGGATTGAACCTGATACCAGACTTATCACATTTTTGAAATACCAGCTATAACTTCTCCAGGTGATCATCCATGGAGCTATAGGCCGAGAAATCATCTTGAAAAATTTGGAGGAAAGGATTTTCTTTCATATAGTCTTGAAAGACAGAAAGCATGATGCGTTGAAATGTAGATGGAGAGTTTGAGGGCCCAAAGGGAACCACCTTGTAGGCAAAAGTGCCCCACGGCGTGGTGAAGGTGGTTTTTAGTTGATCTTCTTGTTTGATAGAAATTTGATTGTACCCGAAAAACCATCCATGAAAGAGTACATCTCGTGACCAGCAACCTCTTCCAGAACCTGGTCTGTGAAGGGAAGCGGGAAGTGATCTTTCCATTATGCTCTAGTGAGAGCAATGACAATGGGGCTCACCCACTCGGAATGTTTGACCTCATAAATTAAGCCAGCAGCCAGGAATTTATCGATTTCAGCTTTGACGCGGTCACGATAGTTGGGGTTGAGCCGATACTGTCGTTGCTAGATTGGGCGTGCATCAGGTTTAGTGGGAATGGCCAGTTCCCCTAACTCTTTTTTGATACCTCGAAGGTCTTTATAGCTCCACGCAAAGATATGTTTGAATTTTTTGAACAAAGTGACTACGCGTGCTTTATAAGTTGCTGGAAGATTGGCAGCGAGACGGACTGGTTGATTGTTACCAATGTCCAAGATTTCCACCTCAGGAGTTTGAATATGTGGGACAACCTCTATGTTCTGAACGATATGAGCAGGTGGTTGGAGCATGACAGGAGGTGCAACATTTTGAGTGGTGAAGAAAAGAGCATGCTGAGCGTCATCAAGCAGAGGTTGCACCATGACAGCATGAACATCCACTTGCGCAGAAGGAACTTCTGTGTCAGAAAAATGATCAAGACGTTGAATTCGATTGCAAGGAGCCAAGTAAGGGTCCAGTAGACGGCCACGGCCTGGTCCTGATCAAGAGTCATCTCACCCCAAGGATCAGCATATTCAGGGTAGGATGAGAGAGCAGACTCGCTGGTGGAGCCTGAACGTGATAGATGTTTTGAGCCTCTTCAGAGTCAGTATCAGAGATTGAGGGTTCTGCATGTTCAACAGAAATTAACTTGCCCGTTTCCAAATCCATAGTAGCATTGAGATGACCATCAGTGATAACAAGTTGATCTGTGGCCCAGTAGTGAATGCTTTTAGCCTGGCGGAGAACGGGTCTTCCAACCAGCATTTCGTAATCACCCGGATCTTCTCCAGCTTTCCAAACTCTAAATTCCAAGGGAAATTTGAGATCACTAATACTAATGTGAAGAAGAGGGGTGACGCCTTGAGGGCGCGTGATATGGCATTGGCCAACTTGATATCGTAGGGGACATGATAGAGCTGCTTAATGCCCAATTGCTTCCGGAGCTTATCAGTAATGAGATTGACAGCACTTCCTCCATCAATTTGAACATGATTGATTTGTTGATTGCCCACCGTGGCATGCACCGTGGGCGTTGAAGTAGCCACGACTCCTACCAGAACAGTGGGAAGGGGCAACTGGTTTTTGAGAGCAGGACAGAGTTTCAAAATAGTGGCAAGGCTCAAGGGGATCTTGATTTTTGCAAGCTCTTCTTGGAGTTCCAAAGGAACATGAGAAAATGGATTAGCAGGATCCAAAGGAGCAGGAGTCTGAGGCAAAGAAGCAGAAACCTCTTTGAGAAGCTCCACCTCTGCAGCAATATTGGGATACGGCTGAGAGCGTGGGCTCTTAGATGATGAAGCTGCCTCCTGACGCTGCTGAGCACGCGTGGTGGCATGAACATTGGCAAGTGTGCGGCCTTCAGCAGCCTGCATGAGTGAGAATACTCTGTCTCATCTTTGGCATGACATGAGGCATGAGTTTATCCAAATCGGGCGCGAAGTGGACCTTTTTTTCATCTTCATGAGGGATCGTGTCAACAGCAAAAGCTGGTTGCGTGTCGTGAGGGATGATAGTCAAGGGGCATGAGGCCCTGGTCTGGCGAGAAACCAAACCAAACCCAATTTGACTGCTGGACCGGAGGATTGAGAGCCTGATAAATTTCTTCTTGAGCTTGTTGATCCAGAGGAGTGGAGGATGACGTTGCTTGCGGAGGTCTCTGTTGTTGAGGTGGCCGTGGTGGCTTTCTCAAAACAGGACGCGGGCCTTGTTTGCCATTGGCCATTCAGAGTTGATAAGCCGTGAGTCTGATGGAAGCAGTTTGATTGGTTCCCGGAAGTTGAACTTGGACTTGAGGAAGTTGAGGGCACGCCGTGGTGGTATGTCTCCATTCCTGACAATGATAACACTGAGCCTTGGAAGGATCAAAAGGTGGACGGGGGCCTGGACCCCGAGACTGCTGAGGTTGCTGAGATTGTTGATACTGTTGAGGTTGTGGAGCTGGAAATTGCTGAGGCGGGTATGATTGTTGCTGCTGGGGCATGGTTTGCACCTGGAAAACTATTTTCTGTCTGAAGGGTGTAGGATGAGAACAAGTACACTCCTCCGTGGCATGATTGCACATGTTGCATCATTTACAATGAGGAGGACCATTAGTGGAGTTGCATTCATTGGCAAGATGTCCTTGATATTTACAGATATGGCACCAGATCTGAGTGCGTTGAGGATTGGCTGGTTGAGGTTGAACTGTATTCTGAGGAACCATGACTGGGGGCATGAAAGGTAGTTCCGTGAGGGCAATACCCCGTGAGGAGACGTTGACCGAGTGATTGACCAATTCGATCGCCTGCTCCAAAGTCTTGGGATGCAGGTACTCAGTCATGAGACGAATGGTAGGAGGAAGGCCTTGCAGAAACCAGACAAGAATCTGGCTTTGCGTGGGGCACTCCTGGAGCTTGCTGACCAGAATGTGAAGGCGATCCGCGAAATCACACGTAGACTCCGTGGGTTGCTGCTGAAGATCATTGAGTTGCTTGAGCAGGAGTTGATCATCGTCTGTGGTGCCATAATGAGAGAGAAATGCCGATTTCATCTCTTGCCAATTCTGCTGCCAGTGGCTTTTGTTAGCCATGAGCCATTGATGAGGGGCGCCTCGTAGCGTGGTAGAAAAGATGTGGAACTTGAGTTGAGGTTGAGCATGACCATTGAGAATAGCCAAGGCCTCAAATTCCTCCATGTGAGCTTGGGCACTCTGATCCAAAGGCTTGCCTTTAGTATTGCCGAAGGTAGGATAGGTCAGCTTCAGATTGTGAATAGGAGATGGGGGCCGAACTAGCGCATAAACAGGGGGAGCATAAGCAGGAACATAACTGGAGGGAACAGCCGTGGGCTGAGAACAAGGCGGCATAGGGACAGAAAAACCGGGGGTCCAGAGAGAGGAGCATCCTGTGGTGATGGACCATGGGAGCCCTCTTCATTGAGCTTAAGATCAGTGAGATTGTAGACTGGAAGTGTGGCTGAAAAGATGGGGAGGTTTGATATTCATGGACATGGTGAGGGGCGAAAGAAACATGAGGGTAGCCCATCCCAGCAGGGGGAGAAGAAGGTTGTGAAGGCAAAGGGGTATGACCAGAGGGGATATGGATGTAGGTGCTTTCCAGAGTTTGGAAATAATGAGGAGTGGGCTGAACAGGGGTATGATGGGGCGACTGGGGTTGAGAGCAATGTTTACACGCAGGGGGAGACCCTGGTCGAGAATGAACGCGAGGAGTAGGCGGTGCCGACTGGGCTCTTGAGCGGACGCGACCTCCCTCAATATCATAATCAGTGTCATACATGTCTCGAATAGCTTCACGATGCTGATGGCGCTCAAGGCGAGCCATGGTTTGGCAAAGAAGTTCTTCCGGAGTGAAGGCACGAGCAGACATACTAAAAGGAAGAAAAGAAGAAAGATCAGACCCGGCAGCGGCGACAGTGTTTAGGGGTCTGGGTTCGGGATCTCCTGCAAGACAGCCCTCGGTGAGGACCCTTGGATCAAACAGGAAAATCCTAGCTGAGTGTCACACGGGATTTTACAAAGGAACCGAAAAGGAAAAACAGGAAAGAACAACAAACAGTGAAGATAATGATGCTTCCTTGATATCACTGAGTGTACATAAGCTCTCGAAAACGAGAAAAAGACTCGAGACAAGGACTAAAACTCATCTAGGAAACTGAGTTCTAACTCTACTCATATATAGTACAATGGCCTTGGGGCCAAAATAGGTGTTTGGCAGATTTCGCTACCAACTCCTTGATCAAAGCCTGATTTTCAGAAAATCTTGCGGTGCCTTCTTTACGTGCCTAGAATCACGCTAAGTGCTGACTGTACTTCTGCAGGTGCATCATTTATCTGTTCTCTGCCTCTTCTTTGGCGTGGTCTTCGGCATGGTCTTCGGCGAGGGTTTGCTACCTGATGCTTGACCTTGACCTGGTCCTGGCATCTTGTTCCTACCTTGTTCCGTGGTGTGCATGAATAGTCCTGTACCAGGACGTACAGGACTAACATAGGTTTTATATTCCCTAACTACCTCCTAATTATTTGCTACACAGGTGAACATGTAAAGCTTGTGTTGGAAGCAAATAAGAAACAAGTTCAAGGGTTGCTGGAGGGTGAGCTTGCGAAATGGTCAATGGAGAATGGCATGTCATTCTCACTGTACGCCCCTTCTTTTGGAGACTACAGTAACCTTAACAGGATCCTCATCACTTGTGACATTTGTTCAAGGGGTCTGAAACTTTTTCCACCAAGCGGTAAACTTTTTCCCTCCTTGGTCATGGTGATGAAGCCAAATTTGATGTCTCTATTCGAATGCGCTCTTCTTCCCCGTCTTCTTCTTACATGATTAAATGTATCTTTGGCAGGTGATATTATAGTTTCAGCGACAGAGCATATCACCTCCCAAGCCCATGTTAAAAAGTATGAGGAAAATCGCAAAAAACTTGGTCGGCCATCCAAGTTCTCCACACTGGAAGCGAAACAGCAGTCATTGTTTACCTTCTTACCACAAGGTTTGTTAATCTCCTACTTTGTTTGTACGCAAGTATTTTTAAGGAATTCTTTTGCCATCGAATGCAGCTTCTTGAACCATCCCTTTGCATTAAACTGTCAGAGAGTAAACTGTTTACTTGACATCTCATTACAATCCAGAAATTAAAGGCCGACTGAGATACAACAGGAAACCATTGTCTCTCATTTCTTAGGTATGATGTGATCTGGTTGGCAATGTTTCTTAAAGTAGATATTGATAGATGACTTCTTTTATACATGTTTGAAAGAGTTTTCTGCTAGGCATAATTGAAAGAGTTTTTTGCTAGGCTAAAATGTAGCCGTTTAAACTTAATTCAAAACTTGGTGCTACCAAACAAGAGCATTCATGTTTAGAATGTGAAAGTGCAAAAGTAGAGTTGAAATGAGTACATGCGGTCTCTGCATGACCATATATAAAAAACTTGGGCCAAACAATCATACGGCTAACATGTTATGTTGTGACAGTTTTGGATGTCCTGGTCAATTACCAAAGCCCGTACCAAAGCACCTTTTGAGCTTTCTATGGCTCTTGTTTCCACACTCCAAAGCAATGGTTCTGCACAGCCATTCATTGTGCGTTTGAATTCAGTCGCTTCGGCAATCTTAGATGTCTGATAGTAGGACAAAGACGTGCGGATCACCTAGCACTCAAAGCTGCAATAGTGAACATAGACCTCCCATTTAGAAGTTTGAAGATAACCAGACTAAGATACAATGGTCTACACGATAACTGATGTAAGTGCGAACTTTTTTTGGGCTGAAATTTGAAGTGCAAAACCTATGCTTCTTGAAGCTTCCTGCATGGTGCAAAAGATCAATAAAGCAACTCATTGTGAGATGCATTTGTTGCTAGTCATTCCTAGAATTGAAATGCAGACATGTTTGCAGATGCACAAGAGCGCACTCCAACTTTTGTTCTTATTTGTTGTTATGCATTTAAATCATAGTACCATTAAATTTATCTCTCTTTATAGTTTATTTACTGTTTCTCTCTTTATAGTGTCTGCTAGTGATGGCACCAGTGGAGCAGGTCCAAGTGGCGCAGGGATAAACGAAGCAAGGACGAGCACTGCAGCGGAAAGTAAGTACTTAGATGTGGTTGTCATTTCTGTTTGTTGGTAAATAAGTAAGTTTAGGGTGGGTGTTAGTTAATGATATTGAGTATTCAATGTAAAACCAGGTAGGATGCTTCTATCAAGTTTGTGTTGGGGTTATTGGCAAGGGGTGTACAGATATAATAATAAAACAGTGGATTTAAAGCCTTTTCTTGGGGACATTAAGCGTGGAGTGAACTGGTATAGTGAGTCACATGTGAGGATTAGCATTCCAGGCCAAGAAAGCGCAATAGTTGGAACGTTTCGGCATGAGTGATGCCTTCTATCTCGTCTAACAATCACCAATGCATGCCTTATTCCACCATTTCAAAGGAGAGAGACTTCAAGATGAGAGTATCCAGGCAGCAACAAAAAGATGTAAGGCGAGGAAGTAGGTCCACCAAGTCTAGAATCAGGCTTGGTTATTTAACAAAGAAAGCAGCTCCTTCATCAGGCTCAATCTACGCCAGGAGCTTTTACGTTATTTAAAGAAGGAGAATTTCGGCTCAAGAGAAGATGTCTTGCCCTCTCAATCGGGCATTAAGACTTTACGTGAGACCGTGACCGAATCTATGAAGAGGAAGGATATCTCAAAATTTTGCAGGGACGTAGAACAAGCTTATAGGAATGGGAAGTTTGAGGGAAAGCAAGGGCTTTGGAATTTTTTAGTGGATTTAGCTTCCAATTTAAACAAGCCTAGTGTGAGTAAGAGATACTATGAAACCGCTAAGCAGGTATTTGAATCGTAAAGATATGGGGTGGTGCTAGAATGCACGACTTCTTGAGCAGTAATTTTGGTGGGCCACATATCTTCACTACTAAACGGAGATGTAGAACTCAGCATCAATATAGGGTTGGTATATGCGAGGATAATTTTGAGATGCTGGCTAGAACATACAAGAAGAAGATGGACAAATTAGGTCTTCATCCACCATGCGGAGTGCCATGTTTGGCTGCTGAAGACAAGACTGTTATTAAAAAGGCAATCAGATGGTATGCTCGGGATGATGTGTTGCAGGGTTTCTGCGGTCAGAAACACAACCACATTTGTGATGAGTGTTTTGTGGTAAAAGTTGGTGAAGGAGCTGAAGGGTTTTCAAATGTAAGCCGAGCTTATGATGAATGTGCCATTGCGCACTATGCTCGTGTAATAATAGTGAACCCTCTACATCCTAAACTACCCAAGCTAGTCTTGGCAATTCAACTAACTTGCAACAAGTTTGATGCAAGTGCTGTTGCAGACCAGTGGCAGCGAATACAAGATCTATGGCGGAAGCATCTTGAGGGCTTGTCTGGAGCTAGGTGATGTCAAGCGGGTGGATCGTCAGAATTGGAGAGCCGTGCAACGACTTGCAAGTCACAGGGTTCAACAGTGGCTTACATATTTGAGAGAAGAGAACAACACAAAAAGGGAGAATAATCTTGAAATGGAGATATATCTGAAGGTAGTAGCTTTGTACATAGACATTTTCTTATCCCCATACAAGGACTTGGCAGCTCGAGTTGAGGCTGCAGCAACTGTTGCCTTCTTCTTTAGGTACTTCTAGTTTCCGTCATATAGTGTTTTAGATAATCAATAACTGTTGTCCTTGCTTTCATAATCTAGATTGTGGAGATTGTGGTTGATTTCATCACCATATTTATTCAGTGAAGGAGAATTTCATCAGTCAACAGACATTTGTGGACATAGAGATCTCTTGCCATTTTGTAGTCTTGCTGGTGAAGTATTTTAGAGATTTTTTCCCAACCCTAATGGCTCCACTTGATTTGACGGGCAGCGATTGTTGTGAGAACTTTTTCGCTAAAGTAGGTGGTATGGTTGGGAACGAGCGTAGTTATGATGGGGCAGACCTTCTCCATAGTGCAGGTGCATTGAATAAAGTAGCAGAGTACCAGGCACAAGCTGATTTGCTTTTCCCCAAAGCACACGCTAAAATGGAGAATATTTGGTCCAAGTTAGAAACGCAATTTGTTGGTCAAGTTAATATGGCAGCAGCAAACTTGGGAGATTATGGGGGTGTAGCTACAGATGAATTAGTCATTTGTTTGCTACAAAGAGGACTTAGAAGTGCACAATCCCTTTGCAAGAAATGTCCTCAAGCACCGAGGATGATGAGGTTGCAGCCGATCAGTCACAATTGAAACATGTATTCGATGAGATGGTAGATCACGCAGAAGGAATCCAACATAAGGTGCAGCACCATGTGATGGTGGAAGGGAAAGTCATTTGCAAGAGTACATTAATTAGCCAACTTAATGGTAATCCTTGGCTGTCAAAGGACAGATTAATCAAGGTCAAATCTAGGTTTTTTTTTTTTTGAAGAACTGTGTCATCAATACATTAAAGGAATGGTAATGTTACAAAGCAGTGAGGAGGAAGGAGAACTGCCCCAAAGAGACAGCGATACCTCGACACTCCACAACAAACTTACAGAAAAACTGCAACTCTACTGCTGTACAAATCGACCATCACCATCTACAACACCCAAGAAGTCCCACCAAATGGCAAACTTTCGCTCTACTAATCCCGGAAACACCAGAAAACTTTGAAATAGCTTGTACCTGAATCGAGGAATCAGAGAGGCTGCAGGCTGCTGAATCTCCTAAAAGATCCACAACTGCCGCCGCTTCCAAATCAGCTACACCAACCAAGCCACGCACACATGCAAGGCTTTCTGCCGCAAGAGCGGCCAAGCACCAGGATACCATGAAGTAGCAACTGCTGGCTAGTCAATCTCACCTGAAACAGAACCCTAACTCAATCCCAGGCAGCTTGCAAGTGAGGGCATAAAACCAGACAATGCTCCACAGTCTCACGATGAAGGCCACGACAAGGGCAGAGAGGGTTCACACCCGGCCTAAACTGACTCACAAGGGCATTCACCCTGATACAGCGGTGCACCACCTGCCACAGAAGCACCCTAACCTTTGGTGGGGAAAGTGAGCTCCACGTCCACATCCAAACCGAGCGCCATCGAGAACCCGGAAGCTGCAGAGACCACTTGCCTGAAGGATGGAATAATTTAAGGGCTAAACTTAGCTATTTGGCGATTTTTCAGCACATTTAAAAAAAAAAATTGGCTAAAGTAAATGGAAAAAATTGGGAAAAAAATAATAATTTTAGCTTAACTTTTTTCGGGACTGCACCAACCCTGGAGCTCTTTAGCCAAACGCTAGAAAGTAAGAGAGTGAAATTTTGTATTGTTTAGCTAAGCCATAGAAACTTTTAGAATGAATTTCAGGCTAGTTTAGCTAACATCATTCTAGTTTATATGAAATATATGATTAGTAATTTAGTTTCTAGCATTATGAATTAATTTGAGTCCTAGACTTTGCTAGTTAGCATTATTTTAGAATGTTTTCACAAAGAAAATGACTAAAATAAGTGGAATATATTGAAAAAAAGTATAGTAATTTGGCTTAATATTTTCTGTTGGTCACACCATAGAAATTTTTGGGATGATATTTGGGTTACTTTAGCTAAACGCTAGAAAGTATAAGAGGAAAAATGTGTACAGTTTAGCTAAACCACAGAAAGTTTTGGGATTAATATCGAGCAAGTTTAGCTAAAGTCATTCTAGCTAATAAGAAATATAAGAAATATAAGTCATGAATAGCCAGCACCCGGTAACAAGACCGCACAAAACAAGAAGACACAACATCCGGATGAACCTTCCAAAGCTGCACCACCACATCATCCTAAGGGACTATAGGTATGTGTCGCGGAATACTCTCCGCCACTTGTTTCCAGATAGCCCGGTCACTGCCCCTCAGGCGAAAGCGAGCTCGAAAGAATTCCCACGAAGCTAGTTGACCACCCCAATACCAATCCTCCAAGGTGAGCACAGCAGCTCGTCTCCAACGGGCCTGCGTCCGAGCATGCACGATGGCAGCCAAGGGCAAGTGCGCAGAGGAACCCACAAGAAAGGAGAAGAGTGGTGATAAACTGAGGCATAATCTAGTTGGAAGAGCACACGCACATGATCCCAAGCCCGCAACACCCCCGTGAGAAAAGGGGATGCATGTGGAAAAGGCCGGAGACCATACAAAAGTGCCCAAGGCAACTCCACTTGCACAGACGGCTTCCCAAATGCCACACAATGGCGAAGAGACTGCAACAACAGCGCCGCACCAGGAGAAGATGCTCCATCCTGCAGAATGCTCCAAACAAACTTGGAGACCAACACCTTACTATGCAGTGCCAAATCCAGAATGGCTAAGCCCCCATCCTCCCGGAGGCGGAGACACTTCCACCAAGCCACTTTAACAACCACCCCTTCATCATCCCCGCCCCACACAAAATTTCGAACAATCTTATCCAAAGCCTGTATCTTACCCTCAGGATCTAACATCGCAGACGTTGTATACACATGAGTGCTACAAAGTACTGACTTGACAATAGTGATCCTACCTGCCATGGACAACTTGCTACCCTTCTACCAATTGAGGTGTTTCTGTAACCCCTGCAAAATCTCATCCCACACCCTCCCCATGGAAACATCCCCTCCAAAGGGAATACCCAACAGCTTAGTACACACATTACCTGGAAGCACCTTCCAAGGGAATAGCTGCATCCAATACTGTTCTATTTTTGCCTTCTGCTACTCCATTTTGCTGAGGACTGTATCTGTAAGTGAGTTGTCTTCTTATACCTCGCTCAGAACAAAAACTCTTAAATTTCTTTGACAAATATTCTCCACCTCTATCGGACCTTATACATTTTACCTTCTTCCCCGTCTCACATTCAACTTCAGCTACAAACTGCTTAAACACATCCAAAGCTTGATGCTTAGCCCTTAAAAAATAGCACTTACTTCTTCTACTATAGTCATCAATAAATGAAATATAATAGCTTTTTCCACTCATACTTGTTATATTCATTGGTCCGCACAAGTCAGTATGTACTAATTCCAGAAGATCCTTTGCATGCTTATTGCTTTTCTTAAAAGGCATCCTTGTATGCTTTCCTAGCATACATCCATAACAAACAAACTGACAGTTTTCTTTTGAACTATTTATTAGACCTTTCTTGGCCATAATTTCAATGTTTTTTACATGAGTATGAGCTAGCCACTCATGCCATAACTTAATAGATGGTAACAACGTAGCATTTACTTCAAATGTTCTACTTTTCCTTAACTCAAACAAGTCACCAATTCTTCTTGCTAAGAAAACTATTTTATTATCACGCAATATCTTGCAATATTTTTGTTCAAATACTACCTTATAACCCAAGTCTACTAGCTGACTTACAGAAATTAAGTTTTTGATCAAATTCGGCACACACAAAACATCTTTCAGGCTTACAGGTTTGCCTTTTAAATCAAACAACTCCAGAATCCCTACTCCAACAACTTGTTGCAAGCTCCCATTGCCCAACTGAATATGTCTTGGTCCAGACATTGAGCATTCAACAAGCATATCTGAAGAACTGACTACGGATCGCTCAGCTCCACTATCTATCACAAGAGAATTAGCACGAGTATTTTCTTTAATACCAATGCAAATCTCTGGTATTACCTCAGTATCTTCTTCTTGTTCAGTGGATTCAACAGTTATATTTATGGAGCTCGATCCGTCTCGACCTCTTCCTCGTGAAGCTCCTCCTCTATTACCTGCAATTCTTCCTTTCTTTTTTGGACTAGAACACGTTGGTGACATATGACCTTTTCCCCCACAATTATAGCATGATATTTCTTTACCTAGTTTTGGACAATTAGCTTTTATATGCCCGTACTCATTACATGCAAAACATGGACCAACTTTACCTCCTCTACCTTTGCGACCTCTTGTGTAAAGGATTTCAGCCCCTTCATCATCGTTTCTTACTAATTTTTTTTGCTCAATTTTAGTTCGGACTATCCTTTCGGCTTGTTCACGATTCTTTGTTACATTTCTCAGAAACATTGCAATCTGCTCATCATATGCTGAGAAAGCTCTTGAGATAGCTAATATCTCAGCTTCTTTGGATAATACAGCACCAGCAGCTTTTAGATCAAATACTATCATATCCAAAGTTTGAAAAAATACTTCTAGATTATCACCGTCATGAAATTTAAGACGTCTTAGTTCCTTTTCCAAAACATCTATTTGCAAAGATGACTTACTTTCATAATTTTTGAGAAGATACAGCCACATCTCTTGCGGTGATAATCCTTGCAGTCTCAACAAAATGCTGGGACTAACCTTGCTGCAAATGATACCTTTTGCTTCGTTAATTTTTGCAGATGTATCAGATGCTCCAGCTTTGTCCTTGGCCTTCTTCTCCTTTTTTACTTCCTCATC
Organism: Isoetes taiwanensis; assembly: GCA_021234155.1. NCBI lineage: Eukaryota > Viridiplantae > Streptophyta > Lycopodiopsida > Isoetales > Isoetaceae > Isoetes > Isoetes taiwanensis. The sequence continues at coordinate 1,870,704 of JAJEKV010000036.1, read as the reverse complement.
GCTCAGTTTCAGCTTCTCGAGTTTTGTCATCGCTTTGTGCAGCTCATCTGCACCCTTTGGAGGCTTCACAATATCCCAAACTCCTTCAGTCTTCAAGATCCTCTTAATTTTGGATTTCCATACTTGAAATCCAGACCCACCATTATACATTATACACATCCACTGCACTCGGCAGGGAAGCTCCAAACCGACTAGCCATATTGGCTCTGATACCACTGTTAGTTTCTTTGTATAAAAAAAGAACCAGATTCACAACAAATACAGCAAATAACGCTGCATCAAATCTTACAGACAAAGAAAACCCTGATACAAGTACTTGTTGCCGCTTCTATTCATATAGCCATATCTCTGTAATAGAAGATAAAGGAAGATTTTGCAAACAATCAGATGCCCAAGCGATTTGCTGCATTCAAGGATTCCGGCTAGAAAAGCGAGAGCATAGGAATATGCTCTGGCTGCCACCTTCAAGATGACAGATCTGGGGCCCATTCGGCAATGTCTTAGCTTGCAGATTAAGAGAGCCGCTCTACTCGTTCTCTTCTAATCCATCAAGCAGCTGCCATTGATAAACTTTGTGCAAAACATTGCTTACCGTAGTGCTGTGGGCACTGCTGCATATTATGGTGAATACTCGTCCAGATATTGCTCAAGCCGTCGGTGTTGTTAGTAGGTTCATGGCTGATCCTGGTCTTGAGCATTGGCGTGCAGTAAATCGGATCCTTCGATATCTTCGGGGGAAATATGCATATGGGTCTTCTATCCAGACCAGGTCTTCTATTCAGACCAGATTCGAATGATCCTGAGGTCAAACTTGTGGGCTTTGTGGATGCGGATTGGGCCGAGGATATTGACACTAGGCGATCAGTCACAGTGTTCAACGTTACACGGAGCAGCAGTTACCTGGACAAGTTGCAAGCAAACCAGTGTAGCATTGTCTTCTTGTGAAGTTGAGTACATGGCAACATCAGCTGTGGTACGTGAAATTCTGTGGATACGGCAGTTTCTAGATGAATTAGGATACACAAACAGGTCCAACCATTGTGTATAATGATAACCACAACAGCATTGCATTAACTGCCAATCCAATCTTGTATAAGAGATCGAAACACATAGGTATACATCATCATTTCACAAGGGAAAGGATCGAAGATAGAACTATTAAAATGGAGTACCTACCAACTGAGGAGATGCCAGCAAACATCTTAACAAAACCGGTCAGCAGAGACAAATTCATGCAGCATTGTAAAACCTTGGGCTTGGATGACAGAATCTAAGGAGTTCTTCGATGAATGGGGGAGTATTCTATCCAGAGTCGAACGGGGGAGTGTTGGAGAGAGCATTGATTCATCTCTGAAGAACTGCAAGAGAACCCTAACAGAAGAAGTTAGTCTTAATGAAAGGCTATTAATAACAAAGTATTCGTTGAATACACATGGAAAACTGTTGTAAAGAAGATAGAAATAGCGGGGGAGTCTATTTCTATCTTGATCCTGATACATGCAGAAATAAGCGCCTGATACAAGAAAAGTGTAAGCTAAAGTGGGTTCAAATCTTTTCAGCCCTCAACTGGCCCTTAGCCCTGCTGGCCGGCGGAGTCAGCTGGGCCCATAATGCGGAGCACTTACCCCAATTCAGACGAATGCCCGAGGCCAAGGAGAAAGTATCCAGCAAACCCTTCACATTTCGCAAATTCCTCTCTTCTGCCACCAAGAAGAGGAAAGTGTCATCGGCAAACTGGTTAATAATCTGCTGGCTACCATCCTGCATCCGAAGCCCATCCACCACCCCCTCCTCCACTGCAGCAAAAAACAACTGAGACAGTGCCTCCGCCACATGCTGACCTATGCAGCTTCATGACTGTCTCTGTAAAGCATGGACCACAGCCCAACGCTAACATCATGGCAGACAAGAACTCCCAACGGACACTATCGTAAGCTTTGGCAAAGTCAAGCTTAAGATAGGCAATGCCTTGACCTGTTCTCCTGGCCCAATAAAGGCCCTCATAAGCTGCGGCAACATTAGTCAAAATGTTCCTCCCAAGGACAAACCCAGACTGCACCTTACTAATGGAAGAAGTCAACACCGGCTTCAACTTCTCTGCCAGGGCTTTCGCAATAATCTTATACACAGAGGACAACAAGGAGATAGGCCTCCAATCATTAATAGTAGAAGGCTGCTTAACCTTAGGAATCAAGGAAATGCATGCGGTCAAGATCTTATCCATTTGAGAAGACTGCAGCAACTCAAGATACACCTGGTACACAGACTCACCAGCCCACTCCCAATAAGTCTGAAAGAACTCCACAGGGATGCCATCCAGCCCAGGACATTTATCCTTGGCCATGCACATACATGCCTCCGCTAAATCCTCTCTGGAGCTCCTGCTCCAAGCTCTCACGCTGGTGAGGCAGAATAGATGGCTTAACAGCCCCCAAAACAAGCTCCCGCATCTCCTGCTCATAGGGAAGAGTGCGTTGTGCGAAAAACTCTGAGAAATGAGCATGCACATACCTCTGCAAATCAGCGGGATCCTCCAAAGTCCGGCCATCAGGCAAAGCAAGGGATGCCATAGATGCTGCACACAGCATGATAACATCCTTAAACCTTGTCCAAGGCAATCTATATTAGGGATATTTCTCATTCTGTGTTACATGTTACAGCTCCCTAAAGATTGCAGTTTTGGAGCTTTGAGCTCCTCATTTTGTTGTTTTGTTGTTTTGTTTTCCATTTTCTCATTCTGATGCATTAGAAAAAAAATTGTATACAATGAGCCCTGTTGATATGAGGAATTGCGGAAGTCTAGCTGTTCATTTTTGGGGCAAACCCAAGAACAAATTTCAACGCATAGAATGAAGCCATGGAACTTCATGCAAGGTGAGACTTTTGCACTCATTTGTTGCTTCTTTCCAGTTGTTTTGCTAACTCTAATATAAACAGGATGAACTTGGATCAGCATTCCGTGATATTTACATTGTTGTTTCCGAGTTGGTTATTTACTCTTGAAGAGCTCCTCTTTTTACTAGACCGGATATTTTCCAATTTTGCAAACCATTTGACGACTCAAACCTTGCAACTGCTGTGGAAATGGGGTGAGAACAACCTTTCGCCTCTTAGCTTCAAGCACGACAACACACAGATGGCAACATCCCTTTCCTTGGTTCTTCTTTGTAAGTTCATATTTGATCTTTCTTTTTATTTGCTTCATTTGCTTCATAATTGATCTTCCCTTTAATCCCCTTTCACTTGGTTCATTTGCAGTGCACATGTCTGCAACATATCGCTTGGACACCCAAGCATTATGGCAAAGCTTTGGAGTTCAGCTATGCATTCTAGCTATGTAGCCTTGGAGTTCAGTGATGCATTCTGGCTATGGCGGCTTCTGGGGCTTTGCAATTTGGCAGTATGGCAGGCATTGTTACTTTCTTCTCCTTGGCAGAGTATATGAATAGTTTGATATGAGGGATATGGGTGTTACTATACCAGGAGCAAGCGAAGTGACCACAACTTTTGGAGAAGAGGATCTCCCAGCATTATTTTTCTTCTGCATGATGTCATTCTGCAAATTACGTGTATGTGTCAGAAACTAGACAGTTATCAACATTGCTAGCATCCTCCTTAGGGAAATAAAGGGGCGGCACAGTTGATATTGCTGCTAGCATTGGAATATTAGAAACACGCGCTCAGCTTCTTCGTGACATGTTGGCATCGATTCTTTCAAATGAAGAGTTAAATGCAGATCTTCTGGCAGAAGCACCAGTAGATGAAATTGAGTCTGTTGGCATAGATGTTGATGATATCCTTCTTTTTTTCTTATCTATTAATCTATTGGAAAGTTCCTCCATGGCCGCATAAAGATGTTGCAGCTGTGGCAGTTTGAACTGTAGCCTGTCATCTGAATTTGTTGAAGCCCTCTTCATTCTACAGTAAATACTACATAATGTCAGTCTATGAAACGAAGAAACCATTTTTGTTAACTTGGTCTAAAGACCAAATTATTGAGTCATTCTTATATGTTGTTGTGCTGAACCTTAGGTTCGTATTTCCTTTTTTACTTGGCCATGCAACTAGGCCGATCTGCATTCCCTCCACTATTTCAGCGGTTGTTTCAGGTGTAGAAAAACAAGAATATCTGAAGACATGTACCCGTTGCAAGTTTTTTATGCCGTTTCAGCAGAATCTGCATTGGTACAGTTGCCAATGCATAAAGATGATGCTGAGGTTACGCAGGAAGTTTATTGTCGAGAAGTGCTTTTTTTGTATTACCCAACTATGTGCCAAAAAGAGATTCAATAAGGAGAAACCGAGATACTATGACTCGAGAAGATGGTGAAAAATTAAGCAAGTGTTGGTCGAATTTGATTCGTGCTTCAAAACAACTTATTCTTCAGTGACTTGTGCTTTGTCCCAATTTCATATCTCCAGAGATTTCTAAAAAGGTAAGCGTAGCAACAGTTGTTGGTTCAAGTGCAAAGATGGATTGTAACTTTCAGCTTCTGGAATTTTAGCAAGCATATGCTATCAATACACTGATGTTAGAGTTCTTGCAAATAATGGATCTTCATACAAAAAAACTACGACAGACTGCTTAGGTATGCGGCTCATACTTGTTGCAATGGTTCTAATTTTGGCTTTGGGTGTTTTGCATATTTTGCACAGGGCACTTGATTTGCCTCCAAAGTTTCTGTGTTGGTACCTTGGAAAATACAACACTCTGTGAACTTCTTAGTCCGTTGCAAAATTGGCTTCTAAGACTTGCATGTGTTTTCTTGTCCGGTTGAATACATAACAGAGTAATTAATGGTATGAAAGCATGTCCACAGTGGCTTCTATCTTGCTTTATCTTCTATTCGAAATTGGTTATTTTATTTGGTGGCATGAGAAGAAAAGTTCAACTTATATTGTTTTATGAGTGAATTGTTGAGCTATTGTTTTATGAGTGAACTGTTGTGTTGAGCAGTGTTTTCTTCGTGTAGTTTTTCTATGTTGAAGCATCTTTTGACCACCATGTTGTCCCATTTTACATGCTCGCTTGGCTTATTGTCTTATGGCTTTCGGGAGCCTTGGAGCCATTGCACATGGTTTTGCATTACCTGCACTTTCTATTATATTTGGAAACTTTATTGACATGGTAGGTTGGCCCATAATCCTCAGAAGATGTATCAAAAAGTAACTAAGCCTTTCCATGTTTGTTTGTTCTATTTGTTGTAGCAATTTATGGTCCTCTTAGACATGTTGAGTAAAGGGTTCATAGAGAAAATTTCATGACATATTGAAATTTCCATGACTTAGTCGTTGAATAAGTGCTTGGAACTCAAGATAAATCAAGCAATCTACTCTTTTAGCTTCCCCGTGCTATTGCGCGAATTTATAGTCTTTCATTTTATAGTTTCCTGGGCTATTGTACAATCAACTTTTCTTCTCCAATGGTGAGGTATGTGGCCTCAAGATTTACTGATTGTGGCCATGCTGCTGTCAGAGGGAAGCGCACAAGCTGGAATTGTGGCATGCTAATAAACATCTACTTATTCAGCATGTAGTAGCTTGCAAAGTTTTTCCATACCTCATTAGCCCAACCCATGAGGTCATTTTTATTCTTGATTTTCTCATGGTGTCACTTGTGATTTGTCACAACATCTTACGCTAGTAAATGAGAGAAAATTCTTTTAACGCTTATAGAAGCACGCTTTTTCACGGTATTGCTCTATGATGTCAACGTCATTGATGCTTCTATAAATTCTGCCCATAAGTACCTGGTAGCATGCCCTATTCTCTTAGCATCATTGACCCTTCTATAAATTTTGAGTTATATATGCAAAGGACATGCCATGTAGCTTGCATGCATCAGGGGACAAGGTAGGATTTCACGTTCAAATCTTGCATGTTCAAATTGGCGCAAATCCGTTATTAAACAAGCTTTACATTATTGAATGTTGGACAATTTAACACACATTGAACAATACAAAGACTTGCTTGCATTACATGTTACTACAATCCATATTATCTTAAAAATTCGTAAATTCTAATTGCAAATAAAGTTGAATTGCATTAAAAAGAATAGCAGGTCTTTGGCCGAATATTGGACTAGAGTTGGAGCTAGATGACATTGTCATTTCAACAGCTTGCGAAAAGCTTCCTCCTATTGGATGACTGATATTTCTATTTGCCACAACAATTAACGTAGTTTGATGCCAAGATACTATACTATATTCTTGATCTCGTTCTACTTTGTTCCCAACTTAGAGTTATGAAAGTAAGCCTTATTAAGTCCACAACATTAGCCCATACAATCAACCATCTCCAGTTCCATGCTAAATCAACTACATTGAAAGTGAGCTCATTATCATGTATTTTCTTGATTTAACACACATTTAATCCCTTATATCCCATACAATATAACAGATTCTTTAAATAATTTTGAGAAGATGGTTGCTCAAGGAAGCCTTACATTCGATTTATCTAACTTAACTTATACATTTTGCTAGACAAGTTTTTTTGTACTATTCTATTCTATTCTATTCTATTGTACGTCAAGCACACACATTTCTACATAGGTAACAAATGTGGATAGATATACTTTTGTAAAGCAGGAAAGTCAAACAACACAACAATTAAATAGTAAATCAACTTTATGCTCATGCCTATAATTTCTATCCAAATCTTCAATAATGAAGGTCAACGAATGGCTAGAATGTGAAATAAAAGCTCGTGTGTAAATGAAGAATTAGCATTGTTGATGTTGGCCAGTTGAATGGTGCACCCAAGGGTGTTGGCACAGAACCTCAATTTATGGGTTCTCTCCTTTTTCAACAGTCAAGGGAGCACATGGTCAAAGAAGTTATCTGGCACGATACTCACCAAGTTGTCAAATTATTCTGCACATTGGCACTTGTTTGGGATCCTTAGTTTTTTATTGAAGAAATTGGGCTTCCAGTTGAGATGATTAGGAATATAACAATGAGTTACATTCACAATTTTAGTAGGTTGCAAGAGTGTGTGGATGCATTTTCTGTAGGTTGTTCAACAAATATGCTTATGCTACTTGGTAGAGGAGACATTGAATTCGACTTATCTGAGCCAAAGACACCCCGCACGCTGAGACCAGGAATGGATGCCCATTGAATAAAAACAGTTAAGATAATATCTATGCCAAGAGTAACTACACTTTTAGCTACTGATTTGCCTTTTTTATTTCACTGTGACTGCAACTTTGACTTTGACTTCTTAATAAGCGACTAGTCGACTTGATACACTCTCTTATAGTACAAATACTTGTAATATATATACCAGTACCAGATATATAACATACAACCACGCCCTGTGCACCCCTGCTAGTGGAGGATTGCATTATCAAAACAATTGATGCAATTTGTTGATGGTTCTCAACTTCCTTACCATCGACTGAATGGCAATAATAATAGATTAGCTAACGTTTAATAGTTTCATGGCCTATCAATAACAATCATATTTACAATATCATGGCACATCTTCTAGTTGTTCCTTTGGTTCCTTTGGTGAAACCTACATGCATAAACATGGGTAAAAGCTTGCAAGTCCAATGCGTTTGGAGGATTAGGTTCCCAAAATGTTGTTGGGGGCTCGTGTAACATAAGATTTTGCAAGGTTAAGGCATGTATTCGTATCTAAAAATGGTATTTTGCTGACTCACAAATTTGGGTTTGGTTTGGCAATGGTCGAATGGGTTGTATTGGCTTTTTTTTGGGGAAGGCCTAATTTTTACAACTGGAGTCGTGCCATTTTTGTTCCTGTCTGTATTAGGAAAGTGGGGTTCGTGTCGAATTGGGCGTTAGGGCAGGGCATGGCGGAGTTCTTCCGGGCGGCTTGCTTGGCGATGGCGGAGTTATTCGGCATGGTTCGGGAAGCAAACCGACGTCTTCAAATCGATTCTTAGAGCCATTGTTATCACGGCGGTAAACATGGATTTAATTTCGGGAGGCCACAGATGCAGAGAATTCGATGGGGCACTGATGGAGAATCTGGAGCCGGGCTATGGCATCTGCGGGTTTTTCTTCTTGTGAAGGGGAGATTTTGGATTGTTCTTTCGCCATAGCCGAGAAAGCATGTGCATGCAATTTCTTCTTTTGTTACGCCCCTATTCTCGCTCTTGCACGCGGTGTACGAGGCTCCTTATGTTGTTGGTGTAATGGCAGCGATGGTAAGTCTAAGCGCCATTCATCAAATCTGGTACCGATTTAATCGGTGGGGTTCAAATCCCCATTCTTGCATGCATTTTCCTTGTTTTGTTACGCCCTCTCGCTCTTTTCGAGGGGATCGGGGTTTTGTGAATACACAGTAGCTCTGCGGTTGCTCTGGTTTTGTGAACAGAGTTGTGAAGCGAGTTGCCGCTTCATAGCAGGGCATGGTGCCCTTCTCTAATTTCCTTTGGAAGTAACTTGGGTTGTGGAGTCAGCAGAGCGTGTGCAAAAAATTCTTCTTCGGTTTGTGGGACGGGGTTTACTTTCGCGACCATGGGAGTCCGTGTCCTTACGTAATTTCCTTTGGAAGTAAAGGCAGTGCACATCATTGCCAGGGCAGCCATCTGCTTTGTAACTTATGTGATCTGAGGTTTACGTAGTTATTACTTGTATGTATGTATGGAATTGACTTCAAATGAATACGTCCTGATGAACCTTAGGCTGACGTGGAAATGGGGTTTTGACCCCATCTTGACTTGGGTTGGACGGCCCTGCTTTTGGGGTATGGCATGTGCTTGGGTATATGCCATATTTGGATGGCTAGGATGTAGCGAATATACGATGTAGCGATTAGACATGCAAACCTACTAATTGTGAAATGCAATTTTAGCATTGAGGAGGGGTAGAAAACGACAGAATGCTATTTCTTAGATTGGGTTTACTTTCAATGATAGCTATGCATGGGTAGATCATGGCAAATACTTAGCAAACATTGACAAATGTTACTTGCATATATGTTATGCAATCCTGGTTCGCAATGTTGAAAAATAGTTCTCGAAATATTAATAAGTGTTACGCATTAAATATTGGGCAATTACTTGTTGTAAAAAATATAATGTCAAAGAAAATGTTCTACAAATATTAGCCAACATATGCAAAAAAATGATGGGAAAGTGTTAAGAATATATAAATGTTGGGCATATGATGGATATATGTTGGACAAAATTTTAAAAACGATATTTCTTTTATATTGGCTATGTAGTTATTTACTGGTTATGTAGTTATGTACTTGACTACATAGAATGTGGGCCAGACCAAGGGAAAATTGATACAGGCATGTCTCATCACATAATATTTTGACAGATTAATGCGCACAATGGAGACAACAAACGCCCCTTCTTCTTCTAATGTGTACTTTTGGAGTAACAAGAGGGCAGGGAATGATAGGGTGGTACTGTGGTTGTCAAACTGTTCCCAAGCCACTTCACCCTCCGGCCATGGAGGGCAACCCTCCGTGCGCAGCACCTTGTTCCTCTTTGGGTTTTATTTATTTTTTTAATGAGTTCTTTCTGTAATTGAATTTCAAAGAGCTTTTGGTTCTGTTAAGACTTTTGTTTGCTCTTGTTTCTCTGTTGCTTTTTTACTGCCTCATATGTTGTTGCGTGTTCCATTTTAACTGCCAAATCTTGTAGCAGAGTGATCGTACTCAGCAAATTGGTAGTTAAATAGTTGATTTTCTATTATAAAGTTGTCTTATTTAGGTCTTTGGGGATGGTATTTGCCATCCCACCGAGTACATATATATATATGTTGTAACACAGTCGTTGTGAAGAATCTGAAAGGATTTGGGTCCCCATGCAATAGGCATTGTACCCCTAGGCTTGCTTGCATGATTAGCTGGGCCTATCTACCTTTGAAATTATAGTATTCTATTAAATAACTATTTTGAACACATAAAGGAACTTTTATTGAAATTACACTCATATTGCTCACATTTTAAATAATACATGCTCCAACTGTAGTTTAAGTGATCACCAAGATCCTATCCTAATGTAGAGCGTGAAGACGACTTTTGAATCTGATGAAGTTCAAAAACTTTTAGCAGGGTGTTTTTGTAAATCTGGTAGTTTTCTCGTAATTTTAGATTCGCTAAACCCTAACGGGAGGCCTCGGAAACGAATCCTTTGTCAGAACTTAAAGAGGGGATGGTCCGCTATCTGTGCAATTGGTTGGATCAAGCAAAGCCAAACTGCTAGATCTGTTACGACGCTGAAGAATCCGACATCTGATCTGTTTTTTTGTTGAAGAATGGGTGCAAGTACTGTTAGGTAGGGACCAAACTGTCCATGGTCTTTGTCTGCAAGCTTTTTCTTCTTGTCTTATAATAAGCCCCCGTTGCCGCCTGCTCCTCTGCTTGGCAAGAAACCCTCTTGTCAGAAATGGGCACTATTCCACAGCCATTTTTCCCATTAAAAAACGCAGCGGATTGGTCCTTTCAACGGAACAAAGTGGGCATGAATGGGTTTTTTGTGTACAGTGGTTGAGATCTAGGTGGGTGTAATGGTTGACTTTGATCCATGCCGGCTCTTTCCTTCTTCTTTTCCTTGGAAAAGGCCCAACAGAGTATGCGCACCATTTTGGACCCTTCCAAATATTTGTTGCTCTATAATCGATGCTGAGATATTATCTCAAAATTCGCACTTCTTCTTCCCCTTCAAATCATTGTCTGATCCTATCCGGGTCAAACCTGTCTCTTCTTCATTCGATTCGGCCCCTTTGTTGATTCCGTTAAGTGGGTCAACTTTATTGGGCACTTGTCATCACAGCAGCATCTTAATGCTTGATAATGCAATGACAGAAATAGTGGGTTGCGGGTCGATTTACGAAGGAATCTGTTAAAGCACACAACAATGGACAGGTACCCGAAGTGCGACTAAAAACTTCATTTTCTAAGCTTTCAAGGTACACCTTCCTTTGCTCTTTCCAATCTTCACTTACAGTGATTTATTGGTGTAGGTCAATGGGCTTTCATCGGTCCCATCCTGATGAAGGCTTTTTTTTTCTTAGTCCCGGTCATGGACGAGCCTTGTGGGAGACGGATCCAGCATTCAACGCCTTATGCTTTCTCTAGGTGTGATTTAACCATCTTGTTTCCATTCGGAAAACGAAGTAAACTTGGCAGTCTAATTCCTTTACATCTAGGAACATTCGTTGGAGAGTATTAACTCACTATGCGCAAGAGGATAACTGAGCAACATAGCACTAAAACGGGATACTATTCTCCTTCTTGGAGAGCAGTGGATGGCAAGGCAGTCAAATGCAAAAGGGGTACCATTCCCCTTTTGAAGTGCGGTGGCTTGGCAAGGCAGTCTGATGCTTGCCCTTCTTGAATATTGTGGATCTTAAGACAGAAACCAATGGCAAATGGTTGGAGAAAAGCAAGGATGGCACTTCAGCAGCATATGTGTCTAACTTCAACCTTAGAAACAGATGATGCATTGACTCGAAGCTCTGATGCTGGTTACCAGAGTACAGAAGTATCTAGAGTAAGCATGTCAGATACAGCTTCTGCACTATCTCCTGCAAATTTCACACCTACAAGGTCGCCTTCACGGCTGCATCTTCTTCGTAGCTTTCGCTTCTCCCGGGTATGTGATGAAAAAGCGAGAGTAAAAAAGATGAGGTTTTCTTCAAGTTCTTAACATCACTCTGTAGAATCATTGCATTGAAGAGAATGCCATAACGGGTGCATCTTAAAATTTTCATTTTAAAGATATTCTAGCTTATTTTGCTGGGTCTGATCAGTTATCAATAAATTTGAAAGTTGATAGTTGAATTGAGCATGAATATCTGCACTTTATATGGAGTTTCACATGTTTGGTAATGCAATCTCTTGCTTGTATATTCTGAATGATGTGGTTTCTTGTTATATAGTGCACCTGTGCCATATGTTTGGAAGTCATGAAACCAGGGCTAGGACGTGCACTTTTCACAGCTGAATGTTCCCACACATTTCACTTTTTGTGTATAGCAGCCAGTGTTAGGCATGGGAACTTGATCTGCCCTGTTTGCAGGGCAAAGTGGAATGAAGTTCCCTGGCAAGCTCCGCAGCAGGCACCAAAATATTTAAAGGGAGCTGCAAGGTCACCAAGAAGCAATACTTTAAGCCCTGGAGTATCTGTGCAGCATGGTTCAAATGGAAATGGGACTTTGGAAGCTGAAGAAGAGGTGCAAAGATTGGATCCTGTTCTCCGCATCCTTGATGAATCCATTGCACGTGCCCGTGGTATACGCAGAAGCAATTCTCCAGAACCAAATATTTTCAATGATGATGAACCATTGATCAGCGAGACAGATGCAAGGAAACACATCCAACCAACATGTGCTATTAATTTTCCCTCCCAAGATCTAGCTACTGAAGTTTTGGAAACTGGTGTTGTAGAAACTGGAGGTGCAAGCAGCAGTGCTCTTGCAATAGCTGAATCCGAGCAAGACGAGGGAGAATCTGTAAGTAATTTGGCACCTCATGAAGGCTCTACAGACTTTGAGCTTGACTTTGAGCTTGAATTACGTTGTTGTGCGGAGTTAGAAAGTGTTCTATATTCAGCTGAGCTTGAGAGCTTCACAGTCCTTGTTCATGTTAAAGCAGCCAATAGAAAGTTGAAACATCAGAACTATGAAGTTGTTTCCAACGTTCAAAGAAATAGGAATATGATTGGTCCTCACTGCCACACAATGAATTTCAATGTTACTTCAAGTTCTTTGGATGTTTCACCCCAGATTTTAGACCCCAGCAAAAGAGCACCAATTGATCTTGTGACTGTGCTTGATGTGAGTGGAAGCATGGCTGGCACGAAGCTTGTCCTCCTTAAGCGTGCTATGGATTTTGTTATCCATAACCTTAGCTCAGCAGATCGCCTCTCTATAGTTGTGTTTAATTCTACAGCAAGAAGAGTCTTCCCCTTAAGAAAAATGGTTGGAGGAGGAAAGCAGTTAGCTTTGCGAGCGATTGATGCACTAATAGCTACAGGTGGCACAAATATTGCCGAAGGACTACGAAAAGGTGCAAAAGTGCTTGATGAACGTCAAGACCATAACCCAGTTTCCAGCATAATGTTGCTTTCAGATGGGCAGGACACTTATAGCATGGGCATAAGAGGTCAGTTGCCTCTTTCTGGTTCATGTGGAAGAGCTGATTATCATTACCTAGTACCGGAGTCTCTTAGAGGAACCACACAAACTGGGCAGATGCGAATTCCTGTTCATGCATTTGGGTTTGGAGCTGATCATGATGCTGTTATTATGCATTCTATTTCGCAATTGTCCGGTGGGACGTTTTCATTCATTCAGACAGAGGGGGCTGTGCAGGATGCCTTTGCCCAATGCATAGGTGGCCTGCTTAGTGTGGTTGTACAGGAGGCTCAGTTATTTATTTCCGTTGAGTTAGAGGGTGCAACGCTGAAGTCTATTCAGGCTGGAACTTATGAGACTCATTTAGACGATCAAGGCACATTTGGCTCTGTGAAACTAGGCGACTTATATGCAGAAGAGGAGCGAGACATTTTATTAGAGATCAAACTTCCTACATTGGATATGCCTCATGATGAAGAACGGCCAGTTATAAGAGTGAAAAGCAAATACAAGAACCCCGTCTCCAATGAATGTAAAGCTACCCTAGAACATGCTCTTTCTATCACCAGACCAAGCTGTGTTGGAGATGGTCATACTGTCAATATTGAGGTTGATAGACAAAGGAACAGGATTCAAACTGCTCAAGCAATTTCAGAAGCGGGGTCGTTGGCAGATGCTGGAGACATTTCTGGTGCAAGGAAAGTTCTGCGGGGAGCAAAGATGGCCTTAAGAAGATCTGCTGCTTTTTTGGCTGTTGATCACCTATCCATTGCATTAGATAATGAGCTTGATGAGATCCAAGCTAGAATGGCAAACAGGCAGGCATATGAAAGGTCTGGGAGGGCATATGCATTGTCTGCACAGAGCTCCCACTTCCAACAGCGGGCAACCACCCGAGGGGATTCTGTTGAAGGCCAGAGTCGTGATTACCAAACACCATCGATGGTAGATATGGTGTTTCGTTCACAAACAATGTCTTTACCAAATCTAACGTCCACCAGATCCATTCCTGCATCATGTGAAATACAACCAGTTCTAGGAGATATGTTTGCAAACACATCACCAAGAATGATGTTGCACCTATCTAGTCCTAGGGATAGATTACATATTGGTCTATAGAACTTTTGGGATCTTTAATCTTGAGACCTGGCGGGGATTTTTTTGCCGTTGGCCCAGATTATTTTATCAAGATTTAGGGGATTTATTCTTCCAAAGTAATGATTATCAGATGGAACATGGGGTATCACCCACAAACGTTGAAATTTAAACTCAACCTACTTTGGATTTGACTGTAAGATTTTATACTTATTTATTTTAAGTTGGAGAGATTGATCTGTTACAGTCATGAAGCATATGACTTTCTCCATGCTTGCAATTGGCATTCTTCATGATATTGACGTGACCTGTGCAAGTGACGAGTCATTAGAGAACAATGACCTGACACTAAAGGCAAAGTAAAGAACTTGGAAAGCTACCTGACAAATAATAATGACAAATACTAAGGCTGTTGGTTCACAATTCACAACATAATGTCATGCAGCAACGTATTTGATTTTATTTTCCCACCATATTTGACTGAAAACTCTCAACCGGAACTTGCCAAAATACCAGTCACAACATAACAGTTTGAAAATTTAAAAAAGGCTATACGATTGCTTCTGCTGCCAATGGTATGTCAATTGTATCAGTCTACGTAGGGCATACCATGCCATTGCACTAGGACATCTTGTCAACCGCAACGCAATTGCAATAGATGAGCTGGATCCCTTGTAGTGGGTCCCATATAGTATTTTGGTGGATCCCTTGTGGTGGGTCCCATATACCATTTTGGTCCTTGCGGATAAAAAATTCAATTTCATTCTATTCTAACACCTAGAAAAATCAATTCTATTCAGTAGGATTGTAGTAGCAAAATCAATACTTTGCAGCTTGCATATGTACGTAGCATCAGTATTATTGGCACCAAAGAATGTGTGCAACAGCTAACGATTCAGGAAGGAATTTTGTATGGGGTGGCAATGAAGAAGGCGCAGCCATTCTCCTAAAAGAATGGCGGACTGAGGACTAACTATTTGGTCAGTAAATTCGAGGCCAGCCCCCGTGCCTCATGTGTGATCAAAAGGATGAGACGGTCGAGTATTGCTTCATGGAATGCATTGATACTCAAGCAACTGTAATGTTCCTAACCGACATGCCCTTAAACAACTGGGCAAAACCATCTAGATATTTATAAGTACGCTTCTACCCATTTATGTCGGTGTCTCGGGAACGCCCCGCAGGCACATTCAAAGATCCGTTACAATCTCTCCCACTAGAACTATGCTCGTCCTCGAGCATCCAAGTCTATGATTTAACCAGTATATAACTGACTCGGTGGTTACCAAGATTACCAAATTACCCATGCATATAGGCACCCCTGAAGACTCGAATTCGAGACTTAGCTCTGATACCAAATGTAGCCTTCCTAATCAACATGCCCTTAACTAACTGGGCAAAACCATCTAGACGTTTATGAGTAGTCGCTTCTACCCATTTATGCCAGTGTCTTGGGAATGCCCCATAGGCACATTCAAGGATCAAATACTCGAGCGATCAACCATGGGACCTACTGTGATACCAAATGTAACGTTTGTTAACCACCTCGGCTTAACCAACTGGCCAAAACGTCCGGATATTATGAGAAATCCATACCACCCTCTTATGGTGGTATTAGGAAACACCACACCAAGATCTACTCGAGCGGTCTCCCATGGGTCCATCACAACAACTTAGGACCGGGTGAAAGAAGTATTTGGGATCTCCTCTCCAGTCGTCTCCATTGTGCTAGAAATATATCATACAGGTTGGTCTACAGTAAAGAAGACCGCCATACATTTGTGTAAGGGATGGCTTCTATGGATTACTTGGAAGAGGTGCAGAGAACTTGTATTCTCCCAAAACTACAGATATTTCTTTAGGATCTTAATTTTTCTTAGACCCAAACTCGGTAAGCAGGTACATGCTATGACTGATCAAAGGTTGGGCCAACAATTGTGGAACAATTTCTTTAGTCGTTTATGATGTAGAAGGTTTATAATTATGCTATGCGATTAACTCCACAATATGTATATTATCGATGCTGAGGCTTGTAATGAGGGCATATTATGGGGAATATTTCCTGAAGAGCCATCCTAAGTGTACACCTCATCGTTTGATAGGGTCAAACGCTTAGGTGGCTCTATAATTTAGGGATTTGACAACCTTTGGCCAGGGCCCCTAATATTTGCTTGACTTCAAAATAGAATTCATCTAAAAAGACTCCTCCTTCCCACTATTATAGGTGCACTCCAAATATGGACATGCTAATTTGGCTAAAAGGATGAGCTTCTAGTAGAAGACTCGACCCTACAAGCATCTAGTTTATGGCTTGCCTTAATCACAGTCGCCATGCTGCTGCATCAAGAGGGCTGCTGCCACCATCCTCCTACAGGCTGCCATAGAAGCACCTGCACAGGCATGAGCAGCAGCCTCATGCCTTCACCTGCAGATTCGCCACACTTACAGCAAGTTCGATTCGCTACCTACGATCACATTGAAGAAATAGACTGGGGGATTCGAACCCCCTGCGCATTTATGTTGTGCCTGGAAGGTCCGCACAGAGGCTATTCTTTTAGGAACAGATAGGAGTCGGCAAATACATAACTAGAGTTTTTCAATCATTATGAATAGGATCTGGTAATCGACTAGCACCATATAAGCTCCTCTAACATGCAAACAGTGATGCAACGACTTGCCCTTCTGCCTCTCCTTCCTACAAATCGGCTGCCGCATCTGCCTGCCTGCCCGCATCTGCTTCATCTGTTCCTGCTAAACCTAAGCTACTAAATTTAACCTAAGACGAAAAACTAAATAAAGGGAAATTGTAGAAAGCCTTACCTTCTAAATTCCGATGGTTGCATCAAACCATCGCTCTGCATTCTCGGCCCTAACAAACAATTTCTGAAAATACAGGAACCCTAAAGATTCCCTTTTGCCCTAAACACATACCTAAAATCATACAATACATGCCCAAAACCTTCTAAACCATATATAATAAAGTACGATTTAATGAACCAGCCAACTATATCGTTATTGATATATGGATGTTTTGATGTGCTGTATTGCAGTATGTACAAGACATTAATTCATTATAGCATTTTAGGCCAATGGATATTGAGCATATGGCATATGAAAGATGATATTGTCTGGGATGGAAATATATTTATGCCATACACATCTGTATAGGTATGAGCGACTGTTGTTTGGGGATAATGCAATTTAAGTTATGATGTGAAAGGGGGATTATAGACTACAAATGCTTGTGTCTCAAGTTGGTAGTCAGAATAAAATAATAAAGGCTACGGACTTCTCTAAGGCATTTTTCGCCCCCAAATGTCGCTACAGACCCCCAAGGCCACTCTGCCACAGCCACAACCCCCAGCTGATCATGTTCCTACCCTGCCTGCTCTAGCTCCACGTCCTGATCCCACTCCCTTAGTGGCCACCGCCCCTCAGTCACATGCTACCTCCGCTCCCACAGCTTCTTGCCCCGCTCCTCGACTCATCCTGCTTTTGCTCCTCGCTTTTTTTCCGCAACACAGTCGGCGCATACATCTGCTGCTAACAAATAGGAAATGTGCCTCCAAGTGGTCTCCTGGAACTGTCGGTGTTTTCCATGGCAGAAGGGGGATAACCTCAACCCCGTGGCTGCAGGAATGGATCTCATCTTCCTCATGGAGACATGGGAGCATGTAGGGCACATGCTACCCGATCTTTCAGGATACCAACATTTTTGAGTATTCAATAGCTGCATAGGAAAGAGGGGACACGCCGGGGTTGCCTGTTATTATCGAATAGTTTGACGCAGTCAATCTCCTTGCACAAGAGAGACAGACACAAACAGTATATGTGGGTATGGGTGCACAATTATAGTGGCAACTCTCTCTTCCTGGTCGCCTGCTACTTCCCTCATGCAGAGAGCAACTTTTCTCACAGCCACTCAGATGTTGGATAGGATGAATCCTTACGTCGATCTATAAGATGACATTCAGCAACACAAGCAGTTGGGTAGTGTCATAATTCTTGGAGATTTCAATGCACGAACAGGAGTGGCTGAATTTCCTTTTTAAACTCTTCTTCCTGTTTTGCAGTTCTGTCTCCATGTAGATGCTTGGTAGCGACTATATAGCGATTTGGCAGCACACCCTTGTAGACTGATCCAAAGCCACCTTCTCCTATTTTGGATAATTCGCTGGAATTGTTTGTGGCCTTACAAAGTGTAACATGATGATACTCCATTAGTCCAATCTTTGGTTGGTGTTCATTTTCAAGTGAAGCATGGCTCTTCTTCCTTCTTGAGCAGAAGATGAGTAACAACCCTGTTGCTACAAGGATCAGAAATAATGCAATAGTGCAACCAATAATTATAGCGTTTCTACTGGACTTGGAAGCACTAGTACTTGAAGTGCTAGGGATGTTTGAATAAGGCTTTGTTAAGATCACAGATATGGTTGATATCATAGGTCCTCCCCGGCTAATTGCGCCAGATCCACTGGTGTTGCCATCATAAATTAGTTGAACAGAAAGGATGCCGCTTGTAACTTCAGTTTCATTGTAGATGATGTATGGCTTGTTTTTTTTCTACCAAATCATACACATCCAAATCCTTTCTTACCAGACTTCCTTGGATATAGACATCAAACACTCTATATCCAGTTTGATCACCTTCTATTTCTGCAAAGTAAAGCGTGACATTATATTTTCCTGGCTATAACTGACTTCCATGATAGGCTAAACATTCTTCTGTTGAACGCATGGATCTGTATATTTGTGCAAGATTTGTAAGGTCAGGTTTGCTAACAACTTTAGAATTTTCTGATGATATCTCTAAAGCCCATGTTCTTGAACCACTACTATCATAATGGAACCCAAATCCATATTCCAAATCAGGTTGGAACTGTAAGTTCTCAAATGTCATATTATCACCTCCAGCATTGATTGCAAAACTTTGAAGGCTGCCAGGTACAGAGGGAGAACAGTGATCCAATGATGTAGGGCTTGAAATGTTGCAGCTAAATGTCTTGAGGCTAGCATCAGTAAAATAATTGAATGCATAGTTTATCTCTGTGTTGCCCAAGTATGCCCTTGGCTACAGAGTCTCTGAAGGCTGGACATAGAAGAGAAGCTTCCATCGGGGACTTCTTGGGTAAGGTTATTGTGGTCTAGAACTAGGTTTTGCAAAGAGCTTCCACCAAAGTTCTGCGGAATGCTTCCTATTATCTGGTTTAATGCTAAGTCTAAGTACTGAAGAGATGGATATGGATGATGGAGAGTCAGTGAAATTGTTTTTCCTGAAGTATCCTTCAGTTAAGCTAGTTAAACCCTGCAGAGTTTTGAAAATGCTTCCAGAGAACTGATTGTAAGACAGATCTAAGTACTGAAGATTGTTCAAGCCTTGGAGAAAAGAAGTCTCACCAGAAAATGAATTTTCTTGGATGCGAAGATAGATCAAACTGCTGCAGTCACCAAGCTGAGATGGAATGGTACCATTTTTTTTATTTTTTTATTTTATTTTTTTGAGGGCAAGGGGTTTTTTATATTTCATTTAAGGAAAATACATAGTACAAAAAAGGTGTTCTGCCTGAAATCAAGGGGATCTCCCTGGTTGAGGCCGAACCCTGTACCTAAGGTACTGATAAACAACATTTAAACATATAATTTATCTGATCATACAGTGATCAGTCACAGTTTTGATCCAAAATTTAATGACCATGAGAGAGGTGAAATAGTTATCTGAAAAAACCAGTCAGGCCATTCCAATCTAGGACACATCCACCAGATCTTGAATGGTAAGATCATCAACCTTTGTATTACCAAAGATCCTAAGCATCTTGTCCACACTGAATTTGGTGTAGTCCGTGAGGAGCATGACATGGGCTTCCCGTTTCTGCTGCCATTTATGAAAGAGATTAAGGAAAACCTGTTTCAGCCCATTGTGTCTCCATACCTCGTGCTTGTTTAACATTTTCCTTATGGCTTTGGCATGGATCATCTCCTGCTTCAGTTTGATCAAGTTATCAGCCAGCTCAACTCTTGACATCCTAGACTCTTCATCAGAATCCTCCTCATTATCCTCCTCAAATAATTTCACTGGCGCTCCCATCCTAAGTAGCCTCCTCTGATGAGCTGTGGAGAATACCATCAAACTCAGTTAGTACAGTAGAAAAAAATTGAAATGTACCATTAAATCTCCCAACTTTGTCCCAATCCCTGTCATATTTTTTTCCCTTTTAATGATTTATGAGCCATGGCAGTAATTGCCAAGATGTCCAAGAAGGCTTTTTTAAGGGTTGGTACCATTTAAGTGATTATGGTAGGCATAAAAATATTGGAGATTGGTAAGCTGTCCTATAAAAGACGAAATGGGCCCTGTCAACTGATTGTTGTCCACATAGAATTCTATCAATTTGGTAAGATTGCCCAATCCCTCTGGAAGGGAACCGTTAAAGCTACAAGTACCGAGGTTCAGATATGTGAGCAGAGTAAGGTTACCTAAACCTCGAGGAATTGCGCCTACAAGGTTGTTTTTTGCAAGGTCCAGACTTGTGAGATTTGAAAGGGAACCAAAGGCTTCAGGGACAATTCCTGATAATTCCTTCCCGCGAAAATTGAGCTTAACGATGGTAGTGTTTGTGGAGTCACATTCAATAGCTGCAGAATTACAAGGATCAGAGTAAAAGGCAGAATCGGTGTAGTGAAGGGCCTCTCCAATTTGCTCAAGAGCAGTCATTTCGACGTTGCTGATTTTGGCCAGGGAATGGGGGGCAAAGAGCAGAAGCAAAGAGAAACAGATCCTACGCATACGGTGGACGTTCGCCATAGCCACTCAAGACGAAGAAAAGGACATAGGTACAGAGGAGCCAAACTGAGGGTAGTCTTCGTTTTGCAGCCCCCTCTGACGTGGCATTATCCCAGCCCTTGATGTCCAGATTGTGTGGTCTGGATTGAGAGCTTTCCATCCGGGTCCAAACACTTCAGAGTGGAATATTCTAAATTGTTCAAACAGTTGAGATCTTTGACTGAAGTCGAAACACTTCAGGTCAAAGTGGAATGCGCCAAATTGTTCAAACATTTGAGATCTTTGACCGAAGTTGCCTTTTTTTGAAGTCTCTTTGTTTTGTAAGTCATATTGGTAGGCTATGCTTTGAAAATCTCACAATAGACTTATCTCTTGGTAGTACAATATTGTATGCATTATATTTCCGATTTGGCTATGTGAAAGCTCTAAGATGCATATAAGTAGGTGTAGAAGCACGACCTCGTGGAATTCTCTGATTTTAAAACATCCAAGAGCTCTTCATTTATTCCAAAAACTTGTTATTGTTTGGAATAAAACCCAACAATATCATTGTTAGTAGTGTCTGTGAAGCATCCTGCAACTTAAAAACTTACAAGGTATTGAATTCATCTAGACATTGAAATGAAGACTTGAATCCAATATTTTAGTACAAAACTAGAAAAAGTGCCCAGCATTGTTGGGCTTTTCGTCGGGCATAAGTTCAAAAACTAAACACAATAATCAAAGTTTAGAAATTACTTTGTTTTTTCCATTTTCAAGTGCAATCAAGCTTCTTAATAATTTGCAAAATCAAAGTGCATATCAAGCGATAAATATGTAATGCTTAGAAAAGTTAAAAGTTTGAAAATATAACGGGCCCATGGAGACCGCTCGAGTATTAAATCCTCAAATGTGCTTGGGGGCGTTCTTGAGACACCAGCATAAATGGGTAGAAGCGACTACTCATAAATGTGTAGACGGTTTTGCAACGTTATATTCGGTATCAAAGTAGGTCTGAGCCTCTATGGGTGCTTATATGCACGACTAATTTGCACAGTCTTGACAAACTTAGTAATCATAGTGGCATTGGTATACATGGTTAAGTCATAGCTTTGGATGCTCGAGGACGAGCATAGTCTTAGTGTGAGAGATTGTAATTGACCCATGGGAGACTGCTCGAGTATTTGATCCTTGAATGTGCATGTGGGGCATTCTCGAGACACCAGCATAAATAGGTAGAAGCGACTACTCATAAAGGTCTAGATCGTTGCTGCTTGATTCGTGCAATCTCATCCTCTAGTGCTGGAATAGGAGCAGAGGTAGAAGGACTATTAATAGTAGCAGTTCCCCTATCCGTGACTTCATCTTCATCTTTATGATCATTCACATTAGTGAAATCTAGTTTGATAGTATCTGACTCAATAATTGAAAGAAGAAATATCATGAGGATCTAGAAAACCGTGCATAGAGGCAAGTTTTATTTACCAGCGACTTGAGTAATCTTGGGTTGTTGTTCTTGCTTCTTGATACTATGAGAATCTGAACACAAACATAACATGTCAGGACAATTATTACATCATGGAAGCAGATATGTACATAACTGTACATTTCAAATATGTTCCAATTCCTCAATGCAAGAACAAAAGAAAAGAATGACAATTGGTAATTCCATGTACACAAATGTACACAACCATATATTTGTACAAATTTATATAAATGTACATAACTGTACATACATAATTGTGAACTCTTACACAAAAAAAATTCCTGTGCTCTAATCCATGAAAATGTACATTCAAAGTAGACTCTAATCCCCCAAAAAAAACAAAGTTAATTGGTAATTTTATGCAGATAAGTGTATAGAAATGTGCAAACGTGGTTATGAACTGTTATACAGAAATTTTCCTGCATTCTAACCCATGAAAATTTAGCACTACTTATATATACACCACAAGTGCAAACAAGCCATTTTACTTCATATAACTATTCAATACAAAGAAAATGCATGCACCATATCATGCAAATATCAGCCATGTAAATGTAATCTACATTTGAACTAACATGCACTAAACTATAGAATTTTATTAAGCTACAATTTCTTATCTCAAAATACATACCCGAAGTTTCAAAACCCAGTACAGCTTGAGAACTTAGCATCTCAAAGACAACCATCAATACATTTTGTGCCACTCGAAACACAAACATAGTAAGATAAACATAGCAAGTGGAAAGCATGTAGACATGGAGCAAGGATTATTGGATCAGTTGAACTGAATCTATTTTAAGAAACCTTTCTAATCAAATCATACATCAGCTCAAACCATTTAGTTGCCTCTTGCAACTTACAATTGCCTAGAGTTCAAGCATGAAGTAAGGGGCTTTTCCAGATGTTTTATTGCTCAAGGAAAGATAAATATTGTACGCTTAGTCCTAACGACTTTACATATAAATTCAAGGATATTATGTATTTCAATTCTATAGTTTCATGCTGCTGGAGGCTAGAGGATGTTAAATGACTTGTCAGCTTGTTTCTTCAAGGGAAAACGATAAGAACCTTGCAATTATGGTTGATCTCCATTCCCCTCCTTCCCCCCTCCCCTTTTTTTTTTTTTTAGAGTAAGTGTAGATATTTCCATTAATCAAGAAAAACAATACATGGATCTGCTAAAACCAGCACAATTTATTAAAGCAAAAGTCTTTAGCTCTAACCTTCCATAAAGGGAGGTGGAGATAGAGACAATCAGTAATGTAAGACAAGTCAAGTCTGAGGACTACAAAGTTGACTCTTCAAAGAAAATTCAGCTTATATGTATCAGTCTTCAAGTGAGAGAAGAGCAACCACGACCCCAACCAAAATTGGACTTTGTCAGCACCTATAAAAAGCAACCAAAATCCAAGCCAGATTAGGAGATAAGATTGAGCAATTGATGGCTAGGCAGGTGAGAAAATGAACCAAGGAGTATTGGTGTAGGCTAGGTATGTGGACAGTTTAAGAGCACACGGAGTTAAGCTTGGAATTAGTAAAAATTAGCAGCAGATCCAAAGGAATAGGAGTCATCAGTCTGCTCAGCAACTTCATCAAGGCAAGAGAGCTCAGCCTCACTTAAGCATAGCAACCCACGAGACTTGACCCCCCTGGCAGACGATGTGCTGCAGCTGCGCCCTGCAGAGGCAACTTGGCCACGGACATTAGATGACAACCAGGTCACACGCTTTGGCAAGCAGTTACTTCTGCTATGCAATTTCTTTGACTTGGTGATTTGCAATGGCCTGACGCAGTGGCCCTCTTCCCGAAATGCACTTGTAGACAGGAGAACCATGGCGGAGGATCTAGTGTGGTGGATTATGTCTTAGTGGCTGAGCAGGATATGGCTATCATCAATCACTTCCGAGTAGGCAGATATATTGAGATGAGGAAGCCGACTTAGATCATCTCCCACTCTACCTAAAGGTGGCTTGTAGGCAGTCAGAATCCCTTCTATGACGGCTTCTCGCCAACCTCAGTTGCGACTGGATTACGAACAGGCAGAGGCTTATGCCGGAATGCTCACAGATGACCTAGCAGGAATCTTGCTGGCCACCATGCTAGAGCAACAGACGAGCCATCTGATTGAGCTGGTACAAACCGCAGCAGAAAAGTGTTTTGAGAGAACCCACCCACGAAGGATCTCAGAAACCACAACCTTCCCACATAACCAGGTAGTTTGATGCTGAGTGTAAGGAACACAAACGCAGGCTTTGCCAGAAGACGGACCTAGCTATGTACCCACAGGCCACCCCCGGGGGGTGCAGCTAATGTATAGTCTATAGGGCATGTGTGTGCACAGGGTTAAAGAAAAAGGTCCTTATACGGTTAAAATACTAGAAAAAATCCCCTTATACGAAAATTTAAAGAAACTCTAGGTACACCCCCTACCATATATGTATGCTGAGTTCTGTAAATTCCTCCAAACCCCCTACCATATTTGTACAATAAATTATCTAAATTCAAACATACCCCCTACCACATTTTTATAATCAGTTTCATTTGGACAGACATTATTCTATAAGTCGTTACGACGCCGCTACAAGCCCGTCCACAAGTGCTCTCGATAGGGGTTGTGTATATAGTTGACTACTGGATTGACTGGGTTGAGTGTTAAGTAGCCATGGTTTAAGGTTTAACCCGGGTTTAACTTGGGGACAAAGGACAATCATAACCCTCGAAGTAAATCATATCACGTGAACCATTGGCTTATTTATTGCCATGTAAATTGGTCAGTTCTTGAACCTTAAGGGGAAAGTTAACACATGGTCTCGCACATGGTCAAATAACCTATAGACAAAATAGAAAGTATTCATAGAAATCCAGTATTCATATTTGTGACACCCCAACACCAATTGCATCTATATATTTTCCTAATCCATGCAGTCAATTACAAATTCATGCTCACAATGGCCCCTTGCCACCCACTAAAAGGATCTAGTTAACTATTTTCTAGTTCTTCTAAGGGTTGCACTTGGAATGTTATTTCAAAATGGATTTTTTACATTTGAATAACAATGGCTTAATTGAACTATTAGTATTCATAAGCGATTCAACTCGAAAATCCATGTGAATTGCTCCAGTATATAATGAGCAAGTAATTGTGGAAACCTTATCCATGTAAACCTTACCCATGCAATGGTTGTTAGAAAAACCAAGCTTCAAACCATTCCTAAGCAGTAAGTCTATTTTTATTTGGTATTTGCAATCAATGAACCACAAGTGCGGGTTTCAAAATAATAGGCTAAGCGCCATTGAAGTTTTAATGCAATACACGGGGCGATAGCATTGAAGCTCGAACAAAGCACTATCCACGTAGTGCACTATTCACCTACAAATACATGTCTACAATGGCCCTTTGCCACCCACTCGAAAAGGATTTAGTTATTTATTTTCTAGTTCTTCTAAAGTTTGCACTTGGAATGTTATTTCAAGATGAAATTTTCACATTTGAATAACAATGGCTTCATTGATATATCAGTACTCATAAGGGATTCAACTCAAAAATACATGTGAATTGTTCTAGTATATAGTGAGCAAGTAATTCTGGAAACCTTACCCATATAATGGTTGCTATAAAAACCAAGCTTCATTTCTAAGCAATAAGTCCAATTTTAATTGACCACAAGTGCAATTTTCAGAATAATAGGGTAAGGGCCATTGAAATTTTAACGTGCAATACCCAGATTGAATCTCGAACAAAACACTGTTGACGCAGTGCACTATTCACCTAGTGCACTGTAGCATTCGATTTCAATCTGCTATAGCCGAAGTGGGATGTTCTTCTTCCAATAGCTTCCGTTTTCACCATCCTAGACAAAAACCGGCTTGTTTCCCAGCAAATAACCTGTATCAAATAACCATCCTAGACAACCCGGCAGATAACGTGTATCATCCACAATACAACCTACTTCGACGTGCTCTTTTTTTTTTCCTCAAACCATGATTTTATTTAACCTCTGCAGTGCTTATAGATGCACTAAAGAACTTATACCACTGCATGTCAAAAAATTTGGAAAGAACCTAAGACATGGACTGCAAAAAAAACTGCAAGACTGCAAAAAAAACCTAAAACATGGACCTGTGTATGGTAGGTATCAGATGATCTATTCAACATTTAACATCACAGTATGTCAATCTGAGCAGACATTTAACATCACAGTTTCATCAACCTAGACTATAAAAACCCTTTAAAACCACAAGTAATTTAGATTAAAGCTCAAAATGTAAATATATCTAAAGTCTCCAAACACCAAATACATCCACTACACCTAGTACATACCGAATAATGTTTTCTGAACATTCTTCTGAATATCTGATGCAGTCTTAGAAAACTAACATAACACTACAGATCAATGAACTTGGTGCTTGTTGCTCGCATGTCTGTGTAACCAATAAAAGGAACTATTCAAAAACTAAAATTAGAAACTAACGCTGCTTATCATGTTATTCAAATAAAAAATTATCCATACAAATTTTATTTGATCTAATATGACATGTACCTCCACAGCCTCGATTTATCTTCCTATTAAACCTATCTTGCCACATGTTTCCCCTTGGCCTCTGCAAAAAGTTTAGGCAGGCAGTTTTTTAGTAACCAACAAAATAAAATGCCAAAAAATACGTACGAGATTTCAAAAATTCATCAAACTTTGTCTTGTCACCGTCACACAGTTCGTACTTATTGGTAACAAGGCTGAATGTGAAATTGGCAAGCGAAATGACACTCTCTAACTCTACAATCTGGTTCTCCAACAAATCGTACGTGTACAAATGACGGGAATCGCCTAGCACCTTATCAAATTCTCTACACCAGGCCATGTTCACCTCAACAGCATAGGATGGCCTACTGGCTAAGTCAACGGGTTCTCGGGCTTCTCTCCACGACCTTCCAACCTTCTTCCTCATGCTAAGCACCCGACCAACATACCAAACAGACTTTGGTATTTTCAATATTTTCTTCGAACTCCTTGTCCCTCTTCTACTTGTCTCTTCTTCCACTTCAAGTTCAAAGTAAACAGCTGCATCACTACCTATGCCCAAGCTTGTCCCTGCATCAATATCACTGGAGTAGTCTAGTTTCATTTGCGGTATTGGGCTACTTCACGGGTTACATATTGGACACGAGGAGGTTTAGATCTTGGCTTGCCGGGCATCTGAGGCGGATTGGTTTGCCCAGGTATCAGTCTCTGAAATTCCTACCAAATAATTTCTTCATAATCATGTTTGAGGCTGAGTCTTCCGTGCGGCAATTAGTTAGTCGGGGGGTGGATACTTTGGGTGAATCTTATGTGTTGTATCAGTATTATACTCCGGCAATGTCCACCAGTTCTTTGACAGCGGTTAAAATCCCGTGTTGGTTCCAGATTCAGGATCTTCCTCCTGATCTGATCATGATGGTGCCTGATTTCTTGGTTTCTATGGCTAATGGCCTGGGTGTATATTTTGCTCATTCTATTGTGCAGGTCCCCAAGATCTGTGTTGGTCTGCCTGCTTTGCAGCCTGTGCCCACTTCTCTTCCAGTGCATAGTGGTCCCTGCCATTTTCTCTTCCGATTGAAGCTTTTGAATGGCTCTGAGATCCGGCGGATGTTTCCATCTATTGTGCTACCATCTGACCCTGTTGGTGATCCTGCTGGTGCTTGTGATGTGGTAGGGGTTGCTGGTGCTTATGCAGGGGCCCGGGATTCCTCTGTTCCTGAGGCAATAAGCAGAGGACTCCGTGGTGCAGTGAGTGGAGTTGGACGAGATGGTGTGGTTGGGAGAGGTGGTGTGGGACGAGGCCGGGGCAGGCTTGCTGCTGGCCGCCCATTGGATGGCGGGGCTAGGGGACGTGGTGGCTCAAGGGAGGGCTCAGATGATTTGGTTGTGGCTAGGTCTGAGGACAGGGCTGTGGGAGGGGCTGGTGATCCTGTTGTGGATGTCCCGGTAGCGGTGTGTGTTGAGCATGAGGTGGCTGGAGCAGCCCGGTTGGAGGTAGAGACTAGTGTGGCCCATGACTCTATGGAGGTGCCTGGGGGACTTCCAACATGTATTGGAAGTAAGAGCGGCTGTGGGTCACATTGCTATGATTAATCCTCTGGCTCTTCTGCGGAGTGAGCTGATGGCCTGGTGGGTACGCATGTGGGGCTAAACACTTCTCCTCCGGGATGAATAGGTCAATCCTTAGTTGGAATGTGCGGGGGGTACGGTCCGCTAGTAGTAAGAGGGCCCGTGTTTCTTTGGCACTTCGGCAGTTGCGTCCTGATATTATTTGCATTCAGGAGCATAAGTGTCACCGGGGTGATATGTCTAGGCTCATGACTATGGTTGGTAGGCAGTTTGCCTCTATTGCTTCGTCTTCTGGGCGGACTAGTGGGGGTACTCTTATTGCTTGGAGGATGGATGTGCAGTCAATGCACTGCAGCAGCATGTGTTTGGTGGTGGGCAATAATTAAGTGGTTGGAGGGAGGGCAAGAGTGGGGGATTGTTAATGTTTATGCCCCTAATCAGCCTTCTCAGCAGGGTGCTTTATGGGCCACAATCGGAATAAGTTGCGAGCCCTTGGTGGGTTGCAGGTCGCTTGGTTGCTATTAGGGGACTTCAATATGGTAGAGCGAGTAGAGGATCGCCTGGTTCGGAACCCGTGTTGTGCATGAGTTTGAGAGGGACCCGGTGGTCTCGCTTTGTTGCAGGATTTGGCCTTGGTTGAGGTCCCGGGGACTTGTCTTTCACCTATTGTAATAGGCAGATTGGTGTGGGCGGTATTATGCTAGGCATGACCGGGTGCTATGCTTCCCCATGCGACCGGATGGTGTGCCCTCTTTACGCCGGAGTAACATTCGGTTCTACCTCCATTTCTGATCATTACCCCGTGTTTTGTCCGGTCAGGGTGCGGTTGCCTCTCGGCCCTCTAGGACGGTGTTCCATTTGAACACCCGACTTCCGGCCGATCGCGGATTTCGCCCGGTGCGCGGGAGTTGTGGTTTGATACCTTTTCATCTCTGAAGGGTATGTCTGGTATGGTGACTGCGTTGGCCAGGGTGAAACGTTTTGCCAAGGTCTTTGGTAGGCAGCGTGTGCAGCAGGAGCGGTAGGAGTTGCATGGTCTCTATCAGGAGTTGGAGAAGATTCGGGCGCAGCCTTCTGATGGCATTAGGGAGAATGCAGTGTTGCAGCGTATTGCTTTTCTGGAGCAGGTTAAAGTGCAGGAGGCGCGTGTGACGGCGGCCCTTATCTGGTTAAAGGAGGGGGACGACACATAGCCATGGCGTAAATGGCAATGCCTGCATCAGATAATACCGTAAGAGGTATCGAGGTAGCGAATGAGATGATCCCCAGGCCAAGTCTCCTCTTTCCAAGCCTGTTCTGCATAAATGCAATGCTTAAGATCCTGACCTGGAAGAAGACCTGTGTTAAGGTACCCACAAGTGGATCTTACATGCCGTTCAGAAGTGCACGACAGGACAGATTGAAAATCGTCAAAAACAGAGTAAGAAGAGCACTGGCTTTGGTTATAGACATAACCTATGATAGATCCCCATTTCCAAAACTCCTCAGAATGAATGAAATGGTACCAGTATTTGGAGAGGAGAGAAAATCGAGCCACATCTTCGACGCCGTCCAATCTTCGTAGCACTTTTCAAAGAACCTCCTCCCGCAAAGATGTCAAGGTTGCTTCCATTTTGCAACACCGTCGAGCTCATCAGTCCAAAACAAAGAAAATCATGAAAGGCAGAGTAAATAACTGCCATGCTCTTGGAAGCCGGAGGAAAATGCTTGGAAGAAGAAGAAGAAGGGTCGAGCTGCGCCATAGCCACGCCTGCGAAGGAATGGGGCTGGATCACTGGATGACCGAGAGTTTACAGGCAGCAGCCAGTTTTGAGCAGTCACCAGCATATGCTAGGCATATGCCAGCATATACCTGAATATGCCCAGAAACCCACATAAACGAGGGTTTGCCCCCCTAGGGGCAACCCAAAAACATTGCATGCAAAAGAGGAGTGGAAATAGCTAAATGAAAACTATTAAACATACAAAAGCTACTTACAAAGCAAAAGCTTCTAGCCTCAGACATAGATTACCCTCTAGAGGCTCTCTTAGTGTGACAACAATATGGTATTATACTCGTACATATAAAGATAGTCATCACACGAATGCAAAAGGTAGTTGCATGGAGCAGAGTCCGAACACACACCTTTGCCAAGTGAGCTACCACTTCTTGAAGGCATCCCCTTGCATTTTCTTCATATACATGGTTGTTTCCAGGAGATTCTGGAACATTCCAGAACCTACATACATGTGCCACACTTGGTGCGATATTATCCTTTAAAGTGGCGCAATCCTGACCATTCATCTAGAAGTCAAGACCTATATATTGAGGCGCCTCTTTTTTGCTGAACCATTCTGGTTCAACGCCAGTCTTGAACCTTCTAGCTCAATTTTCTTTATTTTGCTTCGTTGCATGAAGGATATCTAGTCTTTCAGCCTATTCTTATGTACTTCTCGCATATTTTTAATTATATTTTCCTTGCTTTCGCGTAGGTTCATGAATTTTGTTCCACTCCTCATTCCACTTCCTGTCCGTGTTTCAGTTCCTATTTCTGCTCGGGGTCCTGGTCATGTTCTCATCTATGCTTCAGTTCATGTCCTAGATTATGTCTATGATCCTCCCAATTCCTGTTCTAGCTCTTCTCCCAGTTCTAGATCTCGTTCTAGTTTTTGTCTGGTACCTTGATTCAATTTCTGCCTCAAACTTTGATCATGCGCCTGCTTTTGACGACTTCTTCCATGCCGCATTCCCCGTTTCGCATGTCAAAGATTTTTGTTCACAAGTTTATTAAATCTAGAAGGCAATATCCACTTCAGTATTTGCAACTCAAGTCCAACCTTCAACTAGCTCTACACTGTTGAAGTCCGCTTCAATGCTCTTAGATAAATATAGTGAATTTTGTGATGTTTTTGATAAGTCAAAACTAGCAAGCTTCCAAAGCACTGTCGATATAATTGTCCTATTGATCTGTAGCCCGGGACTATGTTGCCATATGGTCCTATCTATGTTCTATCACCTGCGAGTTGGAGGTTTTGGTAAATTATATTGAAGAGGATTTAGCAACCAATTTGATTCGACATTCTCAATCACCTGCTGGGGTCGATTGGTTGTTGATTATTGCAGTCTCAATAAGTATCCACTTCTTCTTATCTCGAAGTTGTTAGAACGATTAAAGTTGTATGCTATTTCATGAAGTTTGATCTTTGTGGTGCGTATGATTGTTCGAATCCATGAGGGTGACGAATTAAAGATAGCCTTAAATACTCGATATGGCCACTTGGAATATACTGTTATACCTTTTGGGCTTACCAATGCTCCAATGATCTTTCAGCATATGGTAAGTGATGTGTTCCATAAGTTCTTGGACCTTTTTATCATTATCTATCTATATACATTCTTGTTTATTCTAAAACTTACAAAGAGCATGAGACGCATGTTTATCAAGTTCTCCAAAAGCTTCATGAGCATGGACTATATGTTAAATTAGAGAAGTGTCAGTTGGAACATGATCATGTAGAACTTTGTGGTTATTATATCACCCCTCAAGGAGTCTCCATGGATCCAGCCAAAGTTAGAATTTTTTTGGACTAGCAAACACCTTCTGCGATTTGAGATATCCAGTGATTTCATGGACTTGCAAATCTTAATCATCGGTTTATCTAGGATTATTCGAAGATCGCACTTCCTTTGGCATGTCTCATTATGAAGGATAAACCTTTTGAATAGACACTTGAAGCAGAAGTGCTTTCATTATCTTGAAGCATGTCTTCACCTTGGCTCCAGTCCTTGCCCATTCGGATTCTTCTCATCTGTATGTTGTTGAAGCGAAGGCGTCTAGTTTTGCTCTTGGTAGTATCTTGTCATTGGAGGGGGATGATCATGACCTACATCCGATCGCCTATCATTCTCGAAAGTTCCAGGCTGCAGCAATTAGTTATCCAATTTATGACAAAGAATTTTTGGCAATAGTTGGTTCTTTGGAGTAGTGGAGACATTTCTTTGAAGGATCCCCTCATAAAGCCATAGTCTATACTCATCATCAAAATTTGAAATATTTTTAATTAGCCCGAATACTCAACTGTCAACCAGGTGGCATATTCAAGTATTATCCCGTATCAAATTTGTGATCAAATACCATCCTGGATCTCTCTAAAGAAAGCTTGATGCCCTGTCGAAAACTCTAATTTGAGCCTATGCCAAGTGATGCAACATTTGATCCGCAATCACAAATTATTTTAAAGCCTGATTGGTTCTAACTTATGGCCATTATTTTATTAGAAACGCCAAAGGATGCAGCCTTCTTGGGGTCTATTTATGCATCTTTCTCCACTGAACCATTTGCGAAAGTTGTAATTTTACATCGTGTATCAGCATCATTTCTTGGCAAATGCGGTTGAATTATGATTGATTATTTTGAGATCCAAGATGGACTTTCATTTAACAATGGGCTTTTATATTTTCTAATGGTGCTTTTAGGTTTTGAGTTCTCCAAGGTTGTCATGATTTGCCAATGATCGAACATGACTCTTCAACTTATTAATCGAGAGTATTGATAGCCTAGGCTATGCTGTTTTGTTAAAGCTTTTATTGGATCATGTGATATTTGTTGTTATGTGAAGGTTTTGAGACATCTCTTTTATGGTCTTTTTTAGTCATTGCATGTTCTAGCTAGACTTTAGAAGAGCATTTCTGTAGATTTTAAGAGCTGTCACTCTCTTGGGGTCATAATGACATTATTATCGTTGTTGGTCAATTCTCTATATGGCTCATTCTATTCCTCGCCGCGCTGCCATCACCGACGAGGGAACAACTAATCTTCTCTTTGGTAAAGTAGTTAGACTCCATGGTTTGCTAAATTACATTGTTAGTGATCACGGACCTTAGTTTGTCGCAAGTTTCTAGAAGCGACTTTTGGAGCTATTGCATGTCAAGTGCTTCTTGAATTTTCGTCTCCATTTATAAAGTAATGGGCATGCAGAACACATTAATCCGACTCTGAAACAATATTCAAGTGCTTTATCAGTTACCAGCATGGCAGTTGGGTCGATTGGTTTCCATGGACTGAGTTTGCTTATAATACCTTAGTACATGCTTCCATTAGTGAGACTCCGTTCTTTTTGAACTTTGGATAACATCCTTATGGTGTCTTACTGTCAGTAGGTATGACTCTGTCAATCTTAGTGCCGAGTTCTGGCTTGAGAAACTCTAGGCACTTCATGCAGATCTTCAGCATCATCTTCTCCAGGCACAGAATGCTATCAACAATATGTTGATTTATATCGTCGAAAAGCTCCTACAGATCATGTTGGTGACCTCCCTACCACACGTCCCTGCAACAAGATTGGCTATCGGTGCCCCGATCCTTACCAGATCACGGTTCAGATCAACAATGTTGCATTCCGGCTCGAGCTCCCTCTAGTTGTTTTCTACATCCAATACTCCATGTTTCATTATTGAAGCTATCCACACCTAATCCCTTCTCAGATCGAGTTTCTCTGCTGACCCCACTAGTATTGATGATCGCGTTGTTTGAGGTTCGGGAGATTTTGAACTCTAAGTTTCTTTGTCGGCGGTTGTATTACTTTGTTGATTGAAAAGAATATTCTCAAAATGACCGAACCTGAGAATCTATAGAGAATTTGACTAATGCTCGTGAAAAAATTGCGGCATCCCACAACAACAAAAGAAGTTATTCGAGTGGAATGAACTTGGCGTTAGTCAAAGGACATCTATTTGAACTTAAAAATCTCTATCTTAACATAAAACATCTCATGCTAAGAAAAAAATCCGCCCAACAGGGGTATCTCCATCGCCCTAGCCTTGCATCACCAGAAAGGGCACACTAGGTTTGAGCAAACAGGAATGGCTTTACGAGGCTCTAATCTCTGTAGAGTCTATGCAGCAGCAAGGAACACCTCTCGGGAGACCCAAAGTTAGCATTCATTTGTTCTTGCCAAAAGAAACACTTATGCACGGGTCTTAGAATATTTTTGAGGTACTAGATGCGCGTCTATAAATTCTATAGTCATATTTCGTGCCAATAAAAGCTGCGTTAGCTATGCCAAAAACTCCAATGCTACATGAAAGGCTGAAGCACATTGAGTTAAAGGTTCATTTTTATAAGAGATATGGTAGGTAGAAATTTGCTACACTTGACACGTATCCATACTTTTGAACAGATAGCAGATTTGTTGATTAAATCTTTGTCAATGAATAGATTCAATGAGCTCAAATACTGAAGGTGGAAATGAATAAAGTTGATCATGTAATATTGAATCACACTTCCATGGATAAAACACAGAAGGATTGCCAATAGAGAATTGTCCTAGGTAATTTGAGAAGCAAACATTGCAATTATAGATATCCATTGAAATGAAGATCGAACTTGCATATTTTTAAACGTGTTGGATTAAGGTGGAGCAAAAACTATTTTGAATGAAATTGACAATAGACATATCATTTCCAAATCTTATGGCATAAAAACCTTAAGCCCACGATCACATAGAATATTGCAAAAAATCTAGAAGATACAGCAAGTGCAAAAAAGACTACATGTGAAGGATTGGGTGACAAAGACCAAATGCCATACGAGACGCTCGAAGCATACATTAGATTGCTTCCATTAGAGGCCAAAGTCTAGTTCCAAATTAACCCATTTTCGAGTAAGAAAGAATACACTATCTACCAATGCTTGAATCTATTGAAATTGGATGGTTCTATCAAATTGTAAAATGGTTTAGAGAAAGGATAAGAGGGGGATTAATCTAATCTCATGCCACAGAAAGGCAAAAAGAAGAGGCAATAGTAGTATTGAGTTCACACAGCTTAGAGGGACCGTAAAATAAAAACATTGAGCCTTTTCCAACTATAGAAACAAACGAATTGAGAAGCCTAATTAGGGCTTAGATGATCATGTAAAGGCAATAAAAAAAATTGATTCTTTTCCAATTTAAAATTTTCATATAAACAAAAGAATTGGGAAGCCTAATTAGGGCATAGATGATCCTTTTAAGGGCTGTTAAGCATCTGCATGGTGTTGGAGGGCTTAAAACTTTAGAGAAAATGTGTATATTCTTTTCTTATTGCAAGATCCCATGACTCATATGAACGGATTGAAGTGCAGTTATTTTACATTCCTGTAGTATGATGTCTTTTTCCCGTGACTTGTATAAATGCATTGAAGTCATTAATGGCTGTGGCTTCAAGTCTGAACCGAAGATCAATTACAATCACTATTTAACAGAGTTTCAATGATTTGACTGCTCTCAGCAGCCCCCTTTTGTCCTGAAGAAATGTCTATGCCCAGCCAGCTTTAGATTTGGGAAAGTATGTTTTCCAGCTCTGATTTTTAGGGCCTTGCTTCCAAGCAGTATCCACTCTGTGAGCTGATAAACTACCTGCAAAAGGAACTCCTATGAGCAAAGAAATAAATGTAACTAGTTGACCAGTGAAAGACAACAATCCCAACAACAGTTTGTGTATTTGTTTGGTTGTATCTGCGAGTAACATTCCCCTTTTTTTCTCTCTCACTCTTGAAGGACGAAACGAGCAGCATTTTTACATGATACTTATTCATCCTCTTCGTTTCCATTTCTCTTTCCATCAACTTTAGATAGACAACTCAGATAAGGACCCTTCTCATCAGGTTGCTTGTGCTTGAATGGTGGAGCTGGTACGTTACAGGGAAGAAAACCACCTTATTGTGAGTTGCAATTGCAATCTCATATGCTATTTGTCTCTGGATAGGTTCCTGCTTCATCCTTTGCCCCAAGAAATATTCATTGCCAAGGGTCATCGTCAAGAAATATTCATTGCCAAGGATCATCCAAACAATTAAGTATTCCTCGATTCGACAATGCATAGTTTCTAATTTTCCTGTGCAGGAGATAACTTATTTTTTGTCACTGAATTATTTTCTTCTTGCCAGGTGAGTGTTGCTCGGATCCAAGGAAATGGAAGGAGCATTTAGGACGTTGCATAGAGTCGCAACCAATCTGGGCACTCAACATTCCATGTGGATGGTCTACAGTTTTTTGTCCATTTGCTCTTAATTGCACAAGCAATTATCGTGTTCATGTTCAATCAATTGTGTTAACAAATCCATATGATTCTTGACTTGCATTAGTCACAGTTCATCAGTATATGTCCTATTAGAAAGAACCAAGGTCATCCATGATTTTGAAGTTCCATGAAAGGGCATGCTATTGGTAAGATCTTCAGCTTCATCTAACCATTGGGCACGAGCAAGAAGATCAACCATGCAGTTACAGTGCTCCACTACAGGTGTAATGTGGTAATCTCCAATCATAGAAAGAAAATTTTCAAAGGCCTCATCCATTAATGCAGTATGACCACACCCTGAAAGAATGCTGATGAATGTGATATAATCTGGGCGCATGGCATGCAGTTTCATCTTGAAAAAATGACCCAGTACATCATCACCATAACCATGTTGTGCATATGCTGCAATCATGGCATTCCAGAGCACCACATCTTGCTCCATTATTTGATCAAAAGCGTAACGTACATCATCCAACCTTCCACACCTACCATACATGTTGATAACGCCAGCTCCAATAACAACATTGCATGCCAGATCGTTGTGTATTACATGGGCATGAATGCGCTTGCCTTCGCATAGAATTGCTTGGTTGGCACATGCATCAAGGACACCTGCAAATGTTATATTATTTGGCAGAATGTTCTCCTCTAGCATATGTTGAAATAATGAAATGGATTCCTTAGCTTGACCATGCTCAGCATATGCTGCAATCAAAGAAGACAGCGAAATTACATCATGCTTAGGCATTCTTTCAAAGACGGCATCTGCATGTCTGAGGCTGTTACACTTTCCATACATAGTCAAAAGTGCATTCCCTATAACAAGTTCTGTACCATAGCCATCATGTAAAATTTGGGAATGAATATGCTTTCCTTCAGCAAAAGATGCCTGATCATTGGAACATGCATCCACTATACAAGACCATGTGACTCTATCTGGCTGTAACCCTGTCGCCTGCATTTGTCTGAATAGATGAAGAGCCTCCTTGACATTCTCATCCTTTGCATATGCTGCAATTAAGGTAGTCCACAAGACCACATCTTTCTTATGGAAGCTACTAACAATTTTATGCGCATCTCCCAAGCTTCCACACTTCCCATACATATTTGCAAGGGCGGTACTGATAACTACATCAGGATGTAATCCGGCATCTACAGTCCAAGAGTGAATACGCTTACCTTCAGGAAACGCTGATGCATTGGCACATGCATTGAGAATGTTAACAAAAGTAACATTGTTTGGCGAAATCTCTTCCTGCTGCATCTGTTGAAACAACTGGATAGCTTTCAAGGGCTCCTGTTGGGCATATGCTGCAATCATGGTAGTCCATGAGATGACATTCTTGATAGGCATTATATCAAACAAGTAATGAGCTTCATTTAACCTGCAACAATGGGCATAAGCTGCAAGTATGATATTCCACGAGACTACATTGGGATGAAGAATGGCCAGAAAGACTAAGTGAGCAGCATATAGAGCCGCATGTTTTCCATACATATCCAGGAGAAGATTACCGAGGAATTTATCTCTATGCATGCCAGAAAGAATAAGTTGGGCATGAATAAACTTCCCATCTGATAAAGTTTTTTTCCAGTTACCCTGGCGAAGAAAGTAAATGTACTCATCTGAATCCCGTTGAGCAATCTGGGGAATAGGTTCCTGCCAAAAACCACCAAAACTTGATCTCCTGCGAGTCGACTCCTGCACATAGTTCGCTGTGATTCTTCTATTCTCCTCGCCCAAAATGACCCTTTGAGGGTCAGGGATTCCTGTTGCTAGCATCACGCATTCAAACGGAATTATGCGTTTGAAGCATTCAGTATTTTCTCTTTTTCCTGGAGATAATTCCTCCCAGCGTGGAAAATATACTGTACCAGATCCCCGAGATGTCTGTGGTGTGGGATCCCCGAGGGCCCGAGGAGGATCCTGTGAAATTTGTCTTTGTATTTGTTACGTTAAATTATGCAAAGCCTAGGATTAGTTGCATCCATGGGAGAAGCATCACTGATTATCAGCCATTCAATACCAAATAACAGGCTATAGCAGAGATGCTGAAGTGCGTAGGAACAGAGATAATAGGGATTGTAACAGAAATATTCAATGAGGTAGTACATTTGGGTCTTCCGGAAAGATGGCAGTTTAACAAGGTAATCCCGCTGCACAAAGGAGGAAACAAGGAGGAACCGAGCAATTACAGGACTATTATGGTCAGCTCAGTATTCGCGAAATGGTTTGGGAAAATGCTGGATCAAAAACTGAAAATGTGGGCAGAAGAAGGGAAGCTCAGAGCACAAGGTCAGGCAGGTTTTCGACCAGAGTATTCGACCACGGACCATTTGGTGACTCTAAGGATAATGATAGAGCAGACAAAGGAGAATAACAAGAAGATCATATGCTGCTTTGTGGACTTTAAAAAAGCCTTCGACACAGTGCCTAGAGATAAATTTCTACTTAGGCTAATAGGACTGAGAGCACCAGAAGGGTTAGTGGGATCAATCGCAAGGCTATACCAAAAGGTGTATGCCAAAACAGCGGAGGGAGGAGAAGCCATAGAATGCGATACAGGAGTTAAACAAGGCTGTCCACTATCACCCACACTATTTGGGATATACATAGATGCTCTACA
Organism: Isoetes taiwanensis; assembly: GCA_021234155.1. NCBI lineage: Eukaryota > Viridiplantae > Streptophyta > Lycopodiopsida > Isoetales > Isoetaceae > Isoetes > Isoetes taiwanensis. Next base: position 1,831,542 of record JAJEKV010000036.1, on the reverse strand, counting down.
GGAATTTGTCAGGGAAAGACAGGGAGACAGTGAAGCACCAATGATAGGGAAAACAAAAGTCCCAATAATGCTATATGCAGATGATTTAGGTATGATGGCTACCAAAAACAAAGGGATGCACAGAATGCTAGAGATACTAGAGGAATTTTGTGAGGAGACAGGACTGACAGTCAACTTGGGAAAAACAAAAATAGTGACCTTCGGGACAAAGATAAAACACAGGCCATTTAGATACAAGGGGGAGGAACTGGAGGAAGCCACAGGGTATAGGTATCTGGGGTACGACACACATGGAGGGGGGAGATGGTCAAGAGGAGCAGATACCAGATTCCAAGCAGCAATAGGCAATTATTACATCATGATGAATTACTCCAACAACAACAGGATCACCAATTGGGAAATCAAAGCATATCTATTCAACACGATAGTAGCATCAACACAGTTGTACGGATGTGAGACATGGAGACCAGGTCTGTCAGAAAAGAAATGGGAAAAACAAGAAGGCATACTGAGGCAATGGCACGGACAGGAATTCCAGATGAAGACAGGTACATCATTGGCAACAATCTTATATGAGACGGGGGAAAAGCCAATGGAAGTGAGGGCCTGGGAAAGAACAGTTAGATACCTAATAAAGGACAATAGCTATGGGAAGGAGGACAAACTGTCGTCAATAGCGATAGATGAATCAAAGAAACAAAGACACATAACAAATGGGCAAGGGATGGTTTAACTAATTGGCGAAATGGACAAACAAATATGGGGATGCAACTAAGTCAGATTATACAAGCAGATGGATGGGACGAAGAATGGACAGGAAAAGCAATGAGAAACTGGCTGGCACGACACACAGGACCCAAGACAGAATGGCTATTGGAAACCTTCAATCCGTGGGGGACGAGATAGGGCATATCACATACAAAAGCAAAGACGTTGAATAAGAAAATGGGGAACGCCGGCGGATTCGGGGATGGGAAGCCACGACCTCGAATTGAGAAAGATAGATGGAGGAAAATAGATAGAGCAGAGAGAATATGTCGAAAGTATGTGACTCGGGGAAAAATAGAAAGGCGAAGAGCACATGGTAAAGGAGTGCCCGGTTTACAACGACACATAAGGTCCAAATTTAACAAAGGTGGGATCTCCCACTCCCAGCACTGATGGACAAAGAAGAGACACTCACAGATATAGCGAAAGCTATAAAAGAAATGATAATAAGACACCGGGGGGTGCACAAAGAGAGAGGGCTAATAATCTGAAAAGCACGGTTGAGGCGGATCAGAGAAGCCCACAAAGTACAGTTCAAAACTGTTGATAGCGATGCATTTGTGTATGGCCAAGAAGCCAGATATAAACACGATGCGGGTAATATATAAAGAACAAGTGAAGCCCGCTAGATGGCTACATAAAACCTATGCGTCTGTTTGCTGGCAGCACCCTATGGGAGCTCGCAGGATGCTACACAAGTCCGGGGGCCTCACGGACGTTAATGTATTCTATTCTATTCTATTCTATTCTATTCTATTCTATTCTATTCTATTCTATTCTATAACTGAAGCTATAGTTATCAAATTCGCAGGTGTCTATTCTGCCCTGTCTTAGGGCTTGAATCAACCTTAGGCCCTTTTTCCATGGCATAGATGTCTTAAATTTATGTCAATATGATTGGGCCAAATCAGCAAATATGACACCATACTTTTCCACTAAAACTTTTACGACATGTCTTAAATCAATTCCGTACAACATCAAAGTCTTATTTTCTTCCCGGCGAAATCCCCCGCCACAAAATAAGACAGCAGATCCTAACCAATCAGCTGCCTCCTTTGCGCAATCCAAGGCTGTCCTAAAAAAAAAGGAAGAGTAGACCGAACTGCAATCAATAGATACAAATATGAGAAGTCTTCAAGCTTCAAGTCGATTTGTGCAACTCTTCAGGTCGGATTCGACTGTTAATCAAGTTCAGATAGATTTTGGCAGTTCTTCAGGTCGGATTCGGCACTTCTTGAGGTCGGATTCAGGTATGGAGTTTCTATGTTTTGGATTTAACAGTCAATTTCTCAGGTCGGGATTCAATTTATCAGGTCGATTTCATCAAGCAACAGCTCGATTTCTCAGGCTCTCAGATCGGATTCCGATAGTAGTTGGTCTGTCTACTGGTTTCTCAGGTCTGTAGTCTTTCCACATCTCGATTTTTATGCAGTCGATTTCTCACAGATCGGGATTTATAGTCGGATCATATCTCTGTAGTTGGATCATATCTCTGTAGTCGGATTCAAGAGGTCGAATGCAGATCAGTTCTGATCGGATCTATTTCTGTCGCATCTTGTCGATTTACTTCAGGAATAGATTTACAGTCGGGTACAGTCGATAGAGGTCGGGTTCAGTCAGATCAACATATCGGATTTATAGGCTTTCGGATTTACAGGATTTAGGATCAACAGGTCGGATCTGTGTTTAGCAGATTTGTAGTTGTTTCATATCTCTGTTTTTCCTATTGGTTCGAAGGCATTGAGGGAGTAGTGGAAAACCAAATTTATGAGACATGTCTTAAATTATAAGACACCTCTTATAATCAAGCCATGGAAAACTAATTTTTTTAAGACATGCCACAAGAATGACGTGGCATCTAAAATGCTGTCTTATAATTATAAGACAGCCATATTTTAAGTCAGCCGTGGAAAAAGGGCCTTAACCGGCAGGATTTGTGATCAGCACAATCCTGAGCGTCCATCGCAGATCCACGATATTAGGAACCTTCTTCTTGGCGCCAGAATCAGCTTCCCCGACTCGGTGGTAGCTCCGGTCATGATAATCTTGCTGTGGTCATGATAATCTTGCTCCGGTCATGATAATCTTGCTCTGGATCTTGATAACCTTGCTATGGGCATCCGAATCAGCTGATAAACCTTGCTCTGGAGGTTGCTATGGAGCTCTGTTTGTGGCCTGCCGGTTAAAGGGGATATACACCCCTGCTTGCCCCTCACATCAGATAAACGGGCTCGCCCCTCCGGGCTCGCCCATTTATCTGCTGTAAGGGGCTCGCAGGGGTGTTTATCCCCTTCTTAACCGTCAGTTCCTCAACTACTTTAGATCTTAGCCGTTAGATTGAAATCAGTTATTAGCCGTAACAGCTCATATTTGGCATGTTTATCTTGATAAACCATCTGCTTGCCTGTTTATCTTGATAAACCGTCTACGAAACAAATATTTGATCTCAGCTATCAAATATTTTCCAAACAAGCATCTCAGCGAAGACAAAGCTCTGGCCAGCCGTCTTGAAGGCTTTGCTTAAATCGGAGCTCTGAAGCTCTGGCCGGCTATCTTGGAGGTCTTGGAGCTCTAGCAGTCTTGAGGGCTGCTTAAATCAGAGCTTAAATCGATGCTTGAATCTCAAATCTCGCTGCTTAAATCTTAAATCGCGTCACCCAAATCGGAGCTCTGGGATAGCTCTGGGCTAATGCAGATTTTCCTTGTCGCTGCTAAAGCAGTCTCGGACCCTGCCAGTTAGAGGAGTCAAACTCCCTTTCTCGCCCATTACGGCAAAAATAAATGGGCTTGCCCCTCCAGGCTCGCCCATTTATTTGCCGCAATGGGCTCTAAAGGGGGTTTAACCCCTTCTTAACCGGCATGCTTTCTAATCCAAGAAATCCCTGTCGTTGATCCAAGCTCTGTGATAGAGCATAACAGGCTCGCCAGGTGAATTAACCCCCTCGTCGCTATTGCTTTGGGTAGAAAGCCTACGTGTTAAAATAAATAGATAGAGTTCTTCACTAAAACTTCTATCCTATCCTATCGTCTCGGCGCCCTGCCCTCTGTCACGTCTGTCGCCCTGCCCCATCTCCGTCATCCTGTCCTATGCTACTAAAGAAAGAAACATAATTCCCTTTCGTTGCTATTGCTTTGGGGTAGAAAGCCTACGTGTTAAAATAAATAGATAGAGTTCTTCACTAAAGAAAGAAACAAAGATAGATATAATTGAATTGAATTAAATTGATTGAAATTGAGTTTTATTTCCACTGAGACCCGATGACCTATGGGACCCAAAAAACAAAGAACAGTCGACCTATTACTGTACAGGATTAAAAAAAAAAACTAACAAGAAGCACACCAGAAGGCTTTAGCAAGACAAGACTAGTTAGTTTTTTATTTAGGCAAGGTCAAATTTGTCAGGCATTGAAGCTTAAAATCATTCATTTAGACTTAATGTTATTCATTTGTGGTTGTTATATTTTTGCTGGGTTCAAAAGTGGATTTTCTTTAATCGAAATGAAAACGTATTTTCAGTCATATGTAGTACGTCTCAGGCAACACGAAATAAATGAAAATTTATCTTGAATGGCAAAGTAGCAGAGAATGTTTGTTGTGTTTTACATATATCTTTGTATTATAAGACACTAGATCATCTTATGTTTAAGAAAGACCTGTACCATATATGATCTAGTTTGGAGAAGTTGAAATAAATCGTTGTTCGTTTTCATTTGCGTATGCTTAGCATTCGCAAATTATTCAAATTCTATTCTATTCTATTCATTCAAATTATTTGAAGGTCAATCTATGGAAATTTGGATGGTAACAACGTTCACATAGAAATTGGGGGGTTGTAGATTCTTGAAACTAATTTTCTCATGACTAAAATTGGAAACATCCTCCAATAAAAATGTTTCTACCATAAGCAGAACACAACAGAATGACGACATATAATTTAAATCCATAATTTAAAACAATAGCATGCATGCATTTGCCATTAACCAAATGAATAGAACATGTTGTATGGTGGTTTGCAAAGGTGACCTCATTTGGTCTAAAACCTTGGCACTGCATATGTTAAAAACGTCTAAGTGTTTGTTCCAACTTACTATGATGTGCAATAGTGGCATTTTAAAAAATGTTCTAACTTACCATAGTGGCATTCCAAAAATGAAATTTTGCCTTTTCAAGTTAGCCATGTTGTGCCTAGCGTGACAGCAGTGTAGACATGAAACTCAACTCATCCATTAGGTTCATCCATTTCCTTAAGCAAATCAACTCACCATGTTGAGCACATGCTGCAATTATAGTAGTCCATGAGACCACATTGTCTTTTTGACATTTGCTTAAAACATTTGAGAAGTATTGTCGTTGATTCTTCCTAGCCTAGTAAAACCCAATATCATTACATTCCACGATGCCACATCCCTATGTTGCATTGTCTGAAACAACTCCAAGGCAATCTTCAAATTTGCATGAGGTACATAAGCAGTTCTGTCGATGATAAGCAATGGCACAAATCCAGAACGAACCTCAATCACATCTTATAAAGCCCAAGCAAAAATATCTAAGATATTATGCAGGGCCAGAATTTGAGATTGCAATAGGTCCAAAAGCAACAAGCAACAGTTAACCATTTTGTGTCATACCTTCAGCCCAAACTGTCTCTAAGAATTATAATATTAGAATTTTTAGCATTGCATAGCAGAATGGAGGAGCTAATGTCACGCCCGTTGTTTCCATAAACTGATTTCTCTGCTTGGGCGAAGGGTGTGAGGTTTAGAATAATCATAGGAAGAAGACATCTTTAAAGCATAGAGGCATTATTTGAATATAAAAAATCAGGACGGATCAATAAGTACATATCCATTGTGAAAGAACGCCATGTTATTACGAACTATTGTAACCATTCTACATAAGCGACGAACTGTTGTAACCATTCTACATAAGTAAAGCTAGAATCCATTGAACTACTTGCCTGTCCAACATGCATAAAAGTTTCTAGGTTCCATAAATAAATACTGGAGTGTCTTCTCATAGCAGCTCTTCTTCTATTCTCGTTGCTTCAATCCTCCTTTCTCAATTCTTGTTCCCAATGATCTAATCGCCTTTTCCAATCCGGTTCCCCTGGCTCTCCTTTGATCCAATTTTTTCATTTCCTTCCCGGTGAATCCACCGTAATGCGGTCAATCCTCATTTCAATTCTTTTTCCCGACTCTCCACTGATCCAATCTTCCTTTCCCATCCTTTTTCATGGCTCTACATGGATCCAGTCTTTCAACTCTTTTCCATTGCATCCACCATAATGTGGTCGGTTCATACGTTTGTAGATGTCTTCCGCCATGTTTCGCAATCCTCTGCTGGATTTCTGCATGTTGTTATAGCGATCCTTGGCAAGGTATGAAGTATGGCTTTCTTCCCGATTTGCAAGGTATGCGGTATGGCTTTCTTCCCAATTCTGATGCATGCCCATAGTGAGGTATGATTTCTCAAAATGTTGCATGCTCATAGTCCTATTACAGGGAGGGAGATCTGGCGAAATCCTGAAATCCTGATTATTTTTGGGGTTGAGCTGCATGATATGGATTTTACTTTCAATGCTACTTTGGCAAATTCTTTTGATCCCTGTTTTGTGCATTTGGGGGTTGCAATTTTTGTTACAGAATCTACAGAAGGATCGGTTTACGGTTTTACACAGGGCATCCCCTTTGATCCCTGGTTTGTTCGCGGGGCCTCCCTCCAAGCAGCGGCCTTTGCCTAGCACTATTAATCCACTTATGCAGGAACTTCGCCAACATACAATGGCCCACATGCAAGGGATTGGTCTTTTTCCTTTTTTCTCTAAAGCTTATTCGGACAGGACGGAGCTCTATTTTATTTGCCCAGGCTGTGCTTCCACAATAGTCTCAGGATTATCCTCGTTTTTGGTTTCCTGTAGAATGTGATGCAATTTCAGTTGTAGTTGCATTGGTTTGGGCGATCTTTTAACACGACCCAATTCGTACTTGTTATCGTTGCTTCCTGTTTCTATCTGTTCCTCCAAGTCCTCGATCGGGCTTTGTCCTGGCTCCAATTTCGGCTCTAATAGGCGGCTATTTTCGGCTACTACTGCTCCATGGAATCCAATTTGACTGCAATCAGCCCCTGGCATTGTCTTGAATCCATTGTTTGTAGTCTGCACCTTCTGGCCTCGGCCGTATTTCTTACCTGGATATTACCTTAAGCCTCCTGGCATCTAGGACAAATCGTGTTTTGTCGCTGGATTCTTGTTTTCCATATGGCATCTGGATAGATCCGGCTTCCTCCTTTTTTCCGGCCTGCCTCCTGTTCAAACCGCCGCCCTTCGCTTGTTGGAAGCCCCTGCCCACCTGGCAGGGCCACGTGGCAGCAGGGCCATCCTGCCGGCATAGATCCGGTGGCCCAGGCCTAACCCAGGCCAGCCTCACGCCAGCCCGTTTACACTCCCGGGGGAGCAGATAGGTGGCATCCCCAATTTACGGGTGCTCACCTTTTACACCACCATGGTTTTTATAAACCATTATTTAATTTGCTACACCTTGCCTTGTTAACTCTGTGGCTGGACATCGATCTTAACCCATCCGCTTCTTTTCAACCCAAGTAACCCGGCCACGTTCTACCCTAGTCGACCAGAGGTTGCTTCTGCACCGGAATTTAGCAGGATCACGGTCTTGCCTCATACTAATCGGCTAATCTTTGCCCACATAAGCTGTACTGGTATTAATTTGTCTTTACAGGGCGCCCTAGGTCCTAGGGCATGCATTTGTGGTTTTATGGTCCTCGTTCCTCGCTCATCCAGGTAACTTCATGTTGGATATTGTTCTGCTTTCGTTATTCTTTTTTCCTGACTATTTCATGTTTGATGCTAACCTTCGTTACGATGTTCTTCTCCAATTATACTGCTATGGTATATGCTATGGTTTTTACAATTTGGTTACAATGGTTACAATGGTTTTATGTTCATCGTTTTTTTGAAAGGTTGTCAAATGTTGCTTGTTTGATACCGTAGAGGGCGAGTTCAGCTATTTGCAGTTTTCTAGTTGCATTTGGCTTTGTTGATGGATTTCTCTACTAACGATATGTCACTATGTTTGTTTTTGACCTATGCCTTGTTCATGATGTTGTTGGGACTCGTTGTTTGTATGACAGACATTTACTTGTTTTTGCATTTGCTCCATTGTCATGAGGTCTATTGAGATTTGCACTTATAATCATTTGCTATCTAGGGTGTTATGTGGCTCCGTTATTGTTTTCACGGTGGTTATTTTCTTTGAACTCCACCCCATTATTTATGTTGATAAGATGATATCGTGGACCCGAAATTTATTTGATGGAGGAAACCGCATTGGGGAGGGGCTTTCCTGAAATAAACCCCGGGCCGAAGCGAAGGCGCCGAGGGGTTTATTTCGAAACCCCGAGCCAATCTTGGTTGTGCCAAATAAATGTTCCATTGGGGAGGAAATTTTGCTACGTAAAAAAGCTGTTCTCCGGCATAGCAGATCACGAAACCGGCACTACAAGAGAATGACTGTTAGGCGTCAGAAAAATCGTCAGACTTTCTAAAAAGATTTGACCTGACGTTTATACTGATGAAAATACTGACGAATAACTCTCTGACGCATTTTCTGACGATTTTGCGTCAGAACATGCGTCACATCAATCGTCAGATTATACGTCAGATCGTGCGTCAAATATATCGTCAGGCTATTCGTCAAAAACTATTCGTCAAAAGTTTCGTCAGGTGAAACGTCAGTTTTTACGTCAGAAATTTTCGTCGTTTTTTACGTCAGATATATCGTCAGACATTTCGTCAGACATATCATCATGAGATTCGTCAGACAAATCGTCAGATATATCGTCAGAAAGTTTAAATTTTTTATGAATGCAGTTTTAATCATAACTTTTGATCTAGAAGTCCGTTTTGGATGAAATTTGATGCGTTAGAAAGCTCTCTTTCTGATCTATCTAATGATATAAAGTATGAGGACTATTTCTTCATATAGCCTGGAATGATAGGAAGCTCTTCATATAGCCTAGAATGAGAGCTGAAACCTGATATTGGCTTCAATGCCTCCTTTAAATGCTAGGTGTTTTGCAAAAGCTCGTATTTGGCTCATTGAGATGACTTTGGTATACCTTGCTCCTTTTACTTTAATGGTATAGCCATTTTTATAAACTCAAGGTGCTACAATTTCGGCCGGATAAAACATTTGTGCACTCTATACTGTCTATGTGTGTGCTCAAAATTGGTAAATTTGAATTGACAAGATATTTGACATTCGAATTTCGTTTATCCCCTACAATACAATGGTAAGTTTGGAATACATACTACAGGGGTGCATAATACATATTCAGATAAATACACTAAGGTTCTTGCTCATACTATGGGATCTTAATGTTTTCTTAAACTTAGAGATGATGAATGGCTTGAATGCCTAGTTGTGGAAGGATTTTATTGCATGGCCATAATAATATTCTAAAATCTTGCTATATATAAATTTGATGGTGGTTCTCTTGTAGTGCGGTGGTTCTTTTCTCCTCCAAACCATCAGACCTGCCCAGACAGATCAATGAGCTTCTGAATAGATAGAAAATCCGGTGTCAGAGCTTCTGGCTAAGGCTTTCAGGGCTTCTGAGCTATGGCTATGGCTTTCCGGCTATGGCTTTTGACGGGTTTCAGAGCTATGGCTATGGCTTTCAACGGGTTACGAGCTATGGCTATGGCTTTCCGGCGATGGCTTTCAAGTTTAACTCGAAAATAAAAAAACCTTCTGGAGGTTGCTTGGTAGAGCATTGGCGGCGCCGCCTGACCTCCGATCCATGCTGGTTTCTTGTTTTGAACAAAAGCATAAAAAACCTGAAATTTCCTCCCTGTGGACGTTTACGCATTCTTATTGTGCATTTGAACATTTTTCATTTTTAGTTTTATTTGCATAATGAACCATTCATGTTCTCAAATTTATTCCTGACTTTCCACTTGATTTAGTGCCCACCCAAATAACCCGGCCACGTTCTACCCTAGTTTACTAGAGGTTGTTTCTGCCCCAACCTCTACATAGAACTTGATTATTCGTTGTCGCATTCTCCATTGTTGGGCGCTCTCGGTCCTTGCCACATCCATTCAGGTGGACCCCTCCCCCATGCGTGCTCCATCTCGGTATGTCATCCCAGTTGTTTACGATAGTATGACTTGACTTGTGCCTGCCATCTCAGTTATTTTAGATATTGCTATATGGCTTGTGTTCCAAGTATTCTATGTGTTGGGGGTTTTTTGCTTGGGGTCAGGTAGACAGTTGTTGTTCCCACATTTACTATGGTAAGTCCCTTTGTAGCATTCTTTTACACCTATTGATTTTTACTGGTTGTTCTTATGAGTGATAACAGGGGTTCTCTTCTTGTTCTCCGCTGCTAACCTGAACCAGATCTTTACACCCTCGCTCTCATATTCTTGTTCCAAATCCTTGCACAGATCTTATGACCCTCTTTGCTAGGGGCCACCGAATCCTATTTGGCACCTTGTCATTTGGCATTGTGTTCTTGCAATTGTTCTTTTCAGTTTTCGGTTTTCTGGCCCTATCATTACACGTCATTTGTATATGTGCTATTTAGCTTTTTCTGGATACGCCGCATATTGCGTTTGGCCCTTCCTTATACTCATTCAACCTTTGATATTTTTCTCTTTGCCCTGTTTTTTGCACTTTGTCATGTTTTGCATTTGAGAGCTCTTTTGCACCATATTTATCCTTTGAAGCTTATTCACCTTGTTGGTTTAGACTTCATGTAGTATTTTCATATTGTATATTCTTTCCTTGATTTTTCAGTTATGGGGAGCTTCGTCCATTATTTTGCCCTGCTCACTCGATCATTTTTGCTTTCTGTCGGTATATAATCTGATGTGGTTTTGGGGATTATGGCATTGTTCATGTTGTTAGTAAGGCGATCGTGTTTTACACTTTCTCTGGCCGTTGGGCTCTTGTCTGTGGTTCATTTCTTGTGATTTGTTCATTGGCTTGCATTCCTCGTTTCTCGTATTTATGCTTGGGCTTAAAATATAACTACCATTATACATCATATTTCTTCCACCCGATGGGTGCTGCTTTTCTCCATCCTCCGGGTGATGCTATCCTCTCCTTTTCATGAATTGTTGATTTTTCCTCCTTTCTAATCGCTCACATCAATTTGAGTGCTTGTCATTGTGCAGCTTGCCGCGTCACCATTATGCACGTTCTTGTTCTCTCACGCTCACGGTCGTTGGCGCTCCTCTTCGTCTCACCCTCGCTACGTGCTTCATGACCCGACTTAACACTTGGGGGTTTTTCGCGGCGGCTGGGCTTATAGTTTATGAAGTTACGCCTCATTTTTTCGTTTACATTGTGCTCCGAATTAACTTTAGTCTCCATTTCCTTCTTGACCTTCCTTTTGCTCGGTGCTCGTATGTCTACATTCTCTTCTTCAATCTCATCCCTCGTTTGCCAAAGTATGTTTTCCTATTGGGGCCTTTATTCATGGCTTTATGCGGTATTTGTCTTCTGACATCCCCACACATTTCTCCTATGCTACCCTGAACCAGACCTTAGCATTTTCACTCTCTTCATCTTGTTCCCCCCTTTTCACATCCTTATGAACCTCTTTGCTTTGGACTTCTTGCTGTCAACCTCATTGTTTTCTTGACATTGCTCTGAGCTGGCTCATTCTGTTGGTGTTTGTTCCCTGAGGGAGACAGGGTAAAATGACCCCTTCACTCTTCCCACTGGGACTCTTTACGGGTGCAGTGACATGTGGAGGGCCCTGTATCAGTATGGAGCTGGTATGGGGGATGAACTCCTGATTGTATACGGTGAATGCACCGTATACGAGTAGGGGACGTCACAGTGGTATCAGAGCAATGTTCTTGGAGACCAAGAGCAAAGCACTGACCATGCTCCCAGTAGTACTAACTTGATAGGATCCTCAAACCTCGAAAAGTGGGAAAAGTTTTTCCCATTTTTGTAGTTTATGCTAAGCTAGTAACAGTTAACTGAATTGGAACATAATAAGACTAAAAACAGTGAGCCAAAACCTTCTAAGGCAAGGTGGTCTCACACGTCGCGCCTGGTCTAAAAACAAAACTCCAGTTTTTGAGCGAGGCGCAACGTGTGAGACATTGGGCCAAGAACACCCTAAAACTTCATGAATTTTAGAAAAGTAACATGGTGAGTCGAGTTCTAAGGTAAGATTTAGTTAGAATAGTATGTTTCAATCATGAAAATTAATCAAAAATGTACAATGTCTCACACGTCGCGCCTGGTCTAAAAACAAAACTCTAGTTTTTTAGCGAGGCGCAACGTGTGAGACCAGTGCTTATAAAAACTTTGAAATAAGTGTATGTTTTAAGTCAATAGGTGCCCTGGCACGTTAAATAGAGCAACTTCAATTTTGACCTAAAATTGCCCAAGCTATAAATAGATGTAGACCCCCCTCATTTGTACGTTCCCGCCTTAGAAATCTGCTCCCGCTCCCTAAGACGATCTTTGGCGCCCGACATCGGATTGACGAACCGTCGAACATGGCGAGAACCAAACAGACTGCCAGGAAGCCTCGCCCAGGCGAAACCCCCAGTGCCCTAATCCACGAGGCACTTCGGGAGAGGCTCGTCGCGAGAGGAGATCGACCATCTTCGAGCGAGGAGAGCATCTCAGGGGACCAAGACACATCCGAGCTGATTGGCATCCTCAATCAGCAGCTGGACCCAGAAGATGTTACGCCACCAACTTCCATGGATGAGGAGACCAAGGACGTCTACGAAGAAATAGAGCGAGAAATACAGGAACAGGAGAGAGAAGAGGAGGTGCACTCAGATGCAGGGACAGAGCTGCTCGAAGAGGAAGAGGAGGGAGCAGAGCGAGAAAGGAGAACCAAGGCTAGTGAAGAAAAGAGACTGCCGACTCCCGAGCTTGAGCCAAGTGAAGCACAGGACCTCGCGGCGTGGATTAAAAAGCACGAAGCAAAAGAACGTCGCCGGGAAAGGAAGAAGGAAGAGAAGAAGAGGAAGAGGGAAGAGGAGGAGGCGAAAGAAGCCGAAGAACTGAAGAAGAAGAAGGGGAAGTTTGTGGTGGGCCCAAGGAAACTCAAGGAAGTTCCGTGAAGAAAGACCCCCAACCCCAAGGTCGTCATCACCGAACCGCCAGCTGACCAGCCCCCGTCCTCCTCCGACGACTCAGAAGATGAAGACTTCAACCCCAACACCGAGGGTGGAAGCTCTTCTAAACCCCCAGGTGATGAGCAGGCAATACCCGACCAGGAGCAACCCGACCCTGAGCAGCCGGATCAACCGCAGAAGCCCCCACCATATCCGACTTGGGACAGGAAGAAACAGCCACGCACTGCCCGAGAATCCTATGTGACAGACCCCATCAAGACCTACGAGAGGAAGATGAGGGAACACAATGCTTACATGAAGAAGTGGGAGGCTTACAACTCCTACTACCAGGAGAACAGGGTCAGGATTGTCGAGGGTGGACGTCCAACAAAGCAGCAGACCTTAAGGCTGCCACCACAGAACCCAAGCCCCCCAAGAAGCCAGCCAAGAAGAAAGCCAGCAGGAAGGAGACCGAGAGAAGAGCACTGAGGGAAATCAGACACTTCCAGCGCAGCTACGACCCCTTAATCCCTCGTGCCCCCTTTGCCCGTCTAGTCAGAGAAGTGATGCAGGACTTTAACACCGGCATGAGGGTAACAGACGAGATGCTGCTGGCACTTTAGGAAGCAGCTGAGCAGAAGATAGTGCAGCATTTTGAAGACTCTACAGCCTGCACCGTGCATGCCAAACGAGTAACTCTGATGAGGAAGGACATGCAGTTGGCCAGTATAATCAAGGGAGATCCCCATTAGAAATTTTGTAAATAATGAAAATTTTGTTAAAACAAAAGAATTTTGAATAGATTATATGTGTAATCTTGCTTAAATAAGTTGAGTTAGCATGTAATAGCTTTTGTTTTACTAAAATAGGACATCTCTAGAAAAAATAGTGAGACCTTGCCCAAAGTTGCCCAAATCTCCTCCAAATTGACCAAGTAAGGGGTCAATTCTGCCTAACTCGATGAGCCTAGCATGTTTAGACCCTTAGATCAACCAAATTGGATAAGTTTTGACCAAAATAGAGCAGATGTCTCACACGTCCCTCCTGGTCTAAAAACAAAACTCCAGTTTTTGAACGAGGCGCAACGTGTGAGACCTAGCATTTTCTCCACCATAGCATATCCAATTGATCTCTAGCTTGTTGCGTTTCTTAGATAATCCAGTCATGCTCAAACCCTCAAATTAGTCTTCCAACTCCCATTTGGACCTCAACATAGGCTAGAATTGGCCAACCCCAAGAGTTTTTCAAGTCACCCGAAAATTAGGGTTTTCCCCCTTCTCTATAAATAGGTACCCATTTCTCACATAGCACCCTACAAGTTTGCTCTTGACCTTTTAGGCGATTTTCCAGCTCCCTGAGGCGCTTTTGCATCCGTTTGTTAGTCTCATCTTCCCTAGATCCATGGCAACTGCTGACTTCAGGCGATGGTACAGCGCCAGTGCCCATGCTGCCGAGGCCGATGTCAATGACATTTTCCGAGTCTTCCGGAGAGAAATAGATGTCCAAGCCACTCTGCACGCAACCCCAGCATATAGACAAGTTCTGTCCGAGTTCCAAGCTAGGGTAGGACCATCCCTAGTGCAGCTCCCCCCTTGCACATGCTATTTTGTTCCCAGGCAATCCCTTCAAGCAGCCTTGGGTGATGTTCCAAACATTGCCAAATACCTGACCAACAAGGCCCAGAGGTTGCCAGACTACATGATCTTGACAGTTGACAGGGCCAAATATTTTTCCTACATTGCCGCCTTAGCAATTTTTCTCTCCCACCGTGCCGAAAACCCCATGGGGGAAACCTCTACCCCTCCCATGGATGTGGATCCCTTAGCCTCCTCAGCAGCGGAGCAGCTCCTTTTGCAGTACCAACAGGAGCGAGAAGGAAGAGCAGGAGATGAAGAATCAGAAGAAGAGGACTACGTCGAGCTCGATCCAGTAGAAGAGCAGCGGTTAGCAGAGCAGGAGTTGCAGGAATTCGAACGGAGCCGGCAAACCCTCAGGATCGCCCCACCCCTTGGGCTAGGTATCACAAGCCTAGCCCCCATCATCGTCGACGTCGAGGAGTACCTGCTCCTCAGTGACATCCAGAACCTTCCCGAATGCAGGGAACGGGAATATCGACTCGATGATTTGCTGCACCAACTGCGGCAATCAGACCTGGATGATTTCGTCGTCCGGGGAGCTTCCGACTTCCCACTTCAAGTAAGAGAAGCCGACACTTACACAGGAGAGTCGACTTCCGACATCCAAGCCTACAGCAACATCAGGCAGATGATGGAAGCTCGGGAACTGCCGACCGAAGAGGAGTTTTACGCCATCCAGGAACAGATGGGAATTCGCGGCAAGAGCTCAAACATTTTAATGCCGAGCTCTTCGACACCAGCCCCCACAGAGAGAAGAGGCGAGTTCGACCTCAGGCGAGCTTCAGCAACAGTTAGAGATTACAGAGAGCTCATCGAGGTGGAAGTCGACGAATATGCCGGGAGACACAGAGCTGGTGGCCGAGGAGGCGAAGAATCAACAATGACGCACAACGACAAGTCGCTGCGATACTATCTCCCCCTGCTGCTGGACGGGAGAATAGCGGTAATTCACCGCAAGTTCACCCCTAGGGGCGAGGAAGGAGTATTCATGCTCATCGCGCTCTCAGGCTTTGGCCAGCATGCTCGGCTAGCTGCCAACACCGACTATGCCATCTTAGTCAAGAGAGCGATGGCACTCGATATCTTCGACTTTGCCATACCTTACCGACGGCAGGGAAGACTGGCAGTGACCGCAGCTTACACCTTTGACCGCAGGGTAGAGGAATTAGTGAGAGCTTTGCAGGGCGGGTCATCAACCAACTTCCTCAGGAACTTGGGACGCTCGGTAGGAACGACCCAAGTTAAGAAGTTCCTCGAAGATAACCCATCCTACCGGCGATTTCAAGAATAGTAGACTCTTGATCCCGGGGGCGTTGTATTAAGATATTATATAATATAAATATAATTTCTTTTGCACTTTAAATGTTTTGTTGACGTATTTTCTTCCACAACTATACCAACAAACATATAATGCAAGAGAATAAATAAAGCTAACCGTAAGGCCATGACCTACTTGTGTATGCAGCTAGAGGCCCAGGCTCAGGGGAACGACAACGACGAGACTTTAGGGAAGAACAGACCCCGCCTAGACCACCCCCGGCAAGGAGCCTGTATGAAGCATTCGGCGCAATGTCCCCAGAGGAGGACCTCGAGCAGATAAAGGCTTTCTTGGCAGCACAATCAGAGAGTGGC
The DNA here is from genome assembly GCA_021234155.1 of Isoetes taiwanensis. Lineage (NCBI taxonomy): Eukaryota > Viridiplantae > Streptophyta > Lycopodiopsida > Isoetales > Isoetaceae > Isoetes > Isoetes taiwanensis. The sequence goes on along the minus strand of JAJEKV010000036.1, from coordinate 1,815,390 downwards.
CCAAACAACAATGTCCAATTGCCGGAAGCACCACCTAGGAAGACGGGGAAGGACAAGAGGAGGAGCAAGAGAAGGAGGTCCACCAGCACGGAATCCTCCGATTCAAGCTCGGACTCAGACTCCGACTCCGAGGGAGAGGAAGAGCAGGCACAGGACCGTAGGGATGGAAGGCAAAGGGACGCCACAGATGGACGGCAAAGGGACACAAAAGCCTCTGATTACCAGAAGAAGGTAGATTCAGCATTGGGAAACGTATGGAAGGCCAGGAAACTCGAGCAATTCTCAGGCGAAAACAGGTCAGGCATGTGGAGGCAGAGGCTTGGCTCGATGAAATGAGTGAGTATGGTAACGCCTATGGTATGAAAGACAAGGATAAAGGCAGGGTGGCAACAGCCAACCTGAAGGGAGCAGCACGCATTTAGTGGAAAGGGTATACCAAGGCCCATGGCTTAAGCAGGGATGCTTGCAGGTTCAGAAAGTTTGCTAAAGCTTTCACGCGCCATTACGTCCCAAGGGAATATAAGTCCAGCATGATGCAGCAATTCTACAGGTTGCAGCAAGGCAACAAATCAGTCCAGAAATATACAGAGGAATTCATGAGACTAAGGCTTTATGTGCCAAAGTTGGGTGAAAAGCATGCAGTGGAGAGCTATATTGAAGGGCTGAATGATGAGATCCGCAAGCTTGTAAGGGCAATAAACCCTAAGACAGTATCAGAAGCAGAATCCAAGGCAATAAGTTTGCAAGGGACGGGACCTCAGAATAGCGGGCAGAGGCAACAGTATTACCAGGATAAAGGCAAGGCAACAAGGAGTTATAGTCCTAGGGCAGCCAGCCCAGGTCCAGCTAGAGCCCCATATAGTGGCAACCAAGGGAAGCAGCAGGAGAAGAAGCAGTGTCTTTCAAGGACAAGCAGGAGGGATCAAACTACTCCAAAGCAGTGCAGTCCTTTTTGCAGGCAATGCCCAAGGAAAAGAGGCAGGAGTGCATAGAAAAGCAGCTTTGCTTCAGGTGTTTCCAGCCAGGCCACAGGACAGCGAACTGCTCCTACGTCATGAGTGCAGCGCTAGCGGAGTTGGGAGATTGGGACACTCCGTCTGACGACGACGGCGAGGCAGCCCGCGACTACATTCAGGGTGAGTGTCATATCTTTGCCGCTATAGATACAGGACAAGCAGAGAACCAGTATAAGGTAATTTCCACAATAGGGAAGGCCAAGGCCAAGTCCTTCATAGTCCTGATAGACTCGGGAAGTAGCCATAACTTTGCATCCCCCAGAATGGTGGAAATGTTGAAGTTGAAACCACTGAAGTCGAAGCCGAGTCCCGTCGTCTTAGCAAGTGGAGCAGTAAGGCAGACGGCAGGCAAGAGAATTAATTTCGACATCGACTTGCCAGGGATTAATATCCAGATGGGGGCAGAGGTAATGGGCATTGGCAAGTATGACTTGATCGTTGGAATGGAATACCTTGGTCCAGCAGGAGCTCTCATTGATTATGGAAAGCGCAAGGTGACCCTCACAGCACCCAACGGCAAGATCATAGAGATCACAAGTAAAGAAGTTGTTCCCATTATGCAGTGCATGTCTAGCAAGCAGCTGTTCAGGTGCATAAAGAGTGAGCAGGTAGCATATATCTTCAAGCTCGAGATCCAAGAGCCCGAATCAGAAGAGGGTAAGGAAGATAAGGGGCTCAGCAAGTTAACCAAGCAAGTAGCTAACTTGATCACGGAGTTCCGCGATCTCTTTCCAGATGAGATCAAGCAGCTCCCTCTTTATAGGGGAGTCGAGTGTGAGATAGCACTCGAACCAGGAACGAAGCCGACGAGCAAGGCCCCATATAGAATGACGATGCAGGAGTTGACAGAGCTAAAGAAGCAATTGCAGGAGTTGCTCGACCTAGGCTTCATTAGACCTAGTGTCTCGCCATTTGGAGCGCCCATTCTTTTTGTCAAGAAGAAGGATGGCAGTTTGAGGATGTGCATAGACTATAGGCAGTTGAACAAGCACACCATCAAGAACAAGTATGCGCTCCCCAGATCAGATGACTTGATAGATCAACTCCAAGGGGCAAAAGTCTTCTCCAAAATAGACTTAAGGTCAGGCTATCATCAGATCTGGATAAAGGAAGAAGATATTCATAAAACGGCTTTCAGGACCACGTACGGGCACTATGAGTTCACGGTAATGCCTTTCGGCTTATCGAATGCCCCAGCAACGTTCATGAGGCTCATGAACGACATCTTCAGGGAGTTCTTAGACACCTTTGTAATAGTATTCTTTGATGACATTCTGGTGTATAGCAGATCCCTTGAAGAGCATGCACAACACTTAAGGAGAGTGCTGGAGAAGTTGAAGAGGCACCAGTTGTACGCCAAGTTGTCGGGTGTCCGCCGCGAACGGAGATGGTGGAATACCGGGTCATGTGATCTCAGCCAGAAGGAATCTCGGACGGATCCCGCCAAAATTGAAGCCAGATCATTCGATGGCGGCAACCAAGAATGTGCATGAGGTCGAAGTTTTCCTTGGCCTAGCAGGTACTACTGGGGAAGTTCGTGAAGAACTTTGCTAAAATAGCGGCCCCGCCTAACGGACTTTGACGAGGGCGGAGAAGGTGAAAGATTGGGCGAGCATTGGCACAAGAAAGCCCGCTGTGGTTTGAATTGTTGAAGGAAGCTTTGACAACCGCCCGCCTTAACCCCCGCCGGATCCGAGAGAAAGACAAGTTAGTGGCGGCGGTCACGAGTAAGATAGCCACAAAAAGTGCTCATGCGAAAAGAGCGTGTGGTAGCGTATGATTCCAGGAAGATGAACGACGCAGAGACGCGCTACCCCACGCACGATCAAGAATTGCTTGCAGTTGTCAGGGCATTAAGAATTTGGAGGCACTATCTCTTGGGAAGGAAGTTCCAATTGGATACAGATCATCAGAGCCTCCAGTATGTATTCACACAACCACACCTTAACCTGAGGCAGCGAAGGTGGATGTAGTTCCTCGAGGAATATGACTTTGATATAGTCTACAAGCCGGGGAAGCTCAATGTGGTAGCGGATGCGCTTTCAAGGCATCCCCTGACAACTAGAGTGCATTGCAATGCAATTTCGACGCTCTCCAGCGACTTTGGTAAGAAGATTGAAGAGTCCTTGCCAACGGATGTTGATTTCAAGGAAGTATGGGCAAGCCTCTCTAGGGAGGCTAGAACAGATAAAGAGCGGGAAGCCTTGAAACATTATAAGAAGGAAGGCAACCTGTTATACCATAAAGACAAGTTGTGCGTGCCCGAATCATCAGGTGTAAGGAAATTGATCCTCCACGACACGCACAACAGTCCAATAGCTGGCCATGCGGGATTCATGAAGACATATTTCAAAGTGCGCAGCAGCTACTATTGGCCAGGAATGAAGAAGCAGGTAGCTCGCTACATCAAGGAATGTCAGCTATGTCAGCAGACAAAGGCAGAACAGCTTCGAATTCCAGGGGCATTGGAGCCATTAGCGGTGCCAAACGCTAAGTGGGAGGTGATCAGCAATGATTTCATAACAGGGCTTCCAAGGACAGTAAGAGGGAAGGATGCCTTGATGGTAGTGGTCGACAAGTTGTCGAAGATGGCACATTTTGTGCCTTGCAGGACCACAGACACCGCTATGGATACAGCGAAGCTCTTCACCAAGGAAATCTTCAGGCTTCATGGCATGCCAAGGGAGATTATCTCCGACAGGGATCCGAAGTTTATGAGTGCCTTTTGGCAAGACCTCTTTGCGACAATACAGACGAAGCTATCCATGAGCACGGCTTATCATCCCCAGTCGGATGGCCAAACGGAGCGGACCAACAGGATTTTGGAGGATATGCTACGAAACTATGTCTGGAACAAGCAAGGTATGTGGGAAGAATTTATTCACTTGGTGGAGTTTGCGTATAATAGCACCAAGCAGGAATCATCCCAAATGTCGCCGTTTATGATCAATTACGGCTACCAATGCCTAACTCCAGACACTTGGCACAATCCCGTGTCAAAAGTAGAGGTTTCGCAGCAGATGTTGGCCGATATGCAGCAGCTGGTAGAAGAAGTTCGAGGATATCTTCTGGCAGCAAGGAGTCGACAAAAGAGCATCGCCGACAAGCATCGAACAGTCAGGGAGTTCGAAGTTGGCGACAACGTGTGGCTCAAGATCAAAGTGAAGCAGGCGAAGCTCCGCATCAGAAATTGTAAGAAGCTTGCTCCAAGGTGGGCTGGACCTTTCAGAATAGTCAAGAGAGTAGGTAATCAATCCTACAAGTTAGACTTGCCAGCACACCTAAAGATTCATAAAGTCTTCCACGTGAGTTTATTGAAGAAGCATACTCCAAATCCAGACGAAGTCTTGGACACTCCAACGTTGTTGGAAATGACGGAGGAGCAGCTGGAAATAGTTCCAGAATTGATTCTTGATAAAGCCTTCAAGAAAACAAGGAGATCGGAGTTTCTCCAGTATTTGGTCAAGTGGAAGCACTTGCTGGTGGAAGACGCGACATGGGTACTTAAGAAGGATCTAGTGAAGCAGTACCCACAATTTATGGAGCAATGGGACGGCAAGGTCATCTCCGAAGAAATCGGCTCAGGCATGTCGATTTGTGTAGATTAATTCTATGTGTAATTAAGATTAATCTACGCATGCAACTTGTGCTTGGTATGGGTTGCATGCGTTGTTACCGATGATGAGACCACTACGGTGATCTCTAGGGCGTGGTGTAATGTCAATGTAGGCATGACCGCGTTTCCACTTGGACGAGTGGAAGGTAGATTAGAAAGTCTACTTCTGTCCCACGGAAGTAGACGACCTCGAGAGAAAGGAGGTCATTGAGGAATGCATTGATAGGAAAGGCACCTCTAGTCCCATATATGCATTGATAGGAGGAATCTGTCCTTCACGCCCCACATACGGGAAGGACCTATCCTCCACGCTGGGCAACTAAAGGTGTAGGCATGAGCGGCATATAGGCATGATAGGGCGTTGTCTCCACGGCCACGATGGAAGAATCATCCTCTTCCTACGCCGGGAGATTAGCCATGCATTCATGTAGATAGGTGGGGTGGTCACCATATAACCAAAATTTTTATTAATAATTAAATGGTACTAACGTAGTGTCGACCTGCAGGCCAATAGAGCGCTCCGAGGGCAAGGAGGTCGAGCTACGAAGACTTGCAACACAAATTTTGTTGGAATGTGTTGCAAGGAATGAAGAGTACCTCGAACATTAATTATATATATGGAATGTTAAAATTTTTGATAAACTAAATTGTCGTGATAAGTAAATTATTGAGTAACTTGCTTAATGATGTTACGAATTGATAAGTTAAATTCATAAGATAATGGCGTAATAATGATTCAAAAATATTACCTTAAGGTAATCTAAATAAATATCTAAGTATTATAGTAGTATATTGTATGCATCAGGTTGATTGCAGGTTAGGAAGATTCCAAGGTGGGGAGACCCACGATGCTGCGGACAGCATCATTTCAAGGTGGGGAGAATGTGGCGTTCCAGCACAGTATACGGTCCCAGGACGTATACTGTACTGCCCCGTCACGCGTACACGCCACCCCGACTGACATGTACGCCGGCGTGTAGCCAGGCGGGCAACTTGCAAGGTATGTGCATTTATTAATGTGCACATTTACCAATGTGCACATTTATTAAGGTGCACACTTTTCCATGTGGATACAATTATGCCACCTAGCCATTAAAGGCAAGTGGGCCATACCCAATTATCCCACATGCTTAAAGGGATAATTGGAAACCCTACCCCTTGTCTATTTAGGTTAGGGAAACCCTAACTTGCTATTTTCGTCCATAGGGTTTTAGAGCTCTGTTTTGCTCGCTCAAAGGGTCAAAATCGCCTCCCAGACTCTGTCTGAGCGAATTGCACCATTAGTTTTCCTTGTTAGCTCCATCTTCAAGCAGTTCAGCAGGATGGTCGAACTCAGGTCAGGAGGAGCAACTCAAGGATCAGGTATTTAGTCAATTTAATAGCCTAAACCGTCTTCCAGTCATTGTATCAGTAGGTTTAGCCTATTAAATTGCCCATAGTAGCCATCCAGATTCTCAGATCCCAGACACTAACTAAAGGACCTAACTCTATGATATAGATTAGATCTAGTTCTTTAGTTCTTCTGTGATGTATATGGATGATGTATCTCTGTGAACTCCTTGTATTGGGAAGGGGGGTAGAGGCCCTAAAGCTTGGTAGTTGATGCTCCTAGATTAGCCTCACTAGCACACTGTAGATTCGGCCTGTGTACAAGAACCACACCTGGTTGTGGGTGAAGGGGCCAGACTGGCTTAGAAGGAGGTTCGTGTTCTGACTCTTGAGCGATCCCTCTGGTGTGTAAGGCCTACCGGGGATCATTGTGACTAGGTCTAATGGCTTGCCATTGAGTGCGGGCAAGGCATGGGCTCGACACCCGTGGAGTGGTGTTCACTTTCCAGTGGGTTCAGTCGAATAAGGGCAGTGGCCCTCTAGTCACCTTGAGTCAGCATGTAGATCTCTGGAGGGAGAGATCCCTACCTGCCCCCTCAAGCGGAGTCGAATTTCTTTCTACTTATCTAGATTGGATGCTCAGTTTGTCTTCAAGAGCACAAGTGTTACCTAGTTGTATCATTTGTGTAAATGACTTCGTAAGTGTAGTTAAAGATTTGCCATATTCTAATAGCGTAAATATTACAAGAAATTTATCACAAGACCGCCGCGATTATTTCTCTTTCGAGACCCTCTATCCTTTGCTTACTCACTTACTCCTGTCCTTTGCTTACTCATCAACTAGAATTTTGTCTAACAGTGAGATTTGAGAGCACTTAAGATAAAAACTCGCACTATTGCCTTCTGCTCATGTTTTAAATGGATGTTGTTGAAATCAATTTTCCATTGACTATGAAATTTAACTGAAATATGTAGCAAAATAACAGGGGGTTCCAGGGGGATTTGATATGGATGTAAAAATAACAATTCCTGAAACCATAGATTATATATCCCTAAAACAATTGAATGGGTTGTTATAAAAAAAAAAACATAGATTCAAGATTGGGCACATTCGTTAAAGTAGTTTTATTAGGACATTGAGTTATTTTGGTAGAGGTTCGAGCCCCCGTATTTCATATTCTAAAATCTTAGGCAAAGCCGTATAGAGGTTTGATATTCCCTCAAAATCTTAGGCGAAATCGTATTTCATATTTCAAAATCATAGGCGCCTCCAATCATAAATGACTATAAGAAAAAACGAGAGGTGCCCAGAGGCCCCAACATACGATATGGGTCGTAGGATCGACGAATCGATGACTGTAGTAGTCCAAGGTGCACCTTGTTTAGAATTGTGGATACATCTTTAAACTAGATTAGGTATTAAGAGGCAGAGTTACAATCATATTATGGAATTGTAAATCTATCTATTGAATCCAAAATTAGAAACTACTAAACAAGAAATGAGGAGAAACTGGTATAGAAACTACCAAAGGAGAAATGAGGAGAAACTGGCAAAAGGATTAAATTCATCATGAAATGGACACCAACGCTTCAATTTTGTATGATATGATGGCAAAAACTGGTAAAAGTATTAAATTCATCATGACGTGGGCACCAAAGCTTCAATTTTTATGATATGATGGCATACTTTTTATGACTAAATGAGATGAGAAATGGCAAGGTCCCATTCTTGTGAAATATGTGCTGCCTTTTCCACAGAGGTTTTGCAAAACTCCCCCTGCCGCCTATTCTGGAATCATCCAGCATCAAAACCCAAAATGGATTAGAGACATTATGTCCTCTATCAGATTTCATTAGCCCTTGCATCCCCTACATGCCGCATGTACCTGTAGAAACCCAATTCTATTTTAATATTGCCATTTCCAGAGCCTCTGCTTGCTGAAGACAACCAGATAGAGCAAAGCCTTCTTAAAAAAATCAAGAATAATCACAGACATGTAGGCGAGTGATGGAGGCATTTCTTGCACCAAAAAAGCTCACTTTTGATATCCACATCCCTCCACATATTGCATTCTTGGCTCTCCATAGCAGGGTATAAGCACAATAAAGTGTCTCACTTAGGTTGTCCCCCCGTCCCCTCCCCCCTCGAAATAGTTAGAAAAGTAGCTCGTTCCCTATATAATGTTTTTTCCTTTTATGGCAACTAACCATGCCACAGGCAGTTTTCGAAAATTTGCTCCAAGAAACTCGAGAGAATTTCGGCTTGTATGAGAGGATGATTACACGACTCAAGACTTTCGAGACTGATGCCACGATGCTGAAATTGCATCTTCAATTTTTTTCCAACGAATTAAATTATGGGCATCTTTTGTTTCTTCATCAATGTTGTAACACCGAAAAGTTTTGGGAGGAACTAGATGAATTAAAGTTTTCTTATTACTGGATTAGGAAAATCAGAAGAATCTGACCTTCCTTGTTGGCAGATTGAGACCATCGTTCTTTCGAAATTCTTGGACCACATTATTGAAGACAAACCTGAAGGCCAAAAAGATCATGTAATCATCAATCATTCTTCTTAATCTACATAGTTAATAATGGAAGATGAGTGCAAGCAAGCCAAAGAGGAAGCTTTTAAAGAAGAGAAAACAGAGGACAGGTAGAAAAGAGGAAAAACAAGCTATTATATAAGAAATTTCCAATGCCAGCTAGAGGAACACTAAAAAGAATATAGTCATAGGGAATTTTAGTCTCCTCATTTGTAAAAGATTCTTCACAAATGAATATTGAAACAAAGAAAGAAGCTTTGAATGACTTCATGAGGCAAAAAGGAGTCAAAGAATTTTTTCAGTGATGAATTCAAGAACATAGGAGTTAAGAATCATTCGATTGGTAATATTAGGGAAAACATTCAGTTAGTAAAAACTTCCACTAGCACAGACCCATGGCTGCAAAAAAAATGTATTTGTAATGGCTATTGGAAAAGATTGCACAATGCAGATTGTTAGCAAGAGAAGCTTGAGAAAAGTTCTAGGAGTCCATCCGAGGAACATAAAAATGGCAAGAGATAAATGCTCACAGATAGATATTGGTAAAGGTGGATGGGTCTTTTACAAGTGATCCAAAATGTTTGATTCAATTGGAGATGATGTTATTGAGCTAGTTCAAGAGTTTTGGAATGCAAATGCAAGGGTCTCACCTCATGTAAAAGATGTGAAATATAAAAGGTTGGCAAAGAATATTAAACAGAAACATGCCACTCATTATTTGGAAGATACATAGGTAAATTGTTTCCTTCCATTTTTTATTTTGTGGATTGTCGCTGCAATGTTGTATTTCTTTTTGTTTCTAGTTGGATTTGTGAGAGTAGTAGTGGCAGGCCTATAGCTGATAAGTTTAGATAATAGTTACAATCAGGTGACAATGGTTATAAGTACATCTATAGGTTACATGCGCAGGTTACAGTTACACAGGTTACAATCAGGTTTCAGACATACTCAGTTTCAGTCAGGTTCAAGGTTTCAGTTATAGTCAGTTACAGTCAGATGAGAGTGTTTGTAGGTTACAATTAGTGGTACAGTTGTAGTTAGAGGTTCAGTTCGTAGTTGATAGTTAGAGGTGACAGTTACAGACAGATAATAGTTACAGTTAGGTGACAGTTATATTATAGTTACATGCAGATAATATTTACAGCTATAAAGTTGCAACTGCAAGTTATATGTTAAGTTACAGTCATGCTAATAGTTGTATTTGCTGCTGCAATTTCAGTTGCAAAGTTTAGTATCTTCATGCACTAGATATAGCTTTAACAAGTTTGTCATTTGTGAGCTTTTTGTTGTACACAAGCCATCATGATATAAGCTCACTAATATTATTGTTATGCAATCAGAGATGTTTCTTAAATTTAAAGAGCAATATCCAAAGTTGCGGATTCGGCAAAGGGCTTTTGAGAAATTAAAGCCATGATACGTGGTGAAATTGAAGCAATTTAGTTCTTGTTATTGCATACATCATGTGAGATTGCAAATGCTTTTGGACGGTTTTATTAAATTGCGAAACCAGGATATGAATCCTTGCAATTGTACATGTGAAGTATGATGACCTCTGGAAGGAGAAGTTTGTGCTACTAAGACACAAAAAACTAAAACAACTACAGAGCTATGGCAGTCTATTCTTTGTCCAAAGGACGAAAATCAAGAATTTCATAAAAAAGATTGTATACATGAGCTTTATAGTGATTGTGGTATCTCTCAACTATCAATATGTCCACTAGAGTTATCGAATCAAGGATCTATTAACTGGGAGTACTGGAATTACAAGGAAGATGGTACGGATAAGAGGGGAAAATCAAAGAAAATAGTAAAGCGCTTGTGAAAGGAGATTCAACCACGAATTTTAGTGCATGAATTGATGGAGACATTGGCTAACTTCCCTGTGCATAGTTTCAGGCACAAGTGGCAGGCAAAGCAGTTCAAGGAGTTGTTGGAAAATCTAACTTCAGGTATTCTTGCGTCTGTAATAGACTTTGCTACGAATTTTTCTATTCAGCTGCAGAACCAAGTTCAATCTGCATGTTGGACTAGCAAACTAGTTAGAACGTGTTTTTTGCTTGAAAATGACTCAGATGATGCTGTGTGTGGTCAGTTCCTAGGATTGAAGACCCATAACTGAATTCCTGACTATTTCATTATATATGGACTATTGCAATGCCAAAGCCATATTAGCCATCTTGGGCTACTAGAATTTGCGACAAGAAGGCACTTTTATCAAAGTAGGCACTATCTATTCTCAGTATTATAGCGGAATCCTAGTAATACCTTTATGGATGAATAATGCATAATGATATGTTTTTATATCTTTTGTTATCTTCAAGAAATATGTATCATATGTGATTGTTAAGGTTCTAGGGATACATCCTTGATGGTGACAAAAGGTTGACCAACTAATGTTGACCATACTTGCAGGGATGAGTTTCGTATACTTCATAGACTTAGAAGATGTCGTGTGTGGCCAGTTCCTAGGATGGAAGATCTATAACCGAAGGATTCCTGAACATTTTATTATATACTTTCATCGAAGTTGGTACCATCTATTCTTAGTATATTACCGAACTCGTGGTAATACCCAATAGCGCATAATGATGTGTTTCCATAGCTTTTATTATCTTCAACAGACATGTTTCCTATGTTATTATTAAGGTTCTAGATTGAAAGGATTCATGGAGGGATACATTTTTGATGGTGATAAAAGATTGACCAATTGATGTGAACGAAGATGCCCCACTTGGTTAGGATATGCCTCATTGTTTGTTTCAGCACACCCAGATGATATCTTATGTCCTACTTGGTTAGGGTATGCTACTGAAGATCCTCAAATGGACAATAAGAAGGAAAATTGTGAGACCATTCAGCTCACTTAGTGGGAGCCAGTCCCTGCTGGAAGAAGAGATGGAGGCCAGTAACTGCTAGTGACCATATTGAAATGGAGTCTATCAACTTTGTCTGGTCTCCGTCGAATAAGAAGAAGCTTCTCAACACTGCCAAGTATATATTCAGCAATCATTGGAGATGGCAACTAGTTTGAGAAAAGTAGCATCGATGGATGAATTCAGAAATTGATCCACGAATTCAAGTTTTGTCCAAATATAATGAGATAGTGCTTGTAAACAGTTTGCATGGATTTTCAGAGTTATATAGCATATTCAGGGTGGGGATTTTTGAAGGAAAATCCCACAAGGAGCCGGAATGGTACCTGAGATCTGTTCCATGTTTGGACCTCTGTCAGACCCAAAAGGGCAACCAGAAGTAGTTTAGTTTTCTGTTTGGAACAGCAAATGGACAAGCATGAAAATAATCGGGCAGTAGTAGCAAATGGGTTAGATTCAACATGTCTGGCTTGCTATCATTTTTCCAGATCCATTTGTCATAGACTAGATTTGCAGCTACCCAAATCACTAGATCCAACCAATGATCAACTTTCATGGCCTGCCCGCCCTTAAACTGGTCTCCTCCCCTACAAAAGGAGGGAAAAAAATTTATAGGCATTATAAATAAGGGTGACATAAAAAAAATGCCCTTCCCCTTGGAAGGGCAAAAAATTACAGAACCTTTAACATAAGGGCAAAGATTTGGAAAAGCCTCAAAATTCTATTTAATGTCAATATTAAATATATATAGCACTAGTCTATATTTTTATTATAAAAAAGCAAGAAATTTCTATAATTTTAAAAGCAAAGGGAGAGTGGGAAAAGGGGGCTCTCTCGATGGGAGGATTGATGGACAAAAATGTCGAGCTGAATGCATGGATTTCACTTTAAGAATGATGGGCCGTTGTCCAAGAAAGTCTTTACATGAGGTTTGGCTTTTCAATGGGTTTGAATTGGACTTAGCTCAACTATATCCTGAAATGAAGAAGCTATGGCAAATGATTTTAGTGATTCTGGCCTCTACAGTGGAATGTGAAAGGGGTTTCTCAAAATTAAATAGCATCAAAGACGATGATAGAAGTAGATTGAGCTTCAAAGCTTAGATTTGTTAATGTTCATGTCATTAAATGGTCCGAAGAACATGGAAGAAGTTGATTGGTCATCTATTTACAAGGAATGGATGAATGCAAAGGAGCGACGTATTGGGGAATTGTAGAAAGTTGTTTGGTGTTTGATCTTAAAGTTAACTTTATCTTGTCTTGTTTTCGTACTCTAGTCTTTTCTTGAACTCATGCATATAAGCTTTGTTTTCTATAAATTGTGCTTTGGTAGATAGATGTTATTTTATTATGAATTTTGTGGTAAATAAGGGCAGTTTACATTGTGCCATGGAATAAAAAGGGCTGATAAAAGTTTAACCTTCCCAAAAAAGGGCAACTCAAAATATGCCCTTAGAAAAAAAAGTAGGGTCTACCCTTATAAGTTGAACCCTGTTTCATCACGCATCTTCAGAAGAGGACCTAAAAAACAGCCGTACCAGAGCTCAAATTTCGTACAAAACAAACCCTATTCGAGCTAAATATTTTTTGAGAACTAGCCCTCTCCGAGCTATCCCACAAAACAAGCCCAATTCATGAAATGCCGGAGGATGATCCTCCCAGTCCATCTCCAGCCACTGTAATACTCATAAGGAGATATGCTTCTGGACCCAGATCTCTTCAACATTTAGAGAAGGGCACTGCCCCTTTGCCCCCTGCTTATGGGGTAAGACCTATTTCCCTAGCTCCTAGTTTAAGAGCGAAGCTTATTGTTTCGCCTCCAGGGCCATACAGTGGCAAACTAAAAGGGAAAAAGAAGGATTTGAAGCGCCTTCCAGGTGTCTGGAGCCCTCCGGCGATGAAGAAGCCACGGAAGAGGTTGAAGATTGGATGATAGATATGAAAGAGCTTTTTTAGGGTTGAAATTTGCACACGGTACACATAGCCAGTTTTATAAAGGAATCTACCATGGCTTGCCTGTTGCAGTGAAAATAATGAGAATTCCAGATGACAATAAAGAGCTTGCTAGTAAACTAGATTGTCAGTTTACTCATGAAGTATCTCTCCTTTCTCGACTCCAGCTTCCCAACATAGTCAAGGTTAGATCCTTTCCTATTCATTTTGTGTCTGTGATGTTTCTTTTTTATTCCTTCCGATCATATACTACTTTTAGCAAATTTCTTTTGTAACATTTGCTTGCATTAACCAGTTCATAGGAGCATGTAAAAAGCCTCCAGTTTGCGATATATTAACTGAGTACATGCAAGAGGGATCATTAAGAGCATATTTGCATAAAGATGGAGAAGAAGCTATGCCTCTTAGCACGAACATGGTGGTGAATATAGCTTTGGATATCGCTCGTGGCATGAACTATATTCATTCACAAGGGATTGTTCACAGAGATGTAAAGTCAGATAATTTGGTATTAGGAGATGATGTAACTATCAAGTTAACAGATTTTGGATTTGCCCGCCTAGAATCCCAGTGCGCGGCTTTAGGTCTTGGGACATATCGCTGGATGGCACCAGAGATGATCAGCAAAAAACCCCATAATAGAAAAGTTGATGTGTACATTTTTGGCATTCTCCTCTGGGAGATTATGACAACGAACCCCTATTCATCATCGCTCAATTATTTGTTTGTAGGAGGTACCCTAACTCAACCTACAGATATCGAAGATCTCCGGTGCATCAAATCCGCCATAGATTGGTAATAATTCATCCCGAGACTTGCCTTATGTTTTGGTATTTTTCTGTAGCATTTTTTTCCTGTTTACTAGCTGAAACAACCTCGCAGGGCCTTCATAATACATGCAATTGAACGGTACATGCTCCCTTCTATCTTCAATGCTTCTTCTTCGTGGAAGCATTTTGCAGCCAAAAACTGGGTCAAATTACAGGGCAAAAATACCTTCGGTGAGGAGCTTTCAAGTTATATTTTTCAATCAGTTTTGGCTAGGTTCCATGTTTACAATGTTCTTATCTGTATATACAGGCTTTGTCTATGTGTAAAAATTGGAGTCGCATGAGAAGTTTTTTTGCTTCTTTTAGATCACATGATGTTGCACAAGATGAGCCTCACAGTGATAAGGATACAAGAAGAAGCAAATTTATGCAAAAAGAAGCAAATTTTCTATACGTCTTTTAGGCTGTGCATCCAGTGGCATTGTCATAACATAATATTTGGTGCTGCACTATCACAACAGCTTAAACTAAACTTTTGCACGAGGTCCTTCCATTCCATTTTCTTGCTTCCTTTTCCGCTTTTCTTCATTGTGAGTGTCTATGCCAAACACGACACCTGTGTTGCCCTTAAGGCCAAATTTGTCTAGACATAATTTAGGTCTGGCGAATAATACATGAATAATACAGTTACGAGATTAGTTACGTTGGCGAATATTTTTTAGACATAAATGTTTTTAATAGAAATCCAGGCGAAACATAATCAACATTATTCCAACAAGATTTAAGTGTGTTTTTTTTCTCAAGTGCAATTTCTGTTAAGGAAATTTTAATCACCCATATATGCAATTATTCATCAACGGCACAAACACATAGTAACTATAGTTGCATGATGGAATACCACAATTTAACCGTTGCAAATGACTTTATCCTTGTAGATAAAACAAATCTATTAAAATGGAGGTCTACAAAAAAATCCTCTCCAATGCATTTTTCGAAGTTTGATTTGCACGATAATATCTATAAAAGTAGCTCTTAATATCTATAAAAGGCCATCCAATTTGGCTGGACCAAGATCTAACTCCAGCACAATTGGAAACCAGAAAGAAAGAATGGATCAAGGTAAAAGAGGCAAGGGCAAATGGTGTCGTAGCATTCTTGGACAGCAGTGGGAAGGCAGTTATAACTAAGCGGAGAAAAGAATAGGAATTTCGGGCCTTGAAGGTGTTAGCATGGAACGTCCGTGGGCTATCTCAGGAGAGGAGGCCTTGGTGGCAGCTTGGCAAGATGTAGACCTATTACTGCTCTCTGAAACTTGGGAACACCAATCACGAGCCCTTCCTGACTTACATGGGTTTTCTTTTGTGGGAAGTGCATGGAATGAGAAGGAACCAGGCGCAGGAAGAGGGTTTGGAGGCATTGCTGCATACGCAAAAACTGATATGGCACATTGCATCCACCTGCACTCTAAGCATAAACTGAATCAATATTTGTGGATAAGGATTGACATGCTGCGTGAAAGCAAGTTTATTGCATTATGCTACTTTGCTCCACTGAACATGTGCATTTATGATCATGTCGAATTAGGCAGGGCAAATCCATTTCATGAGCTTTGTAAAGATACTCTTAAGATTTCAGAATTGGGTGAAACACTTTTGGTTGGTGACTTCAATGCACGAACCAAGAACCTGCAAGCAACCTCTTATGAAACATTGGGTGATGTTCGTCTGATAGAGGATGAAGATGTATCCTTCAAAAGGCAATCTGCAGATTCTGTGAAAAATAGTTCAGGTGATCTATTCTTGGAGTTAGGGACAATTTGTAACCTCAAAATATTAAATGGCATTACTAGCTTCCCGGACTCATGCAAAAACACATGCTATAGTCATTTGGGCTCAAGCACAGTTGATTATCTGCTAGCTAATAAGCAAAACTCGGTACGGAGTTTTCATGTGGCAAACAAGCTGCCTGAGTCTGATCATGCGCCATTGTATTTTGAATTGGCAGGTTTTGTTTCTTTCAAGAAAAGTGAGGCCAAGTTTATGCCCAAGCTGAAGCTAGATCACAGGAAGAGAGACCAATATAAGAGTTGTCTTGAGGGTTTGTTACCAGACGTCACATGGTCAGGGATTGTAGAAAAAGATGCAGTCCAATTTTCAACTGTATTGCATACAGCAACCACGAGTACATTTGGATGTACAAGACAAAGAAAGCCTGGATATAATGGTTGGTGGGATATGGATTGCCGTTTGGCTAGAGCAAAGCTACCTGCTGGTTGTTTGCGCAAGCCAAAATGGTACAAAGCTCTTATAAGGAAGAAGAAAAGAAGTTACTTCCAGAGAAGGCAGGAAAATCTCAGGAACTGGTTCTGCGAGCATCCTAAGATATTTTGGAAGAAAATCTCAAGCAAGCAAACACATACAAACTTAGATCCAAGGGAGTTGCTGCATATGGTTAGGGAAATTTATTCGGTACCCAATGTAGAGCCCATGCAATCAGAGGATGTAGACCATGACATTTTCACAGTTAATGATGTTAAAAACACATTGGATGAAATGTCTAATGGAAAGGCCGCAGATTTGAAGGGTCTGACTGTAGAACTACTAAAATGGAGTGGGAATAAGTCCATGGAAATCGCCACTAGATTACTAAACCATGCTGTTAGGCAAGGGTTGCCTCAGGATTGGAAGGAGAATAGAGTTTTGCCGATCCATAAAGCTGGAGATAAGAACATTGTGCATAATTACAGGACAATCTTAATAGGTAGTATGTTCGCAAAGCTGTTGGGAAATCTGTTGGAGAGAAAATTAAGTTGTTAGGCTGATGAAAATGAGAAAAGGGTTGTAGGCCAAGCAGGTTTCAGGAAACATCATTGTACCCTTGATCATGTGCTCAGTCTGCGAGTGTTAATCGAAAAAGCTAAAGGTCCTAGGCAAGCTCTGTTTGTGGCATTTATAGACTTCACAAAAGCATTTGATATAGTCCCCCGGAAGGATCTGGGGGCAGAATGGAACAACTTGGAGTACCGCAAGCAATTAGAGGAGCTATTGCTAAGATATATTCAGAGGTAATAGTAAGGTTGTCTGTTGATTTTGCTGCAGAGGTCCAAAGCACAATAGGTGTTCGGCAGGGGTGCCCATTATCCCCTACTTTATTTGGTCTTTATATAGATGAGCTGGAGGAATGGTTGAGTCATAGAGGCTTAGCAGGCACCCGCATGGGTGATTGTCTTATTCAATTACTCTTATACGCTGACGATGTGGTTTTGTTAGCAGATAAACCAGAGGGTTTGCAGTCTCACCTTGATAATCTAGCTGCTTTCTGTGATGCTAGACACATGAAAGTCAATTTAGCCAAATCTTGGAAATAGTGGATTGTTACAAATATCTAGGGTTAGAGTTTTCATCTAAATATTCCTGGAAAGAATGTGTCAGAAAACGGATAGCAGGTGGCAAAGCAACTTTATACGGTATGTTAACTAGATGTCATAAACCTTCTCTCAATGACTGGGGGCTAAAGAAAATCTTATTCAAAACATTAGTGCAAATCGTTATCCTATATGGGTCACCTATATGGGGGCCTTGCATCTCAGCACATCACTGGTCGCAGATTGAAATAGTGTTGAAAGTATTTCTCCGTGAGGAATTGGGGGTTAAACAACAGATTCCATTTGCAATTATACTAGCAGAGGCAGGCATGCTTCCTTTGGAAGCGGAAGCTCTCTATCAAGCCCTAAACTTTGTCAACAGGATTCGCCAGCAGCCAGATGGGCGCCTATCCAAGATAGCTATGTCGCAATCTACTTCTTCAGGATGGTATCAAAATTTGCTAAAATGGGCTGAACGTTGGGGAATAAGTATGCAACATTGGCCGGATACTGAGCTTGGGGCCCGAGATCTACTACAGACACGTGTTGTGGAAAAATTATGGGCAACCAAAGGATCACGCATGCTCACATACATTTCGGAAGTAAACCCGTTGTTGGTCTATTCGGAACAAACGTACTTGAAAGCACAAATTTCGAGATTCTTGAAGCAGTCCATAGCAAAATACCGGACAAGCTCCCATATGCTGCATGTGGAAACGGGCAGATGGTACAATGTTCCAAAAGAAGAGAGGTACTGCTTGGTGTGTGAACAGAAGTTGATCGAAGATGAAGCTCATGTGTTTTTACACTGTTCAGCTTATGAAGAGATTAGAAACAGGTTCTGTATACAGGCTAATGATTTTCTGACATTACTTGATAAGGACCCTATGCTGCTTGGTCACTATTTTAAAGCTGTAGAAGCACACCGTTCACTAGTATTGAAACTATGCATATTTTAAAGCTGTAGAAGCACACCGTTCACTAGGCGTGATAATAATATTACATTACATTACAAAACTATGCACCTGGATGGATATGGTGAATAAATTAGGTTATAAAGAAAACCTAGAATATTAGGCGATTCCTTGAGAAATATTTCAGAAAGAGGATAGAAGATAAGGTGAATCCACAGTTGTGCCGCTTAGTAGATGTGGCGAATTTGCAAGTATAGTGAGATTTGTTTGTAGAAAAGTTGGCTAATTTTTATTTTTTCATCTGTAACAGACCCTACTAAACCATAGTGTCAAAAATTTTCAATGCCCTTAAAAAATAGCCTTTTGGCAAACATTCGTCCTTACGACACCACTGATCAGAGATTGTTAATATACCTAGATGCAGCTTTTAATCTAGAGGTGAATAAATGATGTGACACTTGATCATGACATGGCTTGCATTAGGATGGAGTCAATGATTTTTATCTGCGAGAAGGGCTTGACCAGTAAGAAAATGCTTAACCAAAGGCCAAAGCATGTGTTTTTAGAGGTCTGATTTAAATTACGATGGATCTTAGAGAAACTTTAATGTCTACTTATTATGATGTCCCATGATCTACTAACTCTATGTTGTCCTTTTCTTGCAGATAAAAAAATGTTTTGAATATGAAAAGCATAATGGAGCTATTGGCCAAATTAGGAGACAAGTTAGAAAAAGGGTATGCGCATCTAAACAAGGTTCTCAAACAATTTTGTAGTTTGACTGGTGTACCAATTCATGTTCTATTGTACCCAATTATGCAGTTTTGACTTTAACAGTTGAAGGCTTAGTAGGCAAACGAGTTACTTTTACTTCCTAAAGGTTTTGCTTCATTTTTATTTATAACAATTGAAATTGAGTTAATGAAGTTATTAGAGAGGCTTTTTGGGTTGCCCCTAGGGAGGCAAACCCTCGTTTATGTGGGTTTCTGGAATATCCAGGTATATGCTGGCATATACCTAGGATATTCCCGGTGATCGCTACTCAAAGCGGGTCTTGCCGGTAATGAAAGCGACCAGCCAGCCCATTTGCCAAATGGAGCTGTTAGAACCGCCAAACCGAAATGAAGTTCGAGTGCAAGGATAAGCTTATAAGCTTCTAGGTTAAATCATTTGCTGCAGAAAAATGACTTTATGAACTTCGGGCATGGTACGGTGAACTACTGCAACAATCTTCTTGCAGCCTATGCGGCAGCAGAATTTCCGTAAGGGACGATGTCTTTTACTGCCTCGAACATGGCATTCAAGTTTGCTCCTCTAATATTAGAATGTTTGTACTCTTAGCTCAGAACAGGAATCATATATTCTTCTTATTATAACGAATGCCAGGTTCTTAAAGAGCTTCTTGGATTCCTTGAGATGTTTTTGTCTCTCTTTCTTTTGCCATGCATTTTGGTTCATTTTTGTAAGTTTGCATTCAAGTTGAAATAAAATGTGTGTATTGTTTGGGTTTCCATTTGTGCAAGTTGTCCCCATTTGAGTCGTGTATTTTTAGAGGTTTTTTCTCTTTCCCATTCCTTTGGCCTGAGGATGAGGCTCTTATTTGTTTTTGCATTGGAATAGCCCGATGGCCAGATGCCAATTGACAAGACATTTGGAGGAGGAGATGACGCATTTAACACGTTCTTCAGTGAAACGGGTGCAGGAAAACATGTTCCCCGTTCAGTATTTCTAGACTTGGAGCCAACTGTGATTGATGAGGTTAGAACCGGAACATATCGCCAACTTTTCCACCCCGAGCAACTCATCAGCAGCAAAGAAGATGCTGCAAATAATTTTGCGAGAGGCCACTACACAAGTAAACTCTATTCTTCCTTATTCTTCAATCTTGTTGTTTTCAGTGGAAATTACGGTTTGTTATGTTGGCCTTTTATATATCCTTAATATTTCTTTAGTGGTCATTACAATCTGGTAATAAATGTGTGAACATTTACTACTGCCTAACCTAAATTTTCTAAAAGATACATATTAAAGTTTCTGTGTTACTTAAATTTGCAACACAGTTGGAAAGGAAATTGTCGATCTCTGCCTCGACAGGATTAAAAATTATCAGACAATTGTACTGGTCTGCAAGGCTTCTTAGTTTTCAGCGCAGAAGGAGGAGGAACTGGATCAGGACTTGGCTCGTTGCTGCTAGAGCGTCTTTCTGTGGATTATGGCAAGAAGTCCAAGCTTGGTTTTACTATCTACCCATCCCCTCAGGTCTCCAATGCTGTTGTTGAGCCATATAACAGCGTGCTTTCCAC
This sequence comes from Isoetes taiwanensis, assembly GCA_021234155.1. NCBI lineage: Eukaryota > Viridiplantae > Streptophyta > Lycopodiopsida > Isoetales > Isoetaceae > Isoetes > Isoetes taiwanensis. The sequence continues at coordinate 1,794,704 of JAJEKV010000036.1, read as the reverse complement.
CCATTCTTTGTTAGAACACACTGATGTTCTAGTGCTTTTGGATAATGAGGCGGTTTATGGTATCTGGATATTGAAAGACCTACTTATACCAATTTAAACTGGCTTGTGTCTCAGGTAATTATTGTAATACCCATCAGCAGCTAATAATCATAAAACTTTGGGCTACTTCTTCCTTCAATCTAACTTAAATTTTGAATGTCATGAATATTCTGTCCCTAACTCTTGTAGAATTTTAGTGTGCCCCGGAGTCTGCTCGAATTACATAAGCAAGGACATGCCATGATAAATCTAAATTCCTATGATGTGTACTTAACTCTTGTTCTGGTGTTTTGAAATCTTTTGGTCATTGCTGGTTTTGATGGATCTAACGCAAAGAAATTGCAGGTTATTTCATCCCTTACAGCATCACTAAGATTTGATGGAGCACTTAATGTGGACATAACAGAGTTCCAGACAAATCTAGTGCCATATCCACGCATTCACTTCATGCTTTCATCCCACGCCCGATTATATATCAGAGAAGGCATATCATGAGCAACTAATAGTGGCGAGAAATAACAAGCGGTGCATTTGAACCAGCAGGCTATGATGGTCAAATGTGATCGCGTCATGGCAAATACATGGCATCTTTGTTTGATGTACGAGAGGAGATGTTGTGCCAAAGGATGTGAATCTTTGCGCATGGGCACAATCAAGTCAAAGAGGACAATCCGGTTTGTAGACCCGGTGCCCCACGAGATTCAAGTGTGGAATCAATTATCACCTCCCTCTTGTAGTTCGGAGGAGATCTTGCCAAGGTTCAGCATGCTGTTTGTATGATCTCTAATTCTACTGCTGTTGCAGAGGTCACGAATTGATCATAAGTTTGACCTGATGTATGCTAAGAGAGCATTTGTGCACTGGTATGTTGGTGAGGAAATGGAAGAGGGCGAATTCTCGGAGGCACTTGAGAAGGACTTTGAAGAGGTTGGAGCTGATTCTGTTGAAGGTGAAGGGGAAGATGAAGGGGAGGAATATTGAATATGTTCCAATGCCCAAGTTTTGTTAGTGAGTTTGCTGCTTTTTTTGGTTTTTGAGTACGCCGAGTTTATTCATTTGAAATGTTGAATATTCTTCTATTCATTATTTCAAAAATCTTTTCTTTATAATGTTACGATAAATTTCAAAAATCTCTTTCTTTGTGAATGCTACAATGAAAATTTGTTTTGCACAACGTTAAAAAATTAGAGCATATGCCATGGTTTCCGATACATAGCCGAAACTTAAAAGTCAGATGGCCCAAGACATTTATAAGGCCGCAGAATTCATTTGATAGACCCTATTAAAAGGGACAGGAAAGCCTCCTCCACTTGCTTTTTGATTGCACAGAAGTCTTTGACACAATCTGCTGGAGCAATACAAGGATATTGTAAAATAATTGTATGAGAAGGTGCTAGTTCAGCTCATTTCTCCCTTTGTTGACGAATGCGATGAGAAGGTTCACAATAACATGGGAGTTAGACAATGGTGTCACTTATCTCGAACATTTTTGGTATCTTTATTGATAAGCTCGAAGATTGGATGCCAATATATGATGAAGAATGTGCTAATGTTGCTAGATACATCATTATTTTGCTGCTTTGATGAGATAGTCCTGATTGCACGCAGTAAAGAGGGGATGCACCAAGAGTTGTAACTTACATGGCGAAATCATGGTACTAACGTTTTCACCAAATATTTGAATTGGCCACATCCATACACCTAACACGTCTCTAGTTTCTACGATGCTCTATGCAGTTGCCACAAACAAATGCATGTTATGCTCAGAACTCTCAAGCTGGTTACTCCTACATTTGCAGATTAAATCATCTCATTTCTGCAACATTGAGTGGGATTACACGTTGCTTGAGGTTTCCAGGCCACCTAAATTCCAATCTTAGGAAGCTGGCAGTAAACCTTATTCCATTTACAAGGCTTCATTTTTTCATGGTGGGGTTTGCACCTCTTACATCAAGAGGCTCACAACAATATCGAGCTCTAACAGTTCCAGAACTAACACAGCAAATGTGGCATGCCAAAAACATGGTGTGTACAGCTGATCCAAGGGATGGAAGATACTTGACAACATCAGCAATGTTCAGAGGCAAAATGGGCACAGAAGAGGTGGATGAAGAGATGACTAATGTGCAGAACAAAAATTCTTCATACTTTGTAGAGTGGATTCCAAACAATGTGAAGTCTAGTGTATGTGATATTGCACTAATTGGGCTTAAAATGTCTTCTAATTGTGTATGTGATAAGCTTGCCTTCCCTATTGTTTTGCTAAAAATACCTCTTCCTCTAACAACACATGCTTCAAAGATCGCAAGACAGATTGCTACAGACCTGGCATTAACAAAACAACACCCTATGTTAATAGTAATTACATGGTTTCACACAATCCAAAAAACACCTAGCATGAAACAACAAAACAGAAACCATGAAAATATAATTCTCTGGGAATCGAAGGGCAACCCCTCGTGCGCAGCACCTTGTTGGTTTTGGATAGTTGTTATGCTAATGTCAACCTTCGTAACCGAGAACAAAAATTGATAAAAATGGCATTAGATGATCAACTTGGATTGAAAGGCAACCATGAAGAGGCAACTCGGTGCTAAACATGCACTTGAATTTTGCCACAAAGTGAGTGCTATAATCTTTTGTGGCTGTGGCTGGGGTTTTGACGGACTAGTGCCTAATAGAAACTGGCAAAAACACACAAGTTTACTATAAATGATGTTAAAATATTGTGAAATGCTTCCCAATTTGAGGTTCTAAAGACAAATAGGATGGGTAAATTATATTTGAAGGATTTCTTTACCATTTTGGTCTTTATATTCTTTTATTATATAGTTTTCTTCTTTATATATATTGCCTTTATCTTCTGCATCTCATAAATCCTGCCTTTATGTGTCAAAACTCATCTAAATGCAGGTGCTCGTGTCAAAGCTCATGTAAATGCATGTGTAGTATTATGTTATTCTATCAATATTGTTCAAGAAACATTTGGCTTAATAAATCACTGTATAACTGTACAAATATTTGGGATTCATATTCTTTGAGTGGAGTATGACATCTCACTAATTAGATGTTGGCCCATCTACAAAGTTGACCTGATAATAGGGTCACAAGATTTGTGGCTTCTACTTTCTAGAACTACTTGAGGGGGATAGTGCAAATGAGAGATATTCCACTTTGTAGGCCCATTTATGATGTGAAAATGGAGTTCTTAACAATCCACGATGGAAAAAGAAATATGATAAATGAGAATACTTCATAATTAGTGAAAATAATGAACCATGTGTCAACAAACTTGCTATGAGTTGGATAAAAACCAACATTGTCAAGGTAGTTGTTTGACTCAAAATACTTTGGTTTTGGGTGACACTAATATGGACGTTACATAAATCCACCCCTATAATGTCTAATTATTTTGTTTAGTATTTGGGGAGGGTATCTCTGGCATGGTTGGGCCTAGATTTGGCGGTTGTATTGTATTCCAAATCGTATTTTGAGGGTATTTTTGCAGCGGTTTGAGCTGCTTATTGGCGTATACGCGAATTTGGATTTGTGGTTTCATGGTGTCAATTTAGAAAGAAATTTTGGCATCTAGCTTTGGAGATCGGGTGGAGAGGTCAGCGAGGCATGTCGCTGGAGAGGTCCAGACTTGAGGTGCAGAGCAGGATGAGAGGGGGCGTGATCAGAAAGGGCGCAGAGGAGGAGACGGCTGCTTGAGGCCGATTTTGCAGATTTGTGTTTTGTGTTTCTGGTCGAATCCCACAGTAGGAGAATCCGGTTTTGAAGAGGCGGCATAGGGAATCCGGTCTGCTTGGGCAGTGCCTGTTGTTGTTGATTGCAGCTTTAAACATGCCGGAGTAGCCGGATTGGGACAGAGACTGGAGCCTGTGCATGGTGAGGGGCTGGAATCTCATGGCCTTGGTCCGGCTTCATGCTGGTTCCGGATGCCTTCACCTTTTTTTTTTTTTTTTTTTTTAGCACACCAGCCCTACCGGGCCTAAAGCCTTTCCTCAAATTCTAGCCTATCCACGTGTAATTTCCAGATCGGCAAGAAATGATGTGCACTTAGGCTTCTTCGTTCGATCTCGAATCTTCCATATCTACGGCTGCAGAAATTAGAAAATGGCAGGAAAATAGGCAACGGAGGCCAATAACGGATACGCTAGTGCTCCCTCCAGATTGCTCATGCTAGCATAAACCTCTATTGCTCCCTCCGATCCGGCTGCAGATCCCTCCCGCCGTTAAGGTATGGCAATCTTCTATCTTGAACTTTATGCTTTGTTAGAGTTTCTTCTATCTTAGGTTAGCCGTTAGAGTTTCTTCTATCTTAAACTTCATGCTTTGTTGACGTTAATCTGGATGCAATACTTACAGAGAACAGATAACGTGAGCCGTGTATGTCAAGGAATTTGTGCTTGGAATCGGAAACTATGCCTGATTGTTGCAAATTGTGAGTAATTTGTGATTTCTATCCACATGGACTGCATGTCACATTGTGATTCTAATTCCTTCAGTTATATGAATTGGTTGGGTAGAGGCAAAAGTTGAATGCAACTTATATCAGAATTTGTTCATAGAATGCGCTTGAAGGCAGCTAGTCCAACTACACCAAGACATAGTCTTGTATTTCCACAATGAACAGTGTTCAGTTTTAAAGGGCAAAGCACACACTCAACCAGCGAGTGTTATTTTGCACTCCCGTTTTCCTGCCAATATCCTTTTCGGATTTGCCAGGTTCATTTTTTTTTTTTCTTCTTCTTCTAACCATGTGTGGCTTTCCGCTGGGTTTGGGAGCTGCTAGTACTGGGTAGGCGGTTGTACTTCAACTCAGAATCATGCATATAGTGCACAGACAGGGCTTTTGCTGAGGCGTTAAGATTTAAGGGCCTACCAGTCTGCTGCCTGGTCTTTTAATTCCCTGCTCTTCTTTAATCTGCTGCTCTAAGTCGAGTAGCAGGGAGGGTGAGGCAAAGAGCTGTGTACGGGTTCAGATGCAGGGCCGATTTTAAGCGGAGGTGGAGGTCTGTTGTTCAGAGGGCGAACGCAAAGGAGGCTATGGTTTAAGCCCATACCTTTGGTTCATATTGTGGCAGGGGTGTTTTTGTCTGCACCATAGGATTTGTGGTGCATTTTCTCTGGCAAAATGTTCATATCCGTGGATCTGGAACAACCCCACGAATATGCCGCAAATCAACGACTTACAGTCAACCTTACCAAAAAAACCGATAAGGAATGGAAAATAATGAATAAACATACAGTAGAAAAAAAAAATGTTCAATGCCGCCGCAATAAATTTTTGTATATGATAATTTATGATAATTGATAGGTTCTTAGAAATAAATGTTGCGTAGTTGAGGATGCATCAACTATCTTCCAATGGGCGTCATTGATGCGTTAGGGGCGGGTTCACATGCAACCATCTTTGGAGAGAGGGCCTGTTTTGCCCAGTGCAAATTGGCGATGGTGGGGATGATGGGCGTAAAATGGTGAGCCCCTTTACGTGATGGTGAGGGTCGTGAAGTTGCATGTGAACCCAGCCTTAGGATTGTTAGGATTTTACAGGATGGGAAAGAGTGTTGATTTTTTTTAAACTTTCCAAAGTTATCATCATGGTCTCTTGCTAAAAACAGGTAGTCATCTATTTCGGGATGCAGCCACGCATGTTGCCGGATTTGCTTGCTTCGTTGCACGAAGCAAAACAGTGGAGCAGGGACGACTGTGGTCTGATTTTGGTACGGATGCATGAAGCCTACTCTGCAGGAGGATAATCGTCTGCAAATGCATAATCGTGTACAAAATGATGTTGGAAAGGAAGAATTGGAATACATTGTTTCAGAGAAAAAACTTGCTGTTGTTGCCAATAGGAGCAGAAACAGTGTTCCACTTATTATCCTGCTATTTTGCTTGCATATCAGTGGTTTTGGTGTCGATTTGTAAGGCGAGGGGGCCTAAAATGGCAGCAAGGTTATGTGGTGCTGCTACTAGTTTATTTTCCTACTTGCAAATTCCAGTGTTCGATTTATAGTCCGCAATTATTGAATGTACGTTTGTGAAGGTGAGTTGGATGCACAAGAATCAGCGGCTTGCATTGTAAAAGAATGCAAAAATTACATATAAATAGTTGCAAACAAGCTTTCTCAAAATTGCAAATTGCAGATGATATGGGACAAAATGTCCCCTGCATAAAAGAATGTGAAAGACCTGGAAGGTTCACATCTTTTTTAAGCAGCCTTCTTTGGTTTAATTTGCTTTATCCTTGAGTAGCCAAACACACCAGCTAGTGCTACCCCAGTTCCTGCAAAATAATCGCAAAGTCACAGTTTTAAAAAAATATGGAAAATGAAGATATAGTTAGAAATCTAGCAAATAAGCCTGTACCTAGGGCATTTATAGGAGACACTGGCGTTTTGAAAAACAGGACAGAAGTGACAATGACAACCACTCGTTTGACACAATTTCCAACAGAATGTGTAACAGGAGACACTCTTTGTAAAATCATGTACGAGACCTGCATAAAGCACATTGGGAAGATTAGAGATCCAAAAAGCAGCAAATACATGTACATAAGTAAAGAATCACAGCATGTCTCATGTAGATATCCTTGAAGCACGTACTTTTTGCAGTAATATATAAGAAATTAAGTTACCTGTTGATATGAATGGAAGCATAACCCAGCCATTAATGCTCGTGGAACAACTACATTCACATCTAAACCCTGCATGCAAGATCTTTTTTCAGTTTAATTTCCCAAGGACAGAATGTACAATGAGCCCAAGCAAACATACTGCTGCTTTAAGGTTGGCTGGTGTGAATCTAACTCCATCAGAAAGAAGAGCCACAGGAGCAAGGAGAAAGAAAGACATGATAGTAATCACCGAAAACAGGTTAATATTGTCCAACGAGCCCTGCAATGCCCCTATGTTTGATGAGTAAATTTGCATTTTGACTTACCACATAACCAAATGGCATGCATACCTCTTTTTTCACCATAAACTTTTTGCTAAGCACATTACGTGATTGAAATGTCACATTTGATGCCATTGCACTCAAAAATCCCGCCCTGTGCCAGAAGATATTCATAAGTAATCATTAGTGTGGCTGCACCCTTCATACCAAGGTACAGCAAGAAAACAAGCACTACCAGTTGAAAGAGGCTTCCGTGATTGATGCCAAAGCTACACCACCAACAATTGGCACCAGAGATGCTAAGACTAACGGATTTGGTACCTACACATGCAAAATTCATATTTATGGCTAATTCTATGTAGAAAGATAACCTCGTACTTGCGTCAACAAATTGAGGACTTCATTACCTCTCCCAGAACAAGCGTTGATAGTAGGACAGAAAAGAAGGGCTCCATAGCCTTGATTGTATGGGTAAACGAAACAGCCACCTTTCCCAAACTCATGTTTGTGAACAAATTCCCAAGTGTATGAACCATTGCTAACGGAAGGATAGATAACAGCTGCATAAGCATGAATTAGTTCCCTCTAGATCAATATGTTGACTTCCAAGGAATAGGAAATTTAATTTACATAAAGCCGGAAGAGAAAAACATCAAACATCAGATTAAATGATCATATTGGAAACGTCAGTTTTTCAATGTCAAATCTGGTATAGAACTACCTGGCTTTTCGTCAGATTTGGCTTCTTATAGAGGCCAGTTGTCCACATGAACAGCACAACCACTGAACCAATAAGAAACTGCAGTTCTGTGATTGTTACAGGGAACGGAAACACTTTTAGCACCTGCAGAGATTCAAGGGAAAAAGAGCATCCAAAAACATTAGATTTTCTTTAAGTTGGCCAAAAAAAATGAAATAAAAAGATGTGGCACAGTATCTGAGGAATGGCTCATGTGTTTTAGGTCAATGGATCATATTTCTCTTTAGTGTGTATTGTCATAGATCATACATGATAACAAGCATACATTTAAGTGATTTTCCAGGAAGGGCATGAGTGATGCACATCACATATGATTACCAGCGCCATGCCATCAGGTCTACTATATTCTAAGAAGTGCTTTCACCATTCAGATGCACCTTAAGAGGAAGTCTGCTGCAGTACGGTGAATTCTTCATATATCTTTTTTTATTCATGATATAGTCCCTGCTTTAGATTCCATATTCATCTCCAAAGTTTCTCTCTTTAAATTCCATATTCATCTGTAGACCATACATGAAGCCAAGCACTCTCAATGCACGTCTAAACTTCAGTGCCTTTCTCCTTTCCTCAAAGTGGTTTTCCAATCAGGTATGGTACACAGCAAGTAACAGCATCATTATCACGTCCATTATACCCTTAGCTTTCACGCATTGAATAAACGTTTTACACCAAATGTGACTTATCATATTATGTTCTAGTGTAAGTGCATCTAGGTGAAAAATCTAGAACCACCCAACCAACGAACATGGTTGCCTTCTTTTATCGATTGGACCCAACTGACATGGAGAGAATTCAAACAAACAACAAAATCTTTGGAAATATAAGAAACGGCACAAAATGCTTAAACGTACCTGCTTGTTATAGATGTTGAAATAAATGTTGAACAAATACCACATCCCAAACAGAGCCCCCAGCTGCAAAGTCCTCACAATACCACCCTCTGTCTCTGTTTTTCCTGCATCTCCGGGCACAGCAGCCGCATCTCCTGATACGGCAGCTGTAGGCTTAAAGCTAAACCTTTTATTACACCTCTTTAGCTGGATTCTGATCTGGGCAGCTAACGGGCGATCTTCTGGCTTTCTTAAAAATTGAGAACTACCCCATGCCAAGCTAGACAAGCTCTTACCCGCAAATCCATTGCATTTCTGCACTAAAAAGGTGGGCTTGCATGCAACGATCTGGGTTCTGCACAGATTCGATTGACGTAAGAGCATGGGGGATTGAAATCGACTTCCAGATTGACCAGAGAGCTTCTGTGGCTGTTTGGGTAGAAGAGATGCGCGATTTGCAGCATAGGCAGCCTGAGAATAGGCGATCGCATTGGCCTCCATCTCCGCCACGGACCGGCGGCGCCGCGATTCTGTGTGAGAAGAGTGAGCTTAGAGCTGTGGATGTAAGGCGGGCAGTTGGCGGCGCCGCTTGTCCGAAAAGATATTTCGCTTTATTAAAAAATAGAGAACGCTTTTAAATCCTTCAACATTCGTATTGTAAAAGAAATGCATGGAAACCAATAGCCAGCCCTTTTTCCCTAAAGTCCCAAATTCTTTATCAATGGCACACCACCTCTCCGGTTCAATTCGATTCAATTCCACACCCAGCCTTCATTCCCATCACTTGAAGTTCAACTCTCGCGTCGTGCCCTTCCCATCTAAACATGAACATCCATTGATTGGACGACAGTGCCCTTTCCATCGCCCTCAGCCAATCTGCCAAAAGCAATTTCTTATGTCGCAATTCAAATCAACCAAGTCCACTTGAATATTCCTTAAAGGCCTATCTTATCTTTTCTGTGCACACGAGATTGGGCTCCGACAAAGTTGCCAACATGATGTTATAACTTACTTCTAAGTATGTAAGTTATCTTAACAATTGTATATGCCTTTAACAGCTTCGTGCATATATGTGGCACGTCTGCGTCGGTATCTTTTACATGTTTCTTAGGTAAATGTGTGTTTGTAGTTTGGGACCACCCATTCAATGGTAAAAAGCATTATCTTAGCACACATCCTATAAAGTATTCCATTTTTGGCAAACTAGCTAAATGGTTCTCAAACATAGATGGAATGTATTTTTATCGTCTATGGAGACTAACTGGCATGTGGACCCAACAAAAAGTGTATTACTGTCAAAATTAAAAAACCCTCGCCCCGAAGGGTCTTTTGGGGGAAAATGTTAGCAGGCATGCTCACCAACTATATAAAGTTGAACAATGATGTATTATGGTACAATTCAGTGTCGTGCCATTGGACATAGCTGAGTGCGTACACATCATCATTAAGAATGTCATCCATAACAATCTTGAATCATTTTGCCATTATCAAAGTAAAGGGCAGCAGGAGGACCTGTATAGCAACATTGGTGTTATTGATGAGACTTTCGCTAGCAAACATAAATGCCCTCTTTGGCATTGCCTACAAAAAGTTCTCCCGTGTCATATACAACAAAAGACAATTTATTTACTATATATCAATGAGTAATACTTGAAAGAAGTTTCTCTCGTTAACTAACAAGTATTTAACAACTATGTTCTGCATTGTTATCTCTCTCATACAAGAAGCATTTGACATGAAGCTCTCTAAGTAGGTCTAATTTTTTGAAGTGTCATTCAATGCTTCTTGTCCATGTATAGAATGCAACATAGAGCATTCTGTACTACAAAAAGTTGGGATAGATTCTTTTGCAAAAAGATGTTGATTCTCTATAGCCTACTCTGCCATAATAAGGAGATATCTTGGGTGTGGGTTTGTCACCCGGAGCTTAAGGAGTGCAGACTTCTGAATTATATATGTAAGTTGCTTGTTGATGTTGAGATTCTTCTTCCTTGTGGTGGCATCTTCAACTCCTTTCTTTTCAATGAAAGAAGATGTGGCCTTGGGCATGGGATAAGCTACTTAATCCTAAATGTGGCAACACTTTGGCAACTTCTTCGCATGTGTCTACAGAATTAATGTGCTTGTTCACAAGATTGACCTTAGAGTATTAGATCTATGTCTACTATGCAAGCATAGAACTGGGTATAAGCACACTAGGGTGATAAAAAAAAGAGTCATTCGAATACATTATATATTAGGTAATGTACTTTAATTATGGCAAGTTTCCATCATTAAAGAAAATGGCATTATTCGAGTGTACGACAACTTCCCTCCATTTTGTTCACCCTATTTTTTGGTTAACCGAGTGGAGCTCGCTTGATCTTCCCTGTAAGTTTTGCTTTCTTCATTTTGTGATTTTGGGTCCTTTGTGATACCAGTCCGTCGATGAATTCAAGTAGCAACAGAACTGGTTCCATGAAGTAAAAATCAAAATACAGTATTCAAAAAGCTAAATCGATCTAGGTTTAACATGATTATAACCAATGTGTTTGGTTTAAGATCTAATCTTCAAATGTTTCGGGCGAATTTTTCTTATAAAAGCAAATTTGCTGCTTTATTCATTTTGCAGATACTGTGAACATGGCAAAGACCTCAAAGAAGACACCAACCAAGGGTTCAAGAAAGTCTCTAAGGATTGGAAAGCCTCCAGCAAATGAGAAAGCTTCAAGTTCAAATGGTAAAAAGGAAATTTTACCTCCCGATGATACTAGGTTTTCTGTAAGGCAGCTCAGACAACTGAAATTTTGTGATGTTTACGAGAAGTACGATGCTATGATGAGAGAGATATGGGAAGATGAAGCACCAAGCAGGTATGGCTATAAGGATGACATGATGATGTAATTCTTCAAATGGTATGAATTTGCTTTTGGAAGAAAAGATGTTATGAATCACTATGTCCCTCTGTTTTCAAGGGCATTTGCATTGCATCTAATAGGTGCTGAAGTGGACTGGTAGGTTGTTAAAGCATGGGCTAAATCTAACCAAAAGTATTCTGATCTATCTGTTGAGGTGATGACAGTGAAATCTATCAATGCAAATGCAAAAGGCCGAAGAACTTCAGCTAAGAGTTACAGAAAGGAGCAATTAGAAGTTATCAGTAACTAAACAACAGAGAGGAATGTTGAAGCAAAAATGGCAGCATTGAAGGATCAAGAATCAAAACTAGATCAAACATCTGAAAATGCCATGAGATTTCAGCACTTAAAATGGAAAGTTGAGGATGTTATTGAGCAGAAAAAAAGCCCATATCATAGGATCTTAAGTACCCACAAGTATAATATATGTCTTTTACCATGTATAATATTGTCTTGGCCTCTAATCATAATCCACTCCGATGTCACAATCTAGTAGATGATGTTATCCACAAGAAATTCAACTTCCTGTTACTTCAAATGTATTCCACAAGTCGATGAACTTGTGACATATTTATGTTGTGGTTTCAACACCACACTTCTCAGAGTCTATGACTAATAGGCAAACTCTAGTTCGAAGTACAACATGCTCTAATGAATTCTAGAATGAGAGACTCCAGTTCTTAGTAAAGTGTTCAACGCATAGGCATAGGAACTCTAAACTTATTTTCTCCCACTATATCCTATGCATTGAGAACTAAGGGTTCTATATGGGAAAACATAACTCAGAGATTAAATTTTGTCAGCAGGGATATTTCCTTCATCGACCAGGCCATGCTACGTAAATAAAGGATAGGAAAAAGTGACACTTGTCTGCGACAAGACAGGAGAGAACTTCCTCTGCATGATGTAGTGGAGATGATCCGCATGATGCAGCGGGGATGGTCCTATTGGGACAACACATACAAGAAAGTACTCCTCGATGTGCAGGACCACATTACTAAACTTTATACAAAATGGACATTTTGTTCAATCTCTTAATAGTTACCCCTACCATGGAGTATCCGAAAACCATTCTGCAAGCTCACCAGAAGTACACCTTCCTGTGGTCATTAATGGAAAGTACCATTAAGCTGATTATGTACATTCACATGTTGCATCAAAATCTTTATATATGGCATGTTGTTATCAATAAATTTTAATAATCTTTCTTCTCTCACACATTCCATGTGGAGGAATTGGTATCAGTTAGTTATTGCTCGCAATGCTAGTTATCATCGTCATCTAAGGCTAAGCCTATAGGAAATGGAATTGTCGATTGCTTGCCTCCCTAATGCATTAATGATTGGAAGCAAACTTCCAACGACCACATGGCTTCACCAAAGCTTAAACATAATTTGCTTGCTACTTTTAAACAATTGCTCCATATACTAGCAATTGTCCTCTTCCATTCCATTAATTTTTACCACATTTTGAACATGCATTTGACGAACACCACTATGCGTATCCACTCATCTACATTTTTATATTACTTATGGCGAGATTTACATGGATGTTATCATACCTTAGAAAATTACGTCTCCTTATGAACCCAAGTTAAGGGTAAAATTATGATACAAGGCCGCTACTTCAAAGGGACTAGTGCAATAATACGGTGTCAACCGTCTTGCTTTCCATGAATCATTTCTTGATTCAAGTTGCAACTGCTAGAAACCTACACTTCTAAAGTGATATTCCTTTCATATGATGAATATTTATGATTGAGTTCGCAAATTGGTACGTTACCTCCATAACATGTTGTATGACATGTAATCATTGCCCACTTCGCCTTCAACTACATAATGCTATATATACTATCATCCTAAGTTGAATCATGTAAATTCTTTACCTTTCATTCCTGCTCTCGATTTCTAAATCGTACCTCTTTAGGAATTGGTGGCTTTGTAAGATAGTTCCAAAACCAATATGGCAAGGTATTTGCCAAATGCTAAACAAACGAATTGTCGTAAATATTAGTGTACCCGCTCAATTTTTGATGCTTCAATAGTGAACATATATATCTTAGTAGCGATTGTCTTGGCTATGGATCTGAAATAAAAAATACATTTCCACATGTCCTTTCAAACACTCATTAATTCTAGCGGATTAATTCTCGATGATTGGGATATTAAATTTTCCACTCATTAATTTAGCGGATTAATTCTCGATGATTGGGATATTAAATTTTCCAGCCTCCCCCTCTTATTGCCAATCTTGGATATAGAATTATCAGAAAAGGCGAGCTCACCAAACTGCTGGGGCTGCCCCTAGCTATGGGAGCCCTTCCGCAAGGCACTTGAGCAACTGTTCTTGACAAGCTGAAAAAGAGAATCAATATTTGGTCATGTAAAGGTCTCTCAACTGCTGGCAGAATCACCATAGCCAACAGTGTACTTAGCAGCTCACTTGTATACCTCTCTTCTATCCTTTTAGCTCCTAAATATGTGTATCAAAGGATGCAGCAGTTCATACGGTCCTTTGTTTGGCAAGGTGTAGCAAAGATTGCATGGTCTGAAGTTTGCAAACCAAGAGCTTATGGGGGACTTGGAGGTAGAGACTTGCATAAACACTCTCAGCCTCTGGTCGGGAAACTCGTTTGGAATGCTCTCAATGGTGAGGTATCCTTTGGCTCTGATTTTATAATGCACTGGCTTAGTAAGGCCAGCCCAGTGTCCAAACCCTCTCTAAGTCTCTCTACTGTATCAACATGTTATATTGATTTTAAGATAGGCTCAGGCACTTCGCAAGTAATGCGCAGGGTACTGGAAGCATGGCAGGATGTGAAGGACTGTTTCAAACCCGCCCAAGCCCCATTGGAAGCTGGCAGATTGCCCATCTTTTGGAGCCCCATGACTAGTTATCAAGAGGATTGTCCCCTTGCGCTTATGCACCTCAGGATATGTAGAAAATGGGAAGCGGCTGGCTTTATGTACCTAAGTCATCTTTGGGACCCTGACCGTGCAAAATGGTGGTCCTGGACCAGGCTCAAGAAAGCTATTGCAGGCACCAGCTCCGACAAAATGGTCTACAGGAAGATTATGCAGCAAGTTAATGGCCTTTCGGGAACTAATGGTAGTGAGGAGATCTGGCTCCTAAATAACAGGGCATCTTATTCAGTCAGGGGGATTTACCAAGCTTTGCTTGACGATCTGCTACCGTGTGTGGCAAGTCACACAACTCTCACAAGCGTGGACCTAGCAAGGCAGCTCAAGAAATGTTGGTCTTCATATTGTACTAAGAAAGTACAATTATTCATGTGGCTCAGCTGGCGCGGCAGTCTCGCTACTATGTCTTGGCTGCTACAGAGGAAAATTCAGCGCAGCACTAGTTGCCCTCTTCAATGTGGTGAGGCTGAAACTATTGAACACATGTTCTTCTGCCCGAGAATCAGAGCTTTCTGGGATTGGGTAATTCCCTTGATTCACCTTGATGCATCACAACTTCAATGGCCAGGAATTGCAATGTTGCAGACCGATAAACTTGGCTACTCCCTCATTTGCATTGCCTTATGGGCAGTATGGAAACACAGGTGCACAGTGGCCCTTGGCGAGCAGAGAATATCCATTGCCATGATAAAGAGCTCATTCAACCAAGCGGTAGCTCTAATGGCCATTGCCCACATTCGGAAGATGGGACATGCCTACGATAAAGCTATGGATAGGATTGGCACGGTTCAAGGCTTCCTTCGCTTCTTCAAGTGTTCTTGGGCCAAGGATGGAGATTGCTGAACTATATACATGCAAGAGAGCCTATTTTTGGCCCCATATGAGAGCAAGCCTTGCTCATGCCCTTTGGGGGCTTTTACGTTCCATTTTTTTACCCTACTTTGTGTATTTTCCTTTCTTTATTTAATATAATTTAGCCTTGCCTTCAAAAATAAAAATTCCACTCAGCCATGGCCCTCTAGAAAAGTATATCAAGTTAATCATACCATGGGTATGTTGTGCTTTAGCATATATGCTGTTGACCACATGTATCCCACATATATATCCGCTTTTTTTTTCTATCTTTTCATGAACAGATGTAGAACTGTTATTGCTATTGTACAGACATCTCAATTAGCTACCATCCTTTGTTCAAAGCAAACTAAAATATCAAGGACGCAATCAAGATAAAGACAATACTATTGGAGGTGAAAATGAATGAATCTGTCATGAACCTATGCGAAAACAAGGAAAATATATGGAAAATATGCAAGAAATATGGAAAAATACTCCAAGATCGGTAAAGAATCTGATATATGAATAAGAATCAAGAGTACAATGGCTCGAAGGCGGCAAGCAGGAACACGAGACAGATGCTTAGAAGGCTCAAGATTGGTGTTGAACGGGAATGGTTCGACAAGAAGATAAGATAAAGATTTTATCGAGGTGCCTCCGTATATATCTAGGCCAATGGTCAGGATCGCGCCACTCCAATGGATGAGATCATGCCAAGTGTCATGCATGCATGTAGGTTCTAGAATATTCCTGGAAACAACCCCGCATATGAGGAAGACATGAAGGAATGTCTTCAACAAATATTGGTAGGGCACCTCATAAAGGTGCGTTTGCATATTTTCCACATATTTTCCTTGTTTTCGCGTAGGTTCAGGACAGTTTGAACCGGAATATTAACCTTTTGCATCCGTGTGACGACCATCTTTTGTACATACGAGTATAATATTTATATGATACGAATATCTGTCAAACCCTATCTTGTACAACTACCCTTTTGCATCCGTGTGACGACCATCTTTTGTAAATACGAGTATAATATTTGTATGATACGAATATCCGTATGGTCATCACAGAATCCAACTTAAAACTTATTAATTATTGAGGCATCATATAAGTACCCAGTACCTAGTATTGGGTACCTTTTTAGGTAGTTTTATGATCTCTAAATAATACTCTTTAAGGTACACTATAGCATGCTTATGCCCCAATTTACCAGTTTAGCAGTTTCCATCTAACCCAAATCAATCGGACAGAAGGAAATTGCCAATTAGGTTCCCCAAATTGGGGGTCGCCCCAAATCAATTTGGAGAGGCTTGAAGGAGGAGCAACCTATTCACCAAGAAGGTGGAGAATCTCAAAGGTAATGGGTCCATCCAGAGTAGATAGCTTGAGTTTCTAGTTAGAAATTGGGCCCTTGTTTGGTTACATGGATGATTAATCTTATATTGATTCTCAATTTGAAGTTATCAATGGATTTCTGGCAGTTCTTTGCTACACCGCTTGTGCTTGTGGGATAACGAGGGTAGATACCTAAAAGCATAGATGTTTCTAGCTAGATACCTGGCTGTAGATGCTACGATGTGATTAAGCACCAGACAACTGACACAATGGTGAAGTGAAGGTGGGGCCTTGCTGAGCGTGGCTACTGCAGCCCCTATGTTGTGCTAGGCTTATACTCAATCATTGCGTGTGGGCCTAGTATAGGTTTGACACCCCCTGTGTCGCAGTTGTCAACCCAAAAGGTCGTCCTGGGCTCGATACATGTGGGTGATCTCGACCTATGGATTTTGGGGGGTTAAGTCGGGTACGGACTTGTGTCGCATGATCCTCTAGCCACCCATGGAACTATTGTGCTCCGAGAAGGACGTCCTATTCCTGCCTTATCGGACTGGGAGATGTAACATGGAGTAGTCTCATAGGGGGGCTCTATGAGCTTATATCTTTGGAAGGCTATAATCACGCAACAACATGTTTCAACCTATCTGCAAAGTGTGCATAGAAGGGGCGAATGGAGTGGACTACCCTAGCAAATGTTCTATGCCAGCCAACACCATTGTCATGACTCTGTCTATTGTTATCCAGAGACATTGATCATCTGTCGACCCCCTTGAGTCTGAGCCCGGGATAGAACCCTCATTTATGAGGATTGTGTGATGTTCGTCTTGATGATGAATGGGCCACCCTTCGTGGCATATTATTATGTGTATTATTGGTAGATACATGTACACTTTTGTAGTATGGGATATCCCAGAGAGGGCATGGGACGAATGACACCTCCGTGACTTAGCCATCACAAGTGGTCTGAGTCAGGTTCGAGTGCATATTTGGCATTGAAGAAATAGGAACTTTCGACTTGATCTATGAGAGTTGAAGCATTATCATCTTTAATTTTCGTATCTTGGCTCTTTAGAATCCTGTTCTTTGCAATTTTGAAATAGAATTTGGAATTAGAAGTATCTCTGGGAATTAGAGCTGTCGGATGGGCATATTTGCCCTTTATTCCAAGATCTGGACCGTACATAGCGATCCTCGTTTGTGGGGTATGCCTGTACAAGTTTATGTATACTGTATATTAGGTTTGCAAAATACTATAAGATTTGAGATAATGTACTTAATGGTGTTAATTTTGTACATGTATTGTAAGTTTAAAGGGGCTCTCGCTGCCCTACGTAACCCCCCGTGTGAATATGCACCCAAACCAAAGGGGGTTTCAGGGGGATTTTCATTTAAATGTGTCAGATGCAATGGTTTGTATTAATAATGTTACTGTTAGTTATATGTTGGTAGTTAAAAAAAAAAAATTGGGCCCTTCGGGCCCTAACAAAATCAGACAAAGAAAACAAGATAAATGCATTGAAAAAGTATTTTAGAATTTGCCACCAATTGTGGTCTCCTTCGTCCATGTACATGTGGAGATCTCAAACATATAAATATCACCAAAGATACTGGCGCCATCAAATCCACCAAACATGTAAAGTTTGTTACCAATTGCAATTAATGAATGTGAATGTCGTGGAGATGGTATGTCGCCTCTACATTCAAGTAATGACCAATGTCTCAAGTGGGTATCCAACACTAGCTGGTCACCATAAGCTACAGATCTTCCTAAACCCCATGAATGTAGATTCTTGAACCAAGCGATGCACCTGCATGGCGATGCCTACAAAAGAGATCTTCGATATCATAAGATCCAAAGGAAAAGCAAAACAAGAATCTCCGAAGCATCCAAAGCTCTAGAAAGGGTGTTTGCATGACATCATGAGATTGTACCTAGGTAGAAATTTTGCCCCGGTGGTTTTCACATTATTCCTATCTATGTCAAGGACCATAACTTCTTGGAGAGGGGTGCTTGGATCCTCCCTCGCACCTATCACCCACATCTTATCACCTAAGACAAAAAAGCCCTATGTCCCATCCTTGGAGAAGGTGGCTCAATAGTATCCAAATGTTTGATAGTCCCATTGAATTGGTCAAGTAGTAAGGTATCGATAATCGTGCATGTCTTCCAACGCCACCATATCCCGCAAATATCAACAATGAAGATTGTCCGATAGTACCAACCTGGTGAAGATATTGTGCATCGGGTGTGTCCCCAATGGTGTAACCATTCTATAGATCCACTAGAGAGAATCATATCGAGAATGCAAGCCCTCGCATCATTGTATAATCGTATAGATTTCTCGGATTGAGATGGTTTTCACCATTCAAACTCTTGCGGCTTATCCGGCACATTACATATATAAACGAAACAACAATTGCTCTTTTCAAAAGTAGAGCTATGCAAGAGAAATAACGAGGACAAAAATTTTCGCGAACCTAGAAAACCTTTGTTCGGCTGCGTGCCTTCATCAATAGAAATTTGTAAAGGACTTCTCATTTGTGACTCTAGATTATTAAAGGCTCCAAAATGCGCTTACGTCTATTTCCAAAGACAAGTAACTTTTTGAAGAGTCTTAGGCAATCTTTGTTAATGGGCATCCATTACGTGAGTTGTCTCGTAGAATGACCGGGTCGGATATATTCCCATTATTATTAGGTTGAAGCACAGCGAAAGATATGGGCATGTAATTCCTATTTTGAACCTGCAATACGTAAGACCGATAAGTAGCTTTAGTAGATTTACAAATTCTATGCATGTCCATCTCTTCAAACAACTCCACCAATGACCGGTTCCCAACATAAGCAACTAAACTTGGACGGGCTAATGAACACAAATAATCTGAAAGCGCTATATGAATGTAACAAAACGACACTGCAGATGGACTTGTATGACTTAAAAAAATCGGGAACACAAAACAGTAATTTTGAGGTAACACAAATCCCGCAATAACTTACGGTCTTGGAAATAAAGTCGACAATCGGATGATACCGTCTATTCCAAATGCTTTCAAGGCTTACGTACACAATCATCTTCCATTCCACATGCGCTATAATGGACGAGGAAGATGATAGATCCAAAGAAAGATCAAGATGGGTCAAAGCATTTCATAATTTTGTAGTGAACCCTGGACCCGATAAGGCATTCACAATTTTGAATAGAATTTTTGAGATATTCTCAAGCCCAACATGCCCTCAGAGTACCGAGCCGATCCGCCATCTTTGCCGTTATGCCCCGGTTCGATTGCCATAAGCCATTTCTTTGCCATCGTCTCCTTACGCCAAAACCGTTTTCATTCTTTGCTGGCTGGATTCACCGCCATACCGTGGGAAGCAAGGGCAACAAGAAAAGCAAAGGAGGGAGTCGGTTGCCCGATTGGCCGTTCGACCATATCCAACGGTGCCGATCCGCCATCAGAAAGCATAGCAGGACCCGACTCTACCATACCCGGATCTTTCACCGATACATCCTCTCATCCGCCATAGCCTAGTCCGCTTCCGATACCCTAATCAAGGGCCAGGCGCATGCGCCAGAAAAGAAGAAGAGGGGAAAAAAAAGTAATTAAAAGGTAAAAAGATCGTTGAAAAACATGCGTGAACCGATCTCGGTGGTCTCCGGGTTGCAGCCGATTTGTGGAAGCCCAAACTATAGAGCCAGTAAATGCGGCCCGATTCTTTTGTGGCACCACAAGCTCGTTGGGCACTACATCGGGCTCTATTAGAGCTGCTTGAATCGACCCACAAAAACCCCCCTGTTATGAGACCACACATTTTTATGAAGAAGCTTCTCTCCTGCAACCACGATCTCTTTAAATGGTAGCTCAGCCTGTAATCTTATCTTGCTAATCCCTCCTTGTTGTTGCAGATTTGCAAGCCCTTTTTCGTGCCCCAAAATGCTATCCACGAGGCTTGCATGTTCAGCCCCTAAAATAAAATAAAAAGAGGGTTTTTGTTGTGAGCCCTTGGATGTTGGACCATTGGAAAAAAAAAGCTAAATCAACGACTAAGAAATGGTGCACTCTAGATGTACGCATTAGTACGTCCATTCGAATACGCCATGAAATCTTAGGAAAACATTTGTGAAAAGCGTACAAAAACACAAAGAAAACCCCCTGTCATTATGCTACATATTCTTGCACCTAATGGCTTGAATTAAAATTCTAATGGCTTTCATTTCTTGTAGCACTTAATCCAAGCTTTAGAGGCTTTGATGTTAGAATAGAATGATCTCATAGAGTTAATGCCCTGTACTTCTAGGAAGAGAGATAAAATCTTTGCTTAAAGGGAATGTTCCATGCCTTTTGAGAGTTAAAATATGCTTGGTTTGCAAAAGTTGAGGTTGATGATCCAAAATGGAAGTACATCCATCACTTAGACCAGACAAGTGGCCCAAAAGGAATTGGACAAATTATTCACATAAAATATGTTAAGAGCACAAACTCTGTTATTACCATCCTGTTTATTAGACCATATAAATTTTGCAATTGAAGATGGGATATAGTGAAACATATGGTTATCCAGTAAAGAATTCCAGCTAGTTCTCTTTGCCCTAGACATATTTAACTGTTTCCCAACTTCTAGATACCATGATGGCATGTTGAAATCACCTGCCATAATCCATGCTTCAGATTGCTGGCTTTCAAGCCACATGTTGATTTGTATCCAGGTTGTCTCGCTGACCTTAAACTCAGTAGATCCCTAAATATTGATGACACCAAAAGAGGTCCTTATATCTTAAATAATAGATTGCCAATTCTTACAAGGGTTGTTATAAACATAACAATGATTTAGATTTTTCCAAATGATACAAAGCCCCCCCAGAGGTACCGATATCTTCAATCCAACCTGGACAAATCCAGTCAGCTAAATTGTAACATTCAAAGCTTGAGGTCTAAGCTCTTGAAGATAGATAGTAGTTTTAACGTCACGCCACTAGGCAACATCCAAGCGGAGTTGGGATTTGACCCCAACAAGATCAGAAAAGTCTTGAAGGCGGTCTCGAATTGCTAAGGAACTAGTGTGTTACCACTAGACTGAAGGAAAAGGGTGTTTGCATTGTAATTTCTAAGCTGAGAGATATTCTCCTCCTTTTTTAGAAGACCTTTTATTCCTCTAAGATTCCATAAAAGAATCTTCATAAATGAGATATAGCAGCAGATAGAGCGAAGAGTAAAATTCTAAGGGCGCAGCCTAAGAATGACTTCTGCTAAGTCTTTTAGAACTGCGACGTTATATTGGCAGCTGGAGTCCCTATAGTTCTTAAAGCCTTTTTATTTTTCTTACTTTTGGAGACACATTTTGGCTTTAAAGCTGGCTGAGAAATATTAGTCCATAAGAAAAGTGTCATCATCCCAAGGATTGGTTGTATAAAGATTTGACCATACTGAATATGCGCACTCAGCTATGTCCTGGGACAATATCTTGACATGTATCATAGTGTATCATGATGTGATCTTGTACAATTTATCAGCATCCTTATTACTGCTAAGATTTTTCCCTAAAAAACCCTTCTGGATGGGGTTTTTTTTAATCTTGACAGTAGTAATACACTTGTTGTGCTCTTTTGATTGGGTCCCATATGCCATCTATTGGTTTGCGCGGATGATAAAAATCCATTCAACTTAATTCATTATCAACGTCCTTGTCTGAATCATTATTTAAGTAGAGTGGGGGCAAGTCCAGAACTTGGATCTACAACACTCATCTCTTAAGTTAACATTTTTACAACTATCAACATGTGAATCTCAGTATTACATCCGTAAGCAAAATAATATAAGATTTGAGGATCTTGCTGGAAAGTTCCTGAGGTGAAATATTGAAGATGTCCTTGTTAATAGCAAAAATGCTATTGGTTGCCATACCATTGGTTAAGGGGACATATTGTGTATCCTCTAGATCAATTAAACTATCTCGAATGGAATGGTACATCTCTCTGCCTGTGGCCTTACAGTGAGAATCCAATTCTTTTAAAATATCACTTATCAATTTGGGTCTAATCTGCACTTGCCGAAGTCTCTTTAGATTGCACAAGACTATTATCTACTGCTAAAACCAATCCAGACAATTATTCCGCAATTATTGGGGAAATATTATCAGATAATGAGCGGTTTGTTGGTGCATGTAATAATGAATCCGAGAGGTCAATGAGACAGAAGGGTATTACGTTTATCAAAGGAAAGGCTTTTTACATTATCATGACAAGTGAATTAAGTGATGGTGTGCGTGTTGAACTATTGAGAGTTCATATAAATATAGAGGAAAAGATGTAGCTAAAAATAAAAAAGGGAAATAAAGAAGCTTATATTGGTTTATCTTTTTAAGGGCTTGTTATTTTTAAACGTAACAAACTTTTTAAGAACTTTTTTTGTTTATCTTTTTAAGACCTTATTATTTCGAAACCCACAAATGCAAAGGCAACTAAGAGTTTTTGTTGAATAGCCACTTGCATATCGGAGAATGCCTCATAATCTGGGTGGCCTTCCTGACCCGGGCAAACTGTTGCAGGGGGGTAATGTAATTCTTGGACTTATGGGTTTGCTTGATCCTAATAAGCTTGAGCTTCCTTGTGCTTGAGCTTGAGCTTGAGCTTATGCTTGATTCTGGAACATAAATTTTGATGATTCACCGGTAGACTGTGTTGAATTGGTCATAAATTGATATTATCTGGTTTTCTAGGTGTATGCATGGCAAAATTTGAGGTTGCTTTTGGATTCATGCTACAAAACAAGAAACAGGAGATGAACAGGAGATGTCCTTTGTCCTGCATCATTGTAGTGCAGTAAGCTTTTGTGAAGGTATTGAAACTAACATTGAAACTAATACAGGTAGGTTGGGCAGTTTATTTTTTGGGTCTGTTTCATTCTTTACTTTGTGAGATGATGTTATGGTGGCCGCATTTTATTGGCCATGTTTTATATTAAAAAAAAAGATTGAAAATTTTTATTTTGGTGTGTTATGGGATTTGTTCTATATCTAATATTTCATATGTTATTCATGAACTTGCACATGTTTTTTAAATTTTTATTTTTTTCCGAACCCAAAAACATAAAAAAACAAGGAATCCAAATCATCGCCATAGCCAGGAGCCGTAACTCCAGCGCTCTATTTTGTAAGGCTGCTGCAAATAACTGCCCAAATGCACGAGAAAGGGATGGACCGCGAAATATAGCCAAAAAAATGTAACATGTAGCAAGAAATGTTTGTAAATATAAAGACTTTCCTTTTATTAGCTTCAAGTCCACCTTTAAGGTTCCTTCTATATGTTTAAATGGTGCACCTTTTTCTATTATAGGCTTGATGCTGTAATAATATTTTCTTGACTTCTAGATATTGCAGTGACCCTTAGATAAGATTCTTAAAACCAATGGTCCAGCAAAAAAAATAACTTTTTTGATTAAAAACTTTTTCCTTCAACCAAAATTTTGAAAAAAGCATTTGCCAACGTAATAGGCTCCTCAGTATTTGTATAGAAACCATCACTAATATTAGCAAGAACACTAAAATTCTTTGTATAGAGAATCGTTTGACAATTGAGGTCCCGTTCAAAGGATTTGCTAATGTCATGCTTGTATCTTTATCTTTAGCTACATATGTAGCATAATAACAGGGGGTTTTTTTTGTATTTTTGTACGGTTTTTCTAATGGTTTTTATATGATTTGATGAGCGTATTGCATAAGGCCTACTAATTAGTACATCTAGAGTGCGCATTTTATTTGCATACGCTTGAATTAATTTTAATGCCTCTTTTCAATAGTGTAGACCCATATATCATATATTTTTCCGTTAAGTACTATTTTCCCTTATTACATTTTATTTTGCTCGACATGCAAAGCTCGAGCAGCTCATTTTAGGGTTCATGTTTCCTCGAAAATTAGGTCTCTGGATTATTGTAAGGGATCTCGTTTAGGGTAAGAGTTTCGATTTCTTATGGCCTCGTTTACGACTCTTGTTATTCCGATTTGAAGCTTAGATCTTGGGCACCAAGAAGAAAAACCTCTTTCAAGAGGACCAGACAGAAATCCTCTTTCAATCGGACGATAAAAGCCCCTCTCTAGCGGACGGGAAAGAGGCCCCGATAGGGTTCGAAAAGAGGCCCCGATAGGAGTTCTTTGTGTTTGCACTAACAGAAGCTCCGGATATGGACTTGAAAGAGGTCTCGGATATGGATGCATTCTTGGGCTTTTTCTTTTTGTTGCAAATCGGCAAGCATTGTTCTCGCTGAATTTCCTATCCGAAGTTTGCTACAGAAATTGAAAAGCCTATTGAAGTCCTCCGCCATGGCGGCCGCATTTTGTTCGAACTCAAGACCTTTTGCTCACGCCTCGAGTCCGCGTCATGCAAAGCTCTACACGAGCTTGCGGATGCCCAGAGATCCGGCTGCGGTATTTTTTCGCGTTCTCTTCTTGGTGTTTTTTCCTTCCTTCACGGACTCTGGAGAGAGCCTCATGTTTATTTCGGTGTGAGAAAAATGTATTTGTTGTTCAAAAGCAGAATGATAAAATCGTATCTCTTACTAACGACTTCCAGGTGAGAAAACAGCTGTTGTTGTTCAAAAGCAGAATGATAAAATCGTATCTCTTACTAACGACATTGACATTATAAAGTCTATGACAGAAGTCAGGTGGATAATAATAGGACTATGCTCAAGGGCACTTATTCTAACGTCCCCAGACCTACATCAGTGCCTTCGATACCAAATGACATTGAGGATGTTTCTCCTTTAAGGTCAACAGTTGATGGATGTCAAGTTCCGATGATGCGACAAATGTGTATCTTTTAACTTCTCGATGTCTCAAAAAGGTTCAGTTTTACTTCATTTTCTGGCAATTTTCTTGACGAAGAAGTAGATTTTTGGAGTCCCTGAGTTTGACAGACATTGGACTATCCGCATCAAGCCTTGCAGCTTTATCCAATGAAGGCAAGTAGTACAACTGGTAAATGAATGGTTTTATGTTTTGGTGTTTTATGGTTTTATGGTTTTATTTTAGGGTTCTTGTTGCTACCGTGAGCTTCTCATCGAATGCTCCAGACTTTGCATTTGAGATTTATTCTATTGTGAATGTTCATTCCTGTGACAGACCTATGCTTACCAAGTACGTTTCGTTTTGTACTGCTTGCCAAGTATGTTTTTTTTTTTTTTTGTATTGGGCACCTCTGTATTTCTGTTGATGTTTGCTTTATTCGGATTAGAGGAAGAAAGTGCACTTAGAATAATTTCCAAGTTGGATGCTGGTTGCTTTTTAGCTGTCTCACACTCACTAGTGCTGCTTGTGTCTCAGGACTATTACATCCGATATCTTGATGGGTGCACTATGAATTCCGAGGCTCAACCATAAATATTGAGTTTGAACAACAAAGGGCAATAAAATGCCTAGAAGCTGCAATAGAGCACTGCATCTCTGAGGTATCTAGGATTCCATTTATATCATTTTCATTCCTCTGTCCGTTTAAAAATTGTAACCCTTGCCTTGGTATATTTAGGGCATGAGGGTGCAATTATGTGTTCAGATAGAGTGGGTTTGTTATTAGAAGTGAGACATCTGTTTCGAGAAAATGGGTTGTGCGTAACCCGCGCCAATGTTATCATGCACGATCCATGGAAATGAATGTACTTTGAATGAATGTAGGAATACCACATTTTGAAATATTTATTCTTTTGAGTGTTAAACAATCTTCTTTGGTATTTCAGTCTGGCATGCATTGTTTCGATTAATCTGATTTACGCTACCAAATTTATAAGCATTCGTAGACAAATGTCGTGCTATTCACACACGTTTATTAAATCTCAAAGGAGTGTTTGATGCTATAGTATTCGCTATGCCATGCATATTCAATATGCTAGATATTGATGCTACATAATTACCATTAACATTAATTAAACGATGGTTAACATTAACATTAACAATATTTAAACGATGGTTATCTAGTATACTTCAAATATTAAATCCTTAGTGCATATTTGGATTCCAAGGTTCAAGATGCAACCCTACACTATCTTTATGTTTTAAATGTCTTTTATATTCTCACGTCTTTTTTTTTTTATGGCTCGAAGGGCAAAAAAATTTTAGTATAATAACCAACACATAACTACCATTGACATTAATAAATATAACCATTGGATCCAACACATTTAAATTAAAATCCCCCTTAAACCCCCTTTGATTTGGGTGCATATTCACACGGGGGGTGACGTAGGGCAGCGAGAGCCCTCATAATTGTATTTTGCACGTACGAAATCAACACCATATAGTATTATGGTTGAAATCTTATAGTATTTTGCGAATCTTATTATACAGTATAGCAAATCTTGTACTTGCATACCCCACAAATGAGGAACTTCACGTACGGTGTAGATTAAGGAATAAGGGGCTTAATATGCCAATCCGGCGACTCGATGCGAAGAGTCACCCCCGTGTGAATATGCACCCAAATCAAAGGGGGTTTAAGGGGGATTTTAATTTAAATGTGTTGGATCCAATGGTTATATTTATTAATGTCAATGGTAGTTATGTGTTGGTTATTATACTAAAACAATTTGTTTGAATGTTTAAATTTTCCATATCACTTGCTTTGTATCTTTTTTCCAAAGATTAATGATTCTTCATTCCCATTTTGTTGTCTATTTTCAGCTGGAGCAAGGATATAAGATGGATTAATCTTTATGCTTTTACTTAGAGTATTACTGTAATAAATTTTACGGTTGAAGGCATGTTTTGAGTCCTTAAGAATATTGTTGAATGTCCTGTGTAGGTCACCAGTATTGGGGATCATCGTATTTTATTTCCCTTGAGCATATTTCTGTTATGCCCAATATTTTGTCTCCCTGCAGGTGTACCAACATAAGAAGCCTGCATATTTGACCCATGTGAATCCGTATTTTCTCTTAAGTATGTGCCTTTGTTAATCACTTTAAGCTTAGAGGTGTCTATAAGTGCCGATCGATTTGAGGTGAAGAAGAAACTCATATCTTATTAGTGTTTTAATTTAAGTTTATTTGGACGTTGGACAGTCCCATCCCTCCCTGTATTTTGGACTATCCTTGGAAGATTCTTCTGCATGGCAATACCACAAAGTTGCTTGGTATCCCAGTTGGAATTCATGTCTCTGCTTCAGATGCTTGGGATGAAATCATTAGTGGGTTGCAAAAGCACTTGTTTTGGTGGAATACAGCTAAACTGTCCATGCCCGGTAGAATCAGTGTGGCTAAATGTGTTCTTAGTAATACTCATGTCTACATGGCGTGCGCTTTTACTAGCTCAGCAGGTGTAAGATGGAGGAGATTGTGCGTATCGTCGAGAAATTTTATTTGGGGTGGAAATGAGTTAGGAGCAAGGGTCAAGGTAGCTTGGGCTTAAAATGCATTAGACCTAAAGGCATTTGGTGGTCTTGGTATGTTGGATTTTCACCTCCAAAGCAAGGTGATGATATCAAAGTTCATTTGGAGGATTTTCATTGGTAAGGATGATTCTCGGCCCGAGGTATAAGGCCTCCATTAAGCCCCTCCTTCCTTGGGCTTTGCTTTATCATATGCATCCAGTATCCTAATGCTTCTCCCTTTCTAAAGGGGTTGTTTGCGGCTTGGGACACTGTCGGTCTCTTTTCCATATTAATCCCCGAGGCATGTCTTCGGTTGTCCACTCCATTTGGTGGATTCCTTTGGGACACTCCGAGGAGAATGTGCCTCTAAGTGTGGTTGTTCATCCAAAGACACAACGACGATGGGTAGCATTTGGTATCAATACTATTGCAGCTTTGGTATGAGTCCGATCATCTCATGTCATGGGAAGCATTTAGAACAAAGTTCTTGTTGTACGATGGGACAGAGTAACGGAATCATATTGCTGCATTGTTGCCACAGGATTCCGGGTCCACGTGATTGAGGTAGTCATATGGGGTTGCCATCGGGATATCCAGCCAGGCGGTTTGTGTCTTCCAGGTATAAATTGCTTGTGCATTCTGAAATCCGCCTCCATCTAATAGATGGCATCTTCAGGTCCCTCAGCCACAATGGAAAAGTGTTTGGATATGGGTATGGGATAAGCCGCTTCACCCCAAAGTAGTAGTTTTGTGGTGGCAAGTGATCCATAGATGCCTCGAGTCAACAAGGTTAGTCCATAAAATGGATAATCGGATTTGAGCTCGCCCTTTATGCCAAAGAAAGGGTTGAGAGTATTGAGCATTGTTTTTTTCTTGTGTGAGAGGCTTGCGGGCATGGTCTTGGTTGTTGACCCTTTTTGGCATCGTCTCGATCTAGCCAAAGCAAATTTTGCTTGCTATCTATCCCCGATGCTTGGCCCAAACAACGGAAACGAAGCTTTTCATCTCGCATGCTATGGGCTTTTTATGGTCAATCGGAAGAGAAGGAGGTTGTTTATCTTTAAGGGCATAGATACCGCAGATGAGGTTGTTCTTCTTCAAGCAAAGATAAAATTGTTATGGCTTACAATTGTTCTTCTCTTGATCAAGAGAAGAAGTCTTGATCTGGCATACTTACCTTGAGATTCATTCTTTTGCATAGGCAGGTGGTTGTGCTCAGTTGGATCGGTTTGTCCACTGGGGTTATAATCCTGTCTTTGCATTTATGTTGCTCTGGTTTCTAGTTGGTGAATAAAGCTTGACGTCCTTCAAAAAAAAAAAAGTTTATATGCTCTTTTTTTTTATATATTCTTCTCTGGCAGCCATTTGTCTTCTTCCATTGAAATTGCATAGCAACACATTCCCAAAAAATAGTATTTTCTGTTTTACCAATTTCAGCTTGCTGCTTCAGTGTTGCCTATATTATTCTTTTCCATAATCTTCTTATGAAAGGCAATAATATTATCTGCTATATCGGCAACATGAACATAGCAGCTAGCACTCAAGTTGTGCCTAGAATTATATACTTGGCAAAAATTTGGTAGTCCCACCCATTTAAGATTGAGAGGTGTATCGTTTTCAAAAAAATCAGTGAATGAAACAGAAATAGGCACATGCTGAATAAGATCAAAGTTGCACAAATAATTTAGGAGGTGTATATGGAGAATATTCAGTAGTCAAGTGGTACCATGAGTATTAAAAATAGTTGTGAAGCAATCTTCAATCCAGTTAATAGGGCTCAGCTCATTCATTGGGATAAAGGCAACATGGAAATTTCCAAATTTATTGAGGGGAAGTGTAGGGCTCCATTTAAAAAATAAGATCTAGAAAATATCAAATGTGGCTTTGCCAAGCTCTTGTGCATCCACATTCCACTAAGAGGTAAGGGTAGAAGCTCTTGTGCATCCACATTCCACTAAGAGGTAAGGGTAGTTCAAGCAACAGATGGAGTTAATGAGTATCCCTTATAGAGCCTCAAAAGTTCAGTCCAAAGTCTCTCTATTCTCAAGCCATATTATCGGCCTTACCTACCAAAACAAGTTTGAAAAGGGACTCAATCTTAGTGGCAATCAATGGAGAGTTCAAATGAATACCTATGAATAATTGATTGGAAGTCAATGCCCTTATGCATAGTCTTGGTCAGTTTGAAGAGGAGCATAGTCTTGGTCAGAATTGATGGAAAAGATACATCATTATGGTCCAGAGGAGGAAGGAGATAATTTGCACCTGGATCTTTGAATAGAGTGTCTTAAATTGACGTGCCTGAGCTAAAATGATGCATATCTAATGCAATAAATTTTTTATCAAAGAAGATCCCGAATTTAAGAAATTTAGAGGGATCATAATGGAGGTAACTTAGTTGGGAGAATAGAATACAATAGAATAGAATAGAGTTTTTATCGTCCACGAAGACCAATTGGCCTAGGAGGCGCAACAAGCGTATTACTGTCTGGGTTAAAAAACTCCCTCCCCGCCCCGAAGGGTTGTTTGGGGGAAAAACTGTGACAGGAATAGGTTTGTTGTCAAACTGTACAAATACAAATACAAATACAAATATATACCATGAGGGACAGAAATATGTACATATATCAGGCAAGTGCCCGAGGACCGAGCTGATCTCGGCGATCCATGATCTCTTGAATGTATGATCCCAACCTCTGTACCGAGCTCGTGCTCAGCATCTCATGCAGGAGCTGGCCATGAGGACCAGCTCAGCATAGCGTATCCGAATGTCATCATACGCCGGACAACTCTGAAGGGTATGCCATTCGTCTTCCACAGCTCCAACCTGGCAGCATTAACAAAGCCTCTCCTGATGCAGCTCCCCAATACATCTCCCCGTCTCAATCCAGAGATGGTGTGCATCGGTACGGATAGAGAAGATTGCTTCTTTGGTTCCATGGAAGGGGTAAAAACTTGTGAAGAAGAATGTTCGAATTTGTGTTTAGGGTTGGAATATTCAAATTTTTCGGATTTTGAAAAAATAGCCATCAGAGGCAAAGTTTGAGGGAGAGAAAGAGGAACAAGAAAAGAAAGGAATGAGGAGGGCAGCAAGGTCGAAAATGAATAAAGAAGGAAAAATTAACCATCTAACCCAAGATCATGGGAGAAGATCAAATAGTTGCAAAAAAGAACTCTGTTAAGAAACTTCCAAGAATAATTCAAACGGGATCATGTCTTCAGACCAATCACAATGCATATAAAATATACATGTAGCCGAAATATTTGATTTGTCTGTGGATTCTTGCAACTAAGAATCTATAATTTCGGTTCCAAATATCCCTAAGCTTAGAACAAATGAGGTTTTTTGGAGTAAAAAGGGAGTCTGGAAAAATCTGTTTGCAGAAGAAATTATACCACAATTCAAAATATGAACCTTGCAGAAAACCACATGTTAGTCTCTGGCCCTGTTTGATAATTGTGAAGAATCTTATATCCATGTGATATTTGGGAGGCCAGAATTCATGTGAGTGCTGGCCCTCTACAAGGGCGGCAATTAGCCTGATAGAATTTTGAATCAATCATATAAATTTTAAAAACTCTGCCTTGGTTACGTCAGAATTGGGTTTGACTCGAATAGGACAAAATATTCAGGAAAATAGACGCTCCCATTTTGCCACCCCTAGTGTTAGCAAAAAGCTCCATTTTCCAATATTTCTCTGGTAAGTCGAAATGCAGATGTCATTCCTTTCTAGGGTTACAAAGTGAAAATGACAAATAAACTTTCAAATCAGCTGTAGGGAAGCAACTGTATTGCATAGTGCAATGGTCTAACTTCTATTCTTCTATGTTTTTTCAATATGTACTTGATTCTATTACGTAGATTTATAGCTGAGTAGGGACAAATTCCTGGGATGGCTTATTGAATTGAATTGAATGGCTTTTATCGTCCGAGAAGAGCAATCAGCCCGTTAGACACAACAGAGGAGCACAACAGACGTATTACTGTCCAGATTAAAAAACCTCCGTCCGGAAGGATTTTCGAGGGGCAAGTGACATTTATTCTCTGTAGCTCCTTATAAAACATTCAATTAGGTTTTTTGCATTATTGTGACATGTCTTGCAAAATTCTAAACTACCCAACGGTATGCTGGCATCTATAGCCGTGACTTCCACATAAAACTGATGGATTATGCAGCTCTCTAATTATGCAAAGGCAAAAGCATATGCAGTTTCTGGAATACCATTGCATTTTGACTTTATATAGAAGCATGTTTAATCAGATTTTTGTCTCCACTGCTTAATGGCCAGAATATTCACACGAGGGGCAACTAATACAACCAAACAAAACAAACAAATAAAAGATGGTTTTATGGGGATTTTATTGTGCCTCGAAAAGGGGTAAATTCTTTTAAAGGAAATTGCACCATAGGAGTTTGCTCCCAAAATCCTTGTCACATGAAATGATCTTTGACACATGTCCCCAACATGTTATATAAACTATAAAATGCAAGGGGGAGGAATTTGTTCTGAGGTGAGGTATGTCTTTTATCAAATGCTGTTAATTATACTTTTTCCAAAGAACTTCATTCATGTTGGATCTGAACTCATATACCCATCCTATCATATATTAAGCAGAGCAAACTACTATAAATTAGCCTTTTCTCAAGAAAAAAAATCGGCCTCCAAAATACAGATTAAGAAAAGAAAGCAATAAACAAATAAAAAAAAAACAGGCTTAGTGCTTAACAATACCATTGACAAAAGGGAAGAGACGACCACAGTATACTTCGGCAACAGCCATCGCCAGTGGAATAAGAGGAGGTTGCAGAAGCCTACAGCTAGCTAGCTAAACTCAACGTAGAACAGGTCAGACTCTGGGCGCCATCATGGCCAACTCTGTGTATGAGCTCCTGATAGGTATTCGTATTAGAAGACTTTAAGTTTAGGCAGAAGATGAATTCTAACCTCAGTTCCTTTGTAACAATTGCTTTGGCATCAAAAAATTTTGATTTGAGCACATGGCATTCCGATTTGGGGCACATAGCATTTGGGCATTAGGGTAAGAAAGATAAAAAGGAAAATACTTTCAGGAAAAAAGGAAAAACACAGGATGTTGATGCTCCAACTGCTGCTGGCAGAAATCCCCAGACAGAAAATAAGACTCCATTCCCCTTAAAAGGAGGAAACAAACCTACCCAAATCGAAATGGGACGTATCCCATCGATCCGAGACATCGGATCGCCATTCTAGAATGGGGCGAGCATGCATGTCTTGCATGTATGCATGCGGCGCATAATACCTTCTCGGGTTGGGAGAATTGCTATTTTAGGGCGGTTGCATCAACGTCTCAACGCCTCTTCCTCTTCTCTCTCAAAATACCTTATTCTCTTTGAACCCACCCCCCCTCCCCCTTCTTTGTTTATTGTATTTTGTCTTAAGGGCACGTGTGACCAGCCCCTCTATTTGACGAGGTTTTTGTTTTCTTGTCGAAGGTGGCACGTATATTTTGATCAGCCCCTCCATGAGACGGGAGGTTTGTTTTGTTACGTTTTTTTTTTTTTGTGTTGGTGATGTGCGGTGTACGGGTTGGCGGCGGCACCCCCTGTTTCGACTTCTCCATTCGTGGGTTTTGGGAGCAATTTCTACGCCTTTACGTTTGTCCAAGCCCCTTGCGAAGGCTTATCACTAGGGTTTTTCCTCGAAACCCGAAGGGCATGGTTTTTAATCCGGTGATAAGCCTTTAGAGGTACACCCGACCAAATATCTATTAGCATTGTATTTTATGCGGTCCAAATTATATAATTGGATATTCCCTTTATTTTTCATGGGTAGTTCGCATGTGTGCGGCTACCCACTATCCACCATTGTAGAAAATCTCCTGAGATGAATGAGAAGCCTAGTCTAGTCGGGCGGTTTGTTGGTTTCATGCGAGCCCCATTCTAGAATCATATTTTTTATAGTAGAAAACCACTTCTTTCTGATTGGCTTATGTGGCCCAATGGAAATGACTAAAATATGGGACCTCACTCTAGTGGGAAATCACTCTGGTGGGCATTGTGTCCCATAGACCACTTGGTCTCCGAGGAAGTTAAAAGCCAATTCAATTCAATTCTAAATAATCTCATTCTATTCCTTACTATGTCTCTGTTGTATTTCTTGGTATCTAGACAAAGCTTACACCTTTTTTTTTGGCAGCCATACACATCATGAGGCAAGAAATTGGCGCAGAAATGTATAAAATGCAAGACTATTTGATTTGGATTTATAATCAAGGCCTTGCTTATTGTAAAGACTTGAATGGTTTTCACTTTCTTTACCTAGTGCAGTGATACGAATTCTGAGCTAAAAATGGTAGGTTTTTTTGCACTGCCTTTGCGGGCTGCTTTGAAATTTTCAAGCTCGCATTTAACTATGCTATGCTCATTTCCCTTCAATAAGTAAATGACATACATCATGTTAAATAGTATTGTACAATATTGTCGATTTGATGATGCATGCATGCAATATATGCATGGCCATTGCACTTTTCATTCACGAGCTCTTTGCATTTGTTATCTACGTTTTTATATATGGTGTTTGGACATCTTATCAAATGTGGATTGGATGTAATGTATAAGTATCAAAGGTGGATTATAAGTAGCAAATGTTCTACCAATCAATAAGAAGCTCTCCTTTAACATTTGAACTACATGCACAAGCATTATTTTGTAAAATCACATATTAAGGAAGAGCAATCTAAGCACATAATTGAATAACTTAGTTTATTCGTGACATTTTTTTCATTAAAGCAGAATGAATAATTTGTAAGATACAAACTTAACTCCTAGCACCATCTTTGTTTAGATACAACAATGGTAAAACCCCATAGCTTTGGACCATACAGATTTGAAACCAGTGAGTTGGTAGAGGTAAATGTTCGATGCGACATTCACCATTGCGAATATGTAGCATTATAACAGAGGGTTTTTTTTTGTGATTTTGTACGCTTTTTGGCATGGTTTTTATATGATTTCATGGGCGTATTGCACGAGGCATACTAATCAGTATATCTAGAGTGCACACTGGATTCTCATACCTGAATGACATTTTATTTATGGTTTTGCAATGGTTTTGCCTTGCATTCAACTTTAGGGTTCGACTTTAGGGTTTGTGGAGAAAGGGATTTCTGGGGACTATTTCGGTGATTACGTCCCTCGCTATGGCTTCAAGGTGGAGAGGGAAATTTTTCGTTTTTTTCGGGCGGCTATGGCGGCGTCTTCTTGGCGGACTTCCTTCTTCTTCTCTTCTTAGCTCACCAACGCTACTAGCAAGCGGATCGAAGGCGACCAAACCATTGATTTAAAGGCTGTGAGGCGATCCGATGCACGCCGAGGGTTCTCTCGGCTTATGGGGGACGCCGCCCTACATGGCCTTTCCACGTTTGCAAGGCCTTTCTCAAAAGAGGCGATGGCTATGGGGTTTTGCACAGGTAGGGAACACAAAGTTTGGTGGATAGATTAGCACGCAAAGGAGTTCGATCCGGCAAGGATCTCTTGTGGGAGAAGCTTGAATAAATTCGGTAAGCCATGGAATAGATAGTATTGTTCTGTCACATGGCAGAAGTGGTCTTCATATCGCTTCTTCTTTTGTCCCTTGAATGCTAATATTTGTTTATCAGTATGCAGCTGGGCAAGCAGAGTATGAATCAGGCTTTACTTCTAAATTAGCAACGGATGTGTCATTACGAGGTTAAGCGTTATGATCCTTTTAGTTCAGCCGGTTTCATGTTGCTTGAAAACATGAAAGAAGCGCCTGGCCGATTTGGGTAGGTGTGAAAGGCGCACAAAGGCAATTGGACAAAGTGTTTTAGTCCATATTCTCAATCGCCAACAAGCGTCGTAGTTCGGGCCGAAAAAGGAAAGAGACCAAGGAAAATGACAAAATCGAGGAGATATCTGTTTACCCACCATTCAAGGAAAGCGAGGATGAGCTTATAACGATATGTGTTGGGCAGCCAACAGCAACTACGGTGGCTTCTTGCGTTTCTTCTCCCTCTTTCCCATTTCTTCCCATTTCTTCTGCAGGTCCGGGCGGTCTAAAAGCGTAAAAGCGAGGCGCCATAAATCTGATAATCTTGGCATAGACCCTTGGCACAGACCCTGGAGCAATAGAAATAGAAATCGTTCCTCAAACATTGATGAATTAGCAGGGTTTAAGGTATTTGAAGAGATATACAGGCATTTGCAAAGCATATCACTGCCTTTTGTTTGCTCATGTTGGCTTCCATTGCTGCAGCATTTAAATCCGGCCATAATATTGCACCAAGTGCTGTAGATTCGAAAATATTCTGTATCATTTGTTAAACAGTGATTCATTAAGATGATGCTAGCTGTTCTTTTTATGTTCTTTTTATATTCTTTCCATCTCGACATATTTCTGTTACATGCATGTCTTACAGGATATCTGATTGGCGTTTGTATATTATGACCTACTATTATGGCTTCCTTATAGCTATTTGAAGAGATATACAGGCATTTGCAAAGCATATCAAGCACTAGCCAACATGGAGCACATATGCATGGAAAATAGAAAGTGAAGGTCACATATTTGCACGTTGGAAAGGCACACAGATTATTTCATGCTTTTAGAAAGATCATAGGAGTTTTCAAACAGATCTAGGTGCGACTATAGACAACATTTGGAGGCTTTGTCATACACTCATAGCTCAATGTTAAATATATTCTTGCTATCTTTATATCTAGACAAATTGCATGTTCCTCTTGGAACTAATCCATGTTCTAGCATGAACCATGCCCTCTTATACATGTGTTCAACTAGAATATCCAAGCTTCTTAGTATTAATATATAGCTATGTTTGCTTTTGTTAGGGGCCCGAAGGGCCCAAAAATTTTTTTAGTATAACAACCAACATATAACTATCATTAACATTAATTAACACAAACCATTGGGTCCAACACATTTAAATTAAAATCCCCCTTAAACCCCCTTTGGTTTGGGTGCATATTCACACGGGGGGTTACTCCGGGCAACGAGAGCTGTCGGATGGGCATATTCACCCCTTATTCCAAGATCTGGACCGTACATAGCGATCCTCGTTTGTGGGGTATGCATGTACATGTTTTTGTATACTGTATATTAAAGTTTGCAAAATACTATAAAATTT
Source organism: Isoetes taiwanensis (assembly GCA_021234155.1). Lineage (NCBI taxonomy): Eukaryota > Viridiplantae > Streptophyta > Lycopodiopsida > Isoetales > Isoetaceae > Isoetes > Isoetes taiwanensis. Next base: position 1,757,681 of record JAJEKV010000036.1, on the reverse strand, counting down.
GAGAGAATGTACTTAATAGTGTTAATTTTATACATGTATTGTAAATATATTTTTAGGGCTCTCGCTGCCCTACGTAACCCCCCGTGTGAATATGCACCCAAATCAAAGGGGGTTTAAGGGGGAATATTATTTTTAAGCGTGGAATGCAATGGTTTGTATTAATTAATGTTAACGATAGTTATGTGTTGGTAGTTATACTAAAAAAAAAATTTGGCCCTTCGGGCCCTAACAAAAGAAAACAAAACCAAATAAACAAACAAGCAATTTATAACAGTACAACATATACATAGTCCAAACTCCCTTGAGTGAATATCTAGCATCTAAACCAAAAAGAAAGTCATATAATCATTGTTTATTGTTATATATTGTTATATGTTTGTGAGATCTGTGAAGAACAAAAAGCTTACGGCCTATAAAAATCATAAAAACAATGCAAATGAAAACGTGTACACAAACTAGCACAAGGGGTTTTGATGGGATCAAATGGGAATTTCTAGCATAAAAACAGGGACACACTCTAATATACTCCAACACAACAAGAACATGTACCTCTCACAAATAAGTTCCGCAAATGACTTTATTGCCATGTTGCTCCATACATCAAGTACATCCCTTAAAAGCGAATCTCAACCCGATAAGCGTGAGCGGTCCCGAGGAAAACCACCATTTGCAGACGTATTTATAGAGCAATTCACATCCAACAGTTGTTGAAAAACCACCATTTGCAGACGTATTTATAGAGCAATTCACATCCAACAGTTGTTGAAAGATGTGCTCATCAACATCATGTTGATTCACATCCAACAGTTGTTGAAAGATGTGCTCATCAACATCATGTTGTCCAACGACATGAGATCTCTCTAGTACCTTATATGCCAATGCAGCAAAAGATGAAAGAAATGAACTCTAGACAGGCATCTTATGGGACATCTTTACAAGTCCTAGTGCTTTTGCCAAATCAGCAAGCAGCCACCTGGGAATTGCATCAAAATACCCAAAATACAGAAGCATAGATGCTAACAGGGACACCACCCTTTCCACTAAACTTAATCTACGGAGGTGTCGGTGAATGGAAAGCCATAAACAGCACTTCCATTTGAAACCATGATGGTGAGATTATGTGCGAACTTGTCTCATTCAACTTAGCAACTTTAGCAGATCTATTCTCCAGAGATCAAATACTAACAGATCATTTGATATCTGATGGTTGGAACGATCTATTAAAATCTTTGCTACGAGTACCAAAGTGCTTTCCAAAAGTCCATACGGCATTTCACCTCCCTTTAATATTTGGTTACATATGTGGATCTCCAAACTATCTAAGAGAATGCCCCGAACAACCAATGCATCCAAAATCTCAAAAGAAAGCTTACGGCTAGCTGCGATGAAATCGAGCCAATCGATATGGAGTGCCAAAAGAGTACACATTTGGCTCTCGAATTGAAGGACTTGGAAGTTTTACATAGCCCCTGTTCCATAAGAACTCACATCCATTCCCTGCTTCATTAAAAGTGCATGGGTCAGCAAGCAGCCACCTGGGAATTGCATCAAAATACAGAAGCATATATTTCAAGGACAAGATAAGCCGAAGTATGTACGCGGCCGCTTCTGATAAATCGGAAAGCGAGGGAGGAAGGCAGTAACTTGATGGCTGAAAATACGATAGTCGGACTTAACCCATCTTGATTGCTATATACTGAAAGAAGCATTGAAATCTAAATATGGGGGGCACAAATTACCTCAAACTGCTCCCTGTCTGTCCCTCTCCATTTCTGCTGGTGTTCTTGCAATAATGGACAAAGCATGAAGGCCAGTCTGAAGCTCGTCTTGCAGCAGATCATACACAAGCATGTTGATGTGAAACATCCTCCACTTCTAATACTATTGGCTCCAACTCTTCCTCCATCTTCCTTAATATCCTATCTCTCCTTGACAAAGACGGTTTTGAAAGGTCAGAAACATCTGCTGCACTTCCCATTTCTGTTTTCGGTGTTGCCAATGCAGAATTACCTCCAGACTCAGTCCTAGCATCTGAATAAAATCTGGACCTAATCTCAAAACATCTACAGCATTCGACCCAGATAAACCCTCTATCAATAAGGCTGCAAGTCCTTTAGTCAAGACCAATCGAGAATCGGCCTCTAAAAAATAGCCGACCTTCTCAGAGTCCAACGGGCCCGAACCCAAATCTGTGAAACGCATCCCTCCACCTTGTTTTCCTTGGTTTTGAACTCCCTCGATAGTGGGTTCGGCTTCTCAAAGATAATGAATCAACCGGTATTTTTGCACGGGCTCAGGAACCGCTTCAAAAAGCTTAACGATTTCCAAAAGCCTAAAGGAATATTAAGACCTTCATGTGCAGTTTCCTTTGCTATAGCGGAGGGGCTGTCATTTAAGGAAAAAATGTAGAGGAGAGCTTATGAGAAGGAGAGGAGATCGAAATCCCGGCTATGGCGGAACGGAGACAGTGGATCCGGCAGACTCCCAAGCCTAACCCTCGAGTCTAAAATGAGCAGATCCGAGGCTTGATTAGAGGATATAAAGGAAATGGATGCAAGTGGTATACGAGGCAAATGAAGAAATCAAGAATCGATGTTTCAAGTGGGCTTGGATCGGACAAGATCTGCGAGAAATTTGAAGAACGGATAATTCGAAACAAGTAAGAAAACCCTAAAAAAAACCTGAACCCTAAGAAAACCCTAAAAAACCCTAAAAATAATGGGAGGATATCCATCACAGGATTTGCCCCCTTCTCTAAAATCAACGGCTAACAAAAGGGTGCACTCTAGAAATACTATTTAGTACACTTTGATGAATACGGCCACCAAATCATATGAAAACCTTAGAGAAAACAGTACAAAAACAAAAAAAAAACCCCCTGTTATAATGCTAGATATTCACACGGGGGGTGACGTAGGGCAGCGAGAGCCCTTATAATTATGTTTTGTACGTATAAAATCAACACCATATAGTATATTGCCTGAAATCTTATAGTATTTTGTAAAACTTGTTATACAGTATAACAAATTTCGTACATCTATACCCCACAAACGAGGAACTTTGTGTACGGTGTAGATTAAGGAATAAGGGGTGAATATGCCTATCCAATAGCTCTCGTTGCCCGGAGTCACCCCCCGTGTGAATATGCACCCAAACCAAAGGGGGTTTAAGGGGGATTTTAATTTAAATGTGTTGGACCCAATGGTTTGTGTTAATTAATGTTAATGATAGTTATATGTTGGTTGTTATACTAAAAAAATCCAAAACAAAAGGGAAAAGAGAAAAGTTCGCGACAATCAAGGCTGTCGCGATAAATTTCTTGTATATATTAAAAATATACTACCAATGTTTAACTAAAAATACATGGGTTTCACCATTGGCAGACAACAAGAAAAACATTGCCATCATATGCGCAATCAAGATGTATACATTAATACATGCACTTGTTGGATATGGTCTATGGTTTCATGAATTATATCCATATCAAATCCCCCTAAAACCCCCTGTTATTATACTATATATTCTAAACAAGGTGCACCCTGGACTTCCACAGTCTTCGGATCCATCGATCCTACGACCCAGACTGTATGTTGGAGCTTCTAGGCACCTCTCGTTTCGCTTATGGTCATTTACGATTGGGGGCACCTATGATTTTAAAATATGTAATATGAGTTTGCTAAAAGTTTTGATGGAATATCGAGCCTCTATCCAACTTTCCCAGCATCTAGGCATCAAAGCAGGTTGTTTTTGGCAGGATCCAGTTCACCCATAATTTTTTTTCTCGGTGGAGGTCGATCCAACTTTCCCGGCACTTTCATTCAAGGCTTCAGGGCTCGGTTCGGCCCGGCACAATTGAACTTGCTACGCGGCCCGAGTCACGGTTTTGTCACCTGTCTCTGCAGCCTCCTATCGAAGGCCCAGGTCTGCTTTGGTTATGTTTGATTGATTTCACTGCCCAGCTATATCGCTCTCTATTCCCCTATATGTTTCTACTTGCCTTGGCCTGTTCCTATTTTCGTCCAGTTATTTCAAATTCGTTACCCAGTTCAGGTCATGTTTACTATAGCGTCAAAATGATCCATAAGGTCAAGCACATGGCCAGGGAGACCCGCAAAGCAAAGAATCTCATTAGGATGCCCATGCCATTCTCTGATAAGCCTTATGACCCCACAATTGAACCCTACCTTCAGGCAGCCCCTTTTTTTGGGCCCCAGCGTCCTATCCTCATGCAATCAACTTCTACTACATCTTCAGTTGCAGCCTTGGATAGAATGGGAGAGGCTTGGTTATTTCTAGAGTTTAGCCATGGCTGAATAAGCCAGAAGGCCAGCAAAAGACAACATTGCAAACTAGATGCGAAAGATCATTGTAATGCAGTAAGCTTTTATGAAGATATTAAAATTAGGACAGGTAGATTGGGTAGTTTATTTTTCAAGCTTTTTTCATTCCCCACTATGGTGGCTGCACTTTATTGGCTGTCGTTCTGTATAGAAAAACTAGCAGTAGCACAGGCTTGGGGCAAAAGATGGGTTGAATAGAAAAAAGAGGGTCGACATATAAAGAAAAATGAAAGGAAGTATACATTCAAAGGATAAGATGACGTGAAATTCGGAGAAAGAACTTCGTCACGTGTCATTGCTTGGTTGGAGAAATGGCCTGAATTGAAGATACGTTGCTTTACGTATCAACACAATGCCATTCATAATTTGTTATTCTAGATATGCTCATGTTTTTGCTTGTACAAAGAGTACTGTAAACATGCAGACTTTTCAAACTCAACCCAAGTATCTTTCATATGAAGAAAATATAATTCTAGATTCCAGAAGATGTGGTATTGTTATTCATGCCACCTTAATTTATCCTAATTGAATTGAAGAATAAAGATATCTATAATAATGTAAGAATCTTGTGTCAACAATGATATGCAAAGTTCATGTTTCAACCACTGCATGTTGTAACTTTATTAAAGAGTTGAAAAATATGCAAGAGAACAGTGGAAGTGGATTATATTTACTACAATTTTTTCATCGTCAAGAAGATATTTGTATGTGCTAAAATTTCTCACCCTCGAGAAGATATTTGTATGTGCTATGTGATAATAAAAGTGGGGGAATAAGGATGCTTAAAGGTTCACATGATTTGTCAATTGTAAGGGCTACAAACACCATTCATGCTCTTCGTAAGTTTCTTAGTCTTATGTATTTCATACTATTTGTAGCCCCTCTAAATTTGAGGAAAAAATTATCACTTAATGCATGATCAATTTGGAAAGGAAATATGCCATGTTATGTCATCCTAAACGGATTGTTAGACAATGAGCTCAAGGAATATTTGCTTAAATTGCTATTCAGAAGCTTTTTGTATGAAAAACCAGCTGCAACATTCATTCCTTTCCTTTGTAACTTCTCTAATTATTATCGTTTTAAATGTCCTGTACCAATAGAATAATGTTGGCCATGTATAGTACTTCTATTGCATGTGAAGGGAAAGCATGTCAAATATCGGTTTGAAATCAAATATCCAGTTGGTAGGAGAAGTAATATGTAGCCAAACTTCTGGCCAATATATTTAAAATAACAAGTTATAATCAGCATATCCTCTCTTCAAAATCAAACTCTACAAATCCTTATAGCTCTGGAAGCTTGGCAAGTGTCCAGTGCAATGAAGTTTCAGTTCCCAACCTCAACCTCAAGCTCAACCTCAAATTGAAATAATCTAAACAGGATATCAAATGCTTTAATACTTCGATGGCAAAAATTTTAACCCAGCAAGCTTCACTCCAAGAAGCGCCAGAAATGTGAATGTCCTTCATTGCCTTATGAATCCAATGCCAACCGTTCCGAAGTTTTCAATCTGGGCTTCTATAATTCACAAAACAATTGCCTCTGGTCTTATAACCATGCCTTCAGAAATTTGAAGTCCTTAAAAAAATGCGCAAGTTCCTCTTCAATATTGCAACTCCAAAAAGCACCGTAACAGCCCATGTCAGAAAATATAAAGAACTACTGTCCATCATGGTTAGCCCAGAATATGGCCAACATTACGCCCCAGAAAAACGGTTGGTTTCCTTAGCCTACACCGCATCTAAATACAAATGCAGTATGGTAGCAACATACATATTTGTAGAATGACAAGTATAAACTAAAGGGTCTGGTTCTAATATCAAATAATAGTGATTTATATATGAGCATGGTATAAGTCGTAGAGCTAGCTAAACTGAAGGTGGAGCAAATTTCCCACACATTGAGTAAGCCAAACTGTATTCTAGACTGCAATCATTAGTCTGTTGTGATAAAATATATGTTTTAAATAAGCATGTCAGTTCCACATGGACATCACCATCCAGCTGTTTAACAAGCAAACATTCTTCTTTGCCCTTAAAATATGCTGAAATGGCACAGGGATATGATTATCATGCTCTTTTCTTTATATCAGCTCGAGAGATGGCTCGCTGATAATGGAGGCACTGGGGTTCAACTCCTATTGCCAGATGACTGACATGCGCGTCAACTTAGCCAAGACCAAGGTAGTTCTCGTATTGTCCGCACGCCAGCCAAGGGTCCCAACCCTCATTTATCGTGGCCAAAATATTGAAGTGGTGCCCACTTAAAAATATTTGGGGGTGGAGTTCCCGTCGGCCATGAACTGGGACAATTCCATCCGGTTGCGAGCCGCAGCAGGTTGGAAGGCACTCTATGCAATGCAAAACAATAGCCACAAGGCAGCTGTATGATTGGGCCCACCAATTGCACCTATTCAAGGTACTAGTAGAACCTGTGCTTTTGTATGGGGTCGAGGTCTGGGGCCCAGTGATTTCTCTCGCCATTTGGAATAACTTGGAGCAGGTGCAGAAAGCTCTCTTGGCACAGGCCCTGGGGGTGAAGTCCACAGTCCCTGGGGGGACAAACAGGTTCCTTGCCTCTTCAAAGGGGGCCCTTGACAGACACATCGTCTACTTCCAGAAGGTGATCAGCATGGACGATACCCATCTCCCTAACCTCGCTTACACTGTGGCAATGGGGAGTTTGCTGGCGAAAAAAGAGAGCTCAATGGCTGGCCAGATGGAATGCAGGAGCACGGGTGCATCCGAGTGCAAACGGAGGTAGATCGCCATAGTCTCGTACAGTATCTTGACACATGCTTTCTCAACAACCTATGGGATGCCAGCGCCCTTGAACAGGTCAAGACGACACATTATCAATGCCATATAAATCCCATGTTGGGGCACCTGCAATGCTACTTGTGCACTCATCTACCCATGAAGAGGCACAGATCCATTGCCTCTACTCGCACATGTGCACACTATCTCCGGATTGAGACGGGGAGATGGATTGGGGAGCTGCACCAAGAGAGGCTTTGTCAACACTGCCAGGTTGGAGCTGTGGAAGACGAATGCCACACCCTTCAGAGTTGTCCGGCATATGATGACATTCGGATACGCTATGCTGAGCTGGTTCGTCATGGCCAGCCCCTGCATGAGATGTTGAGCATGAGCTCGGTACGAAGGTTGGGATCATATCTTCAAGAGATCATGGATTACCGAGATTAGCCCGGTCCTCGGGCACTTACCTGATACGTGTACATATATATTTCCCCCATGATATGTATTTGTATTTGTATTTGTACAGTTTGACAGCAAACCTATTCCTATCAGGGTTTTTCCCCCAAACAACCCTTCGGGGCAGAGGAGGGGAGGGGTTGGAGGGGGGGAGGAGGGGGGGTGTTTAACCCGGACAGTAATACGCTTGTTGCGCCTCCTGTTTGGGTCCCATAGGCCAATTAGTCTCCGTGGATGACAAAAACTCTATTCTATTATATTCTATTCTATTCTATTCTTATGTACTGCTTGACGGTATTATCTCTAAAAGTTGGCAAACTTTATGACCTGCAGAAATAAGCATGTGAATGAAATCTGTAACTGAATTACTCATCCAGTCTACCGACATTAATGCAATCAATGATGCTAAACAATCAAACAAACGTTCACAAGCATCATTTTCAATAACTAGCTCAAACACAGTATCTTCCTCTGGTTTCTATTTTCGAAAGATTGCCAAGGTGTTCACGTAATATCCACCGTGTTAAAGCTGAAGAGCTCATGGATAAAATTTGGCTACTTTCAAATGGTACCTCATTTCTATTATCTCTAGATCTGGGAGTCCAGGTCTATCTGCTTAATAAAATTTCATGCTGCCAATGTCACTCTCCTACAATGACTCTAAAGCAGGTTGAGAAATTATTGCCTCAAAGAGCCAAATTGTATGTGAAGGCCTTTCACTAATATTGTTATGATCCTTAAACCTTGTAGTTGTGCTAGAACCCTTGCCCTATATTTTAGCCCATGGCTCTGATTCTTGGGCGATAAACTGCTAACTACCTCTGTTAAAACATTCACACTACAAGCAGAGCAAGAGATGAAAAACATGAGGCTGCCAACTTATCCGTGGCATGGAACTCTTTCTGGAATTTGTTAAGCCTGGGCCTGACCAGTGCATGTCTATTCAAATGTGATAGATAATGCTTAATCTGCATAAGAGAGTCACTTGTTTAACAAGAAAGGAAAAAAATTAGCAGCATCAAATACTTAGATAGCTCTATTGACTAAAATCAACTGCTCACATGCATATTCTATTGATTGCTCATCAGATGGTTTTCTGATACCATTAGTTAAGCTTCTTGTGGCATTCAGACAAGAGCATGATAACCAGCAGCTTCGTGCAAATTCAAAAGTATCTGCAACCATATGTTGTGGATCAATACATTTTTAAACGGCAAGATGGTTCAAGTCCTACAGTATAGCATAGAACTGGAAGGCTTTCCAACATATTTGCATCAAAATAAATCGCCATAGATAGTTGCTTCCAGAAAGAAACCTTCTTTATATGACAGAATAAGCAGTGATAAAAGGGAATAACTTAGATTGGAAAAGATAGATGAACACGTCGGCCATACCAGAGCCAACGGCAGCGTTGGAAAAACTCCAAGGCAAAGAAGCTTCTACTACTAGCATCAGCATGTAATAAGAAATTCTTTGTTTGAACCAAAAATCTCTTCCCACCTTGCTTGGTCTGTGGAAATATATTGCAAAACATGAACAAATGAAAGGGAGGGAAAATAAAAACAAGAATATTAACTTATAGAAAGCCATCTTCTAAAAATTTCAACTTGCTCTTAAACACTTGCAAAATGAATTAACCATGAACTAGGGATAAAATTCAAATTTTGAAGACCCAAGCAGGAAATACAGAGACATCGATTCATTCAGCCGGTGGAGCTGCGAGAAGAAATCTGCTATGTATTATCTGTTTATTTTGGTATACTATCTGCCTTTTCCATGGATAGATTGGATAGTTTGAGCATTAGCCTCAAAACATCCATTCGGAGGCTGGATTTCTGAGCCGCCCTTCGTTAGAAGCAATCCTCTAATTTCCTGTTGATGAGAAAATTCTAAGATCGATGGACAATATTAATTTTAGCTGATGTGGCACACTACGTGGATAGGCTAGAATTGTAGGAAGTGTTGTAAGGGGGAGTTAAGAAAGCCTGCTAAAAATTGAAATTTTTTATTTTAGTGCGTTATAGGAGATGTTGTTTTTCCGGTTTGGAAAAAAAAAAAAATCAAAAAACAATGGCAAGTTTATGAATAACATTATCAATGGTTGTTACCATTTAAATTACCAATGGTTGTGCTATTAAATTAACCCTTTGCCATAAGATGAGGATGGGAGTCATTGAGGATGAATCTCATACCCTTCAAAGTTGCCCAGCATATGATCAAATTCGGACGCGCTATGCTGAGTTGGTCAGGCCTGGCCAGCCATTACATATGACATTGAGCACATCATCCGTACGGGTGCTGGGATCACACCTTCAGGAGGTTATGGACGTTTCGGACGTGGCCGTTTCGGACACGGCCGTTTCGGATGTGGCCCACAGCTACCACGGTTTTTTCCATGAATCCGTTGCGGACACGGCAACGAGGGCGTTTTGGTGCATTGCGCTGCGGCGTGGTGCGGCTTTGACAACACCGTTACAGCGAGAACAACGGCCGTTGTCTTCGATTTTTACCAAGCGTGACAAAAAATTTCCAGAAAGCTATGCCCATTTTTTTTTTTTTCAGAGATAAGGGTTTCGACCTGGAGACAACGGCTGTGTTTTAGCTTGAAACGGCGAGTTGTGGCAGAGCAACGGCCATGGTTCTCAAATCCGATGCCACTGTGATAGCTTTTTCCCAGAACCATTCACTTTCCCGCCCTTCTGTTCCGCGTTCTTCCATTTTTTCGCCGGACTACTCTTCTGGAAGCTCCGGGAGATCTTGCTTTCGCCTGGACTCCCGCGCTTTTGCTTTTCCCCTGGATCGCTTTGCTGGGCCTGCCGGTTTTGTGTCAGTTTGGAGACACGGTGGTGTTAGGTCTTGTGTCTGGCCGGATTAAGATGTCAGGATTGAGATATCTGGCCAGAAATCTGATGGGGGATTGAGATGTCTGGTTGGAGCATCTGTTTTGCATTGAAGGCTACCCCCGCCATCGCGTTGAAGGCTGCTTGGTAGCGTTGAAGCACTTGTGTCTACTACGCTTCGGTTGGACATCAAACATTCCTACAATACAAACAGATAAAAGAAATATATAATGGCATAGTCGATTCTACAGGGCAGATAAAGAAACATTGTATAATATATCTTACTGTCACACCATCAGGTCAGTTCTTCTACAGTTATTCTTCTACAATCGACTCACCAGCATTTATTTTTGTTTACTTAAAACAAAGTTATGTTTTCATAGTCAAACTCCATCCATTGCCACTCTATTTATTAAGTTCTTCTACAATCGACTATACACTGGCATTTATTTTAATTTACTTATAACAAAGTTATGTTTTTCATTGCCATTGCCATTGCCTATAACAAAGTTATGTTATGTCTATCCATCCTACGAATGGACCATTGCCTTTAATTTAACAAAGTTATATTTTTAAATATTATTATGCTCCTTCCCATAACCATTACCTTTAACAAAGTTATGTTTTTATTTTAAATGTTATTATGCTCCTTTCCATAACCATTGCCTTTTAACATTTCTATAACCTTTGTGTTCCATTTCCATTTCATTTCATTACCTATCATATTATTATATATCCTTACCATAGCAATTCCATACATTCTATGCTACATCTATGTTGAACTATATAATGATTAGTATTGCGTTTATGATACAAGGTTGCCCTTAGGAGCTCAATTATTATGGAAGAAGGTGGAGGAGAGTTGCATCTAAGGAGGAAAAAACGGTCAGGGCCTTCTCCTTCGGATTGGTGGGATGAAGTGAATGTATTGGGGAAGGGGAAATCGGGGTCTTCCAAGCAATGGGCATATAAGTATTGCTCCACTAGTAGAACTTCTGCCGTTGATAGACCTCGTGGCCATTTGACTGGGGAGCCCGGGCATGAGATTATTGTTTGCATGGGGATTATGGATGAGAAGAGGCAACAACTTATAAATCTTGCAAAGCAATTAGATGAAATCTCTAGTGCAAGGCAGTATAGAAAGGAATCAGCCATAGCAGCAGCTGGCGTTGGCATTGGTCCTGAAGAACATGGAGATTATGGTAGCCCCCCGCCCATGGATGATTGTAGTGGTGCCCGTACTAGTGCCGTTCGTTCCTTTTTTCCACCAAAGCCGAAGAAACAACAGGACATCAAGAGAATCTTAGATCCCAAGAAGAAAGAAGAGGTGGATCGAGCTATTTCCAGGTGGTTTTACCATGATCATATTGCATTTAATGTAGCGCGTTCACCTTTCTTCAAGGTCATGATAAACAAAATTGCAAGCTATGGACCCAACTACGAGCCTCCAACCTATGATGAGCTCCGCACAAAGAATTTAATTCGAGAGAAGGAAGGTTTGGAAGGCCTTCTTGGGGACATTCGCTTGGAATGGAAGAAATGGGGAGTATCCTTGATTTTTGACGGTTGGACGGATAGGAGAGGGCGGCATATTCATGGTGCGATGGCCTATTGTAGAGGTAAGGCATACTTTCTAATGTCTCATGATCTTGGAAAAGAAGGAAAGAGTGGAGCAAATCTTCTAAGAGTGTGGAAAGAGAGCATTGACTTTGTTGGTCCTGAAAATGTGGTTCAAATTGTGTCTGATGGGGAGAATGCAAATAGAAATGCGGGAGCCAACGTAGAGAAGGAGTATCCACATATTTTCTTCACACCTTGCATGGCTCATTGCTTGAATAATTTGTTGAAGGATATTGGTAGTATTGCTGAGAATGCAAATGTGATTAGTCAAGGGAAATCTATTGTCACCTTTGTTAATGGGCACGCTCTATTGCGCAATGTTTTTCAAAAGCTAACTAGTGAGAATCACAATGGCAAGGTGCTCTTGAAATACTACGAGACAAGGTTTGGCTACAACTTCATTATGCTTGAAAGAATGCAAGAATTAAGATGGCCACTGAAGGCCTTGCTCGTTTGTGGTGACTATCAAAGCTCCAAATTTGCGAGTACTCAAGCAGGTATATGTTCTTACAATATTGTTATGGATGATGGTTTTTGGAAACAGGTGGAACACCTTTTGAAAGTTGTTGAGCCAATTGTATTGATGATGAGGCTTGTTGATGGCATGACTCCATGCATAGGGAAAGTGTACGAGGGTATGGTTAGGATGGTGGAGCATATTGGCACGATTGAAAAGGATGACATAAAATTCAAAGGAATCAAAGAGCTTTGCACACGAAGGTGGAATAAATATCATTCGCGCCTTCAATCAATAGCTTATGTATTAGATCCAGAATTTCAGGTGGGGTCTCAAGAAACTGATAGAGATGTAGGGCGTGATTGGGACATGGTTCTTGAGAAAATGGTTTCTACACATGAAGAGAGAAGAGCAATTAGGGATCAACTCCATCACTTTCGCAATAAGAGGGGTCGATTTGGTACACATGATTCTCAAGTTGATAAGTATCTTATCGGTTCTGCTCTTTGGTGGGAGGATTATGGGTCCGACACAAAAGAATTACAAAGGCTTGCTATAAGAGTACTTAGCCAAGGGGCTAGTTCATCTCCGGTTGAGCGCCTTTTTAGTGTGTTTGGGCATGTGGCAAGTAAGAGAAGAGTTAGATTGTTACCTTCGAGAACATCCGATCTTGTATTTGTAAGTGCTAATCTGAAACTCTTGCAAAGCCACAGGACTATTCAGAAAGAAGTTTACATTGGTTTTGCGAAGAAAGAGAGCATTCCACTTCATGAATTAGTGGAGAATGTGAACGATGAGGAAGACATGGAAGATGATGAAGAATTTGTTCAATTGGCGGATTATGACATTGAAGGTGAGCCACTTCTAGATGGTAGCGATGCATACTTAATCCCATCCTACGAAGAATTTGTACCTCCGTCTATTTCAGCTTCACACGGTGACGATTATGGTGCACTTTGATGGTTTTGGTTTGTTGTATTTAAATTTCGGCATATAGTAGCAAGTATATTTGAATTTCGTTTTTCAATATGACTACATTTTACTATTATCATCGGATGTAATCGTTTCTTAATCTCAATATATATGCATCTATATTTTTTAAGTCGTATTTAATTAAAGTGGGACAAATCTTGAATTTTGGGACTCGGACTGAAAATGGGACTCACACACCATAAAAGAAATTTCTGAATTGATTGCTTGAATAGAATTACACATGACACACATAGAATTGGGTTACTTGTTTTCCTCATAAATTTTACAAACCACTAGTTGAGAAAGTTTTCAAACTTCTCAATATTATGCACCCTCATACAATGATATAGCATGGAGGTTGCTCATGGCCTTGTCCATCTCCTTTCTTGGGATCTTGTGTGTGTTGTCTTTTGCAATGTGAGAACTTGGATATGACCATACCACACACTCCACCAATTCCCTCCTTTGAGGGTCAGCATAATTTGGCCTCCACTTCTTCTCCCTGATCGAGGTGTATTGCTCCTTCAAGTTGCCCTTCTTGTGCCTCCCAATGGGCTCCCAATATTGAATTTGGAATCCGGGATCTAACTCCTCTCCATCGGGCATAGTGGTGGTCACATCGGAGAGTGCCACCCCTAACCATATTGGACAGTCCTCATCATCGAGGCCTTACTAGCACAAAGTATCCTTCCTTGATGTCCTCAAAGGGATCCCACTCGGGAAGATCAAACCACTTCGGCTTTGAGGCCTTACTTCCCACAAAACCACTTGGGACCCAAGTGAGCATTCTTAGACGTGCTTGCACCTTGAGAACCCTCCCATCTTGACTCGGCAAGAACCCGTCTCTTAGCTCCCTCCCACATGGCTGTTTGGGTTTCTAAGCATGTTACAACTTTCTCCCAAGACTTGATTAGGGAGTCCATTTGATTTTTCTTAAGAGTGGAGGTGTGCTTTCCATTTGAACATCATCGGTCGTTATGTAATCCTTGATGCCCTTCACCGGTTGGCTAGAGTCTTTGACTGTCTTGAAGGGAGGTAGTGGTTTTGGCTGCCCTTTAGGAATGAGAACTTCACCAAAGACAGCCCCTTTGCCACAACTTCGATACCTTGTACAGGGCATCCACAACTTGTCACCTGGTCTCCACTTATATTGCATGATTGGTATTCCATCCCTAACCCAAAACTTGAATTGAAGTGGCTTTGTGTGTCCTCATTAACCGGTCCTTGCCATCTAGCAAGTATCCTTCTACAAATGATTTCCAATCGCAACCTCATCCATCAAGAAAGCCATTGGGTTGGGGTCAATGCAGCTCTCAAACACATCCATTAGTTCAGGGAGAGTGGTCACGTTTTCTCTCTTGAGCTTGGTGGAGAAAGTTCCAAAGAATCCATCAATATCATCATGCGTATGCCCAACCATCATGAATCCCACTTTCACAACTTTGAATACTCCCACTGCTGTCAAGTATGACATTGCCCCAAACATCCATCTATTCTTGTTTTCTTTCCAACGGTTGTCCAACAGAACACATAGCTCCTCGCAAAGTGATTTCTCTAGTAAGGGAAATCATCCCAAGTCCTCCTTGATTCACTAGGCACCTTGGATGTGAGCTTTTTTATCGCCTTTGGTAACAAAGCGGTTGATCATCCATCAAAGCCTCAAAAATGGGTCTTTGAAGGGGAATACCTCCTCCCTTCTATCGATCCTTTCTCTAGTGTTCTCAAGCACTTGAAAATAGAGCTCACATGGAAGTTTGGATCATCTCTCCATAGATCAAGCACAAAATGACCATATGTTCAGTTCCATGACCATGTGTTAATACACCCGCCAGACTTACTTTCATCTGAAAAGCGTTTTGACAACGCTTGGGTAAAGGATCTAGCTTTGGCAAGAAAGTCTTGTGTTGGTCCATCTTATCATGAATTATACACAAAAATTTGTAAATTTGCATCTCGAGAAAATGTTCTCCACTTTGCCAATACAAAGCTGTCTACATGATATTTGGTCTCTTTGGTGATCTGCAAATTGCTCCCTAATTGCCATTCTTTCTTTCTCTATTGCAGTTGATGCAAGTGTATCCTTGAGTTGAATGCAAGTGTTGCACTTTGAGAATGGCATGTGTTGTAGGACACTCACGTCCGAGAAGTGAGTGCTCCATAACTTGCTGAAATGTGATTGAGAAAGAGGCCTACCTCCAGTAGTTTCTAGGATGGAGTTGACCTCCTTAAGGCACTCCTTTTGGATATAGTGTTGTGGCAACACTCTTTGCACCACTCGCGCTCGTTCACCTTCGACTTGTGGGGCATAGATTGAGACATGTATCTCACAAAGCTCTCGAAGACTGCAATGGCCTTTAGAGTATTTGCTCTAGGTTTCAAAGTGAGTGCATTACCATGTTGGAACAAAGTGTGCCCTTTTCTAACCTTTGCTCAAAGATTCGTAAAATGAAGACTTGCTCACCCCAAGAATCCATCTCAATGCTCTCATACATACCTTCATTCCCCTCAATTGATATAGCGGTAGATCCGTGTTTTCATCATATTTGGAATTCCTACACAAGGAGTAAATGAAATTAATCCTATCTTTTGAAGCTGTCCAATGTATTGGGACCTTATCTGCAAGACGAGGTCATCCACATTGTAATGCTTTGTGCAATCTAGGTTGCAACACTCTTGTCCCCTAATTGCCTCGAGGTTTTCTTTGGTTGGTGCCATATTTTCCATCCTTTCTAAATATTTGTCACTTCTAGGCCTCTTGGGCACCTTTGGTGCCTTTTTATGAAAGACATAAGCGTCTCTTCCTTGTGATCAAAGGATGCTCATCGACCACCAAATCTTCCACATGGCCTTGGGTGGGCCTTGGGGTGTGTAGTTGATGGGGCATTCTAGAGTATCACCATTCTTGTGTGTAATAAATCTAATTGGCCATCTCAACTGAGCTTGGGACTCAGCCTGACCCCGAAAGCACACAATGCAATCACTAGAGCTTCCACGGGACATGATAGTATCAACCGATAAGAAGCTTCACAATGCCAACTCCAAGATGTTCATCTCCCGGCCTCTCATCATTCACACTATCAAATGGATCAAGCTGCAGGTTATTATGCCCTCTGCAAATACCATCTGGTTGCAAGGGTGCAACAAAAGGCAACCCATCCTCCTCCATTGGAGCCTAGGGCAATGGCCTCCTTTGGACTTCCACGGCTCCATTTTACTCATCTCACATGCTCCCCTGAATGAAAAAGCTCACATTAAAACCATATAGCCCCAAACACCACAAATATGACCATATGAACCATATAAAACCATACAAACATATTAAATATAACCATATTAAATCATACAACCATATTAACTAAAATCATATAACCATATTAAAGCATACAACCACACTCATTCTAAAGCATATGTGAACATTGTAACCATATATACCATTGATACTATTCAACCATTGAAACCTTATTAAATACATAAGACAACATATATAAACATATAACTAACCCTTTCATATCTTGGCATGGCCACGTGGGCCTCTTGGAGAGGTGAAACCGGGCTACGTCACGTAATCCCGCCTTTGCCACGTCATGGAGGGCATGGCCCACGCGTGATGTAAGTATATTATTGCACTTTTACGAGGGTTCGAGGGTGCAGCAATTAATTGCTTGCACCCTCTTCCTCTCCCCGACCATTCTTCCTCCCCTGTTTTCTCGATCGGTCTTGAGCTCCTGTTTCCTTAGGGGCCCGCTTTTCACCGTCGGCGATCGATCAAACCGAAGCGATTCCAGCGCCATCTTATTATGCCAGCGGCTTGGTCGGTGATCAGGGCGCTTTCGGCGCCCAAAGTTCTCGCCTTGGTTCATTGTTCAGCGGGCGTTCTGCATTCGAGAAGAAAGTGAGGCCCTTTTTGTCTTTGCTTTTTAGTTTTACGTAAGTCTTTTAGTGCATTTTTTCTTATATTACATTTGTTAGAGGCTCTTATTAATCCCCGATACAATTTTGCCCGACAAATCCTTATTCACGCTTTGTCAACGACTATACCCACATGGAATCAAGTGGGGAAGCCTCCTCCTCATCCAAACAAATCTTCCGGGTATGTTTTTGTAATATCATACCCTTTTTTTAATCTCATTTTTTACATCTTTGTTCTCCACTTTTCTCTGTCTTTGTTCTCCACTTTTTCTCTGTTTTTCTCATTAATCTTAATAATCTTTGTATTGTTTTACGTTTTTGTTATCTTTTTCTTGCTTGTGGTTGAATTGAATACATTGTACATGCACAAGTGAGAATAGTGGTTATAGTAGCAAGCAACCGAGAGAGAAATCATCGAGGCGGGTGTTAGGAAGTAAGATATTGCGAGCATTAATGAGAAAATAACTAGGAATGTCTTTCTCCCAAGAAGAATTGAATAGGAATTGCTTCCGCGGAATCTCCATTTCTAACTCACGGCAAATCCATTGCAGGAGACATGCGGAAGGGAGTGGCGAGTTGAGAATACCCGACTTGCCAGCGTCAAGGAAGTACAGGCCTTCTTCGACTCGCCGAGTCGAGAACTTCGACTTCTTGGCGCAGAAGAGGGAGTGTACACTGGACGGGGACATTGTGTTGAGGGATTCTCGACTTCGCCGATTCGGATTGCACAGCCTACCCAATGTCTTCACATTCTTTAGAACCTCGCTGCGGCCTTTCTCGACTCGTGAGTCGAGAATGTGATACCCCGCCAATGGCTCTTTGTGCAAATGGTGCCTCCACCCAGCCCGAGCCACTCTCCTTCGAACCATGCTCGCCGAATATTGCGAAGAGGACTGGCTCCGCGGCGGGTGGAGGCCTCGGCCACTAACCAGCTGAGGTGCTGGCCGCTTTTCGACTTCGTG
The DNA here is from genome assembly GCA_021234155.1 of Isoetes taiwanensis. NCBI lineage: Eukaryota > Viridiplantae > Streptophyta > Lycopodiopsida > Isoetales > Isoetaceae > Isoetes > Isoetes taiwanensis. Next base: position 1,739,363 of record JAJEKV010000036.1, on the reverse strand, counting down.
GAGGAAAACGCAGCTCTAGTGCACTTTCGAGCTGGCTGGTGGAGCGCCTCAACCACTCTCCTTCTATCTTCCTAGGACATTGCGAAGGGAAGTGGTTTTGGTCCGCAGGCCAACTCTTAGCAACCCAATTCTCGTGTGTGGAGTGGTGGTGGCCTCTACCCAATCAAAGACCCAGTCTCCTTGAACCATCTTGGTAGAATATTGCGAAGGGGATGGGGCTCGATTGGGTGGAGGCCTCGGCGACTAACCCAGTTCTTTTGGCTGCTTTCTCGACTCGTGAGTTAGAAAGCGCGAGCTCAAGTGCACTCTAGAGCGGGGCTTGCGAGACGGTCTTAAACACTCTCCTTCTATCTTCCTCGGACATTGCGAAGGGAAGTGTTTTTCTTGTCTGCGAGGCCAGCTCTTAGCAACCAATTCTCGTGTGTGGTCGCGAGAATGCATGCATTCCTGAGCTTCTTTGTATGCATTCTCGGCTCATGAAGTGGGAATGCCTTACCCAACCGGCACTCCATGTGTACTAACTTAGGAGTTACGGATGGCCAAGGCATTCTCGACTTGCGGTGAAAATGTAAACGAAGCCAAGCATTCTCGACTTCGCAAGTCGAGAATCCCATACCGACCAATTCTTACGTATGCGGTAGCGGTGGCCTCGACCCGGTCGAGTCACTCTCCTTGAACCATCTTAGGCCGAATAGTGCGAGAAGGGAGGGGCTCGGACTGGGTGGAGGCCTCTACAACTAACCACAGGGAAACCACGAGAGGAAGCCAAGGCTTGCATTCTCTACAAATCTTGCACTTTCTATTCTCCTTTTTTTAGTCCCAAGTGCCTCTAGCACATGCTGAGCCACTCTCCTTGAACCATCTTCCTCGAATATTGCGAAGAGGAGTGGTTGGGACAGGTGGAGGCCCCTCAGACTAACTACAAGAGGATGCATTTGAACCGCATCTCACGGGCCTTAGTCCTAGCGATCTATGTACAACATTCCAAGTAAGCGATCCATGGAAAAACGGACCTAAACGGAACTGTTCTTTACCCCTCGATCCAATGTTTCCTTGCCGAGCATCTCTCAACCTAGAGAGTAAATCATCTCGAAGCTGAGAAATTTGGACAAGGAAACACTGAACTCCGTCGAGCTTATCAAATAGTTCCATTATTTAAACACATACGGCATGTTCTACAAAGCCCGAAATAACATAGGCATCTCGAAACTCACCTCTTCACTTGTGATAATTCCTTGGGCCTTTGTATCACGGGTCCCGCAGCCTCACCGAGTCTTTGCTTCTTACGCCGGTCTCTTCAAGAGTGTATTCGCATCTATTACTTTCGTATCACTGCGATTCTCGCGTATCCCCTTTCCATGGCGCCGCAGATGTAGAGTTCGGTTAATGCAGCTCCCTCCGCTTCCTACCTTAGCTCGTGCTCATCGATCAATTCAAGCGCTTGCAATGGGGACGCGGTCGGGAAAAAAACACACATATGCAAGGCGCTGTTAGCAGCTTACCGCGTCGCGGCGCCATTCCGGAAGTCGCTCACAGTCGATGATCCCCTCCGACCTCGAGTTCCCCAATGCTAGTGGGGGAAGATAAACTACGCTCTACTCACTTAGTCCCTTGATGTGATTCAATTTGAAATAGTGTTTGGGCGGGCTAAAGCCGACCGTCTTTGTACCCTTCTTAGCTTTTTTTTCATAAATGATTGCATGTCCTTAACTTCAAATTAAAGAACACGCCCGATCTTTTTTTACATGCAGTCCTAAAACTCACAACGCCAGCGGAGGAAACTTAATTTCTGAGTCGTCAGAAGAGGATGAGAGGGCATATAGAAATGACTCAGATCCAAGAAGCGCTTAGCCCGGAGGATGCTTCGCCAATGCCCGGCAAAGAAGAAGAAGAAGACAAACACCCCGGGTGAGCTCGAGGTTTTTCTTTTGTCGGAATACCTTAACCGATCCATCCGTTCTTCTTGCGGCATTCACCTCGGACTCTTTGGTGATCAGCGGCGAACTCCATTCTTCGATCATCGAGGGATTTGGAGACGAGCTTCTTGAAACAATGGGCAGATTCTTGGTGGTATGTCGAGGTATCGACAAGTGGGAAGGAGAAAGATCTGTTTCTACACCAAAGGGACAAGAAGAGCTCAGGAGACAAGTACAAGAAAATCGGTGTTGTGCTCTCCGTCTCGCCCGGATTCGAAGCATTTAACACTACATGTCGAGGGGCGCGCCGGAAGAGTAAGTTCTATCGCACCAAAAATTGGGAGTTTCAAATTATTCTCACTCTTCCATGAGCAAGGCTAAGGGCACTTAGAAAAAAGGCAGCGCCTTTAAATTGTCGAGAACCTTGGGTGGAAGGATCCGGAAGGGATGAAGGAGGTAGGAACCCTAACATCCGAGGGAGCTTGGTATGGAGATTTTCAGAGTCGGGGAAAAAACTGTTCAATACGGGAGCTTCACTTCTCTTTGTCTTTGAAGACTCTACAACACTCTGCAGGTGGGGAATGTTGTGGTTCATACACAAAAAGTCCACCAAAAACAAAGATGGGGATGATGACACCACACGGGAGGAGTAGGATGCGAAGGAGACGAAGATATGGTCGACTCCCCAAACCTCGATCCGGATGATCAGATCAGGATTTTCACCGAGAGGGGCACGAGAAAATGGGCGTCTAGCTCAGTATTATCCGCGTTGGGAATATCACACAAGCCGCCTCTTTGGACATTAGACTTGAAGGTTTGCACGGAGATGTCGTCTTGTTCAACCACGGGAATTTAATCCAAGACACATCTTTGGAGATTACGAACCTGATGGTGCGACATCCCGCTGCAGATCCAATGCCTGCGGATGTCATACCTTTTTTAGCGGTCGGCAGTGAGTTGTTCAATTTGGAAGTCCGAGGAAGATCTGAAGGGAAAAGACGCCCAGGTTACGGGTTGTAGGACGGACGATTGGTTAGGGGCGGCTCAAGTATTGCGAGACGGAGAAGGAGGTGCCGCAAAGGATCAAGGATAGATATGCCAAGCGAGAGTGCAGAGTTCTTTCGGCGGAGACGCCAGCAACCGAACTGGCCAGCATTAGCCACTGCCAGAACACAATAGCAGCGAGTGCCAGCTACGTAAGGTAAATAACTCTCTGAATCTTTCCATTCTCGACTCGCGAGTCGAGAAAGCCTACCATCTAACATTTTGCCGATTATCACTTGGGGTTTTCGACTCGCGGTCGAAAGCGAGTAAATACCTGAAAATCAAAGGATATGGAGCTTTCTCGACTCGCGCAGTCGAGAAAACCCTAACTTGAAAAAGAAAATTAGACATTGAATGGGACTTTCATTTCGAAGTCGAGAAAGCCCCGCCATCTAACATTTGCCGATTATCAGCGGGGTTTTCATTTCGCGAGTCGAAAGGCGGTAATGCTGAAAATCAAAGGATGCGAGCTTTCTCGACTTCATGAAGTCGAGAAAACCCAGAGAAGTAAAAGAAAATTAGACATTCAAAGGGACTCGATTTCAGCGAAGTCGAGAAAACCCGAGGGCTACATTTTACTTGTTTATTCACGGGTGTTTGTAGATACTTTCATGCTCGACATTGGTACATTGTCCGAATGCAGCCCTTATATCGACAGATCATACACGCTAGGCAACAATTGGAAAACATTGGGTTGTCCTCGGCCCTAAAGGAAACGGGGGCTCCCCGGATAAGTGGAAGACCTTTGAGAAACTATGCAGATATGTTCTGCTGGAGGGACAGGAAGATGACGAGGGAGAGGAAGAAGAGGAGAAGAAGAAGAGAACACCAAGGAAAGGCATGGAGTCTCTCTCAGACCAATACGACCTCATTCTTAGCACTGAGGCGGTCTGGGAGAAATGGACTGAAATATGGGCTCAATGGACAAGAGGCAAGCTGAAGGACAGCAATGGAGAATTTCCAAGCAGGCCCGACCCCAAGTTGTTTGACAAGCAGTTCATGAAGAGGATCTGGGGGCCTCACGGACAAAAAAACGCTTGACCTACAAGGCAAAATCTTGGAGGGAACAATCCTGGCGAGGAAGACCGGGAGTTCTAAATTGCGGGGACGCAAAGGATTATGCCACGATCCTAAAGCGGCAAAGATGCGTTAGAAGAAGGCATCACGGAGTTAAAGCGTTGCATCTAATGAATACCATGATTTTGATTATTACAAGGAAAAAGGCTGCCCTTGATGAGGAAGACATGAAGGAATTGAACCGTCTATGTCAACCCTACATCAACACCAAGCTGAAGCGTAACGTCAAAACCCTTCCTTTCCCTCGAGCGTGCTATGGCAATTAAAAGGAAGCTTGATTCGGGGTGGTCCCATTTAAGGCAGACGATAGCTCCCCCCCATTTCTGGTTACTTTGGGACACAAGGGATTTGGTGGTCTGGAACTGGCACCTGGACCCGTGGCACTATTTGCCATCAATATGATCGAAGACCCCACCCTTTTTTATGACAAAGGCGACATAGAGCAATTGGTACAAGGCGTAAAACGGACATGACCGACACGGATACTTTCGGTTTCCTTGTCTTTTGCATGCTTAGGGCAATCAAACAAGCTGCTTTGTCTCCCAATGGGCGGTGATATTAACTTCACCAACAAGATCATGCACTCCATATCTGAACTTGATCATGAGTGCGCGGACTTGGCTTGCCGCACAAGGCACCAAGCTTTGCCAACATAGTTTTGGTTTTGATTTCAAGATCTGATCGACACGGATAAGTGGTGGTCTAGCGAGCATCATTATCTCGACAAGTTCATGATCTCTCAAGAGCAGATGGAACCCTGGAAGGGGGGCAGGTTTATGGAGGATGTTCCATCGATGGACAAGGTCAGCAAGGATGGTGCGACCGGTCCTATACATAGAATTCCTATCCGGCCAAGAGTTATCAAGTACTTCATAACCGGCTTTGGTCGAGGAAGATCAAATTGTATCGCGAAAGTGGTACATGAATGGCTGTTCTCTCGGGGGCTATCTTTGTTTGGAATGAAACCTATATCCGTGGTTGGAAATAAGGACATGGTTGAAACCATTCAATCATACTTGGATCCGCTTCATGAGCATTTCAAGGGGAGGAAGACAAATGGAAGCAAAGAAAGGCGGCGAGGGACGAGGGAGACAAAACTGTGAGACGAGGATGTCGAAGGATTGGACAGAATGCTGCGAAAACATTATTGAAAACCACGAGATTGAGGTGAGTTTATTTTGCTCTAGCGGTGTTTCTCGACTCGCGAAGTCGAGAAAACTCGTTCCTTTCAATACCTTTCCTTGTCATTCTCGATTTCGCGAGTCGAAAAAAACTTCGCTTCTTTCGGCGGATGTCATCATTTTGGAATTCGAGCTCAACGAGTCCGGATCATTGTCAATGGATTCCAACGGTTCACGTCGCGAGGAGAATGAGAATGAAAATCCGAGCAAGACACCGCTCCCGGCCTTTAAAGAACACGAAAAGTTAATGATCCCGCATTTGGATCCCGATGAACCGGAAATATGGTCGAGCCAAACTCCAAGCGGGATCCGGTGGTCCCACCAAGCTTGTAATATTTGACGTCAATGGAGTATTAGCTGCGGTATACCACGACAAAGACGTCCCCGAGATTAACACCTCGCAGATCCCGGTGAAAGCAGAGCATAAAATAGTGTATCCAGGCCCGAGCTAAGGAAATTATTGGCCGGTGCCCGCACGGGATTCGAAGTGGGCATATGGTCTTGTATGGCAAAGAAAAATATTGTCAATGTTCTTGGTGTTCTCGGCATTTCAGTTTTGAAGTTCAAGTTCGTTTGGGGAAACGAAAGGGTCGAGCATGTGAAGGACCTCGATCCGGCCATCACAAAGGGGAAGCCTATAATGGTGAAAATTTTGGGCGGTGTTTATGAGCAATTCGGGACTTTGGCAAACACAACACGATCATAGGCGACTCCTCCTACAAGTGCTATCATAACGCCGCCAAAAATACAATCATTGCTAAGCCATATCGACCTGAAGAATATGAGATGAGATAGGTGGTTGTCCTTCCGGACTGGCATCTGTCTTGGCGGAATCCTCTTTGCCATTCTTGTCGCCGATGTGCTTACGAACTATCCGAGCCTCACGGAACCCGATCCAGAGAGCAAGCCGATCATGAAAGCTATGGACGACAAATACTTTGGTGAACAAGAAGAGTGACCCCTGCTTTCAGATAGTCAAATTGTGTGAATATTGTAATCGAACGTGAACACATGTATTGACCATTTTGTAATGAATATACTTGTATATTGAGTTTTCGATGCCTTTCTCGACTCACGAGTCGAGAAAGGCATGCTTGTCGTGTTGATGAAATGCTTGTACAATCTATTATGATAATGCTTGTACATTGGGTTTCCTGGGACTTTCTCGACTCGCGAGTCGAGAAAGGCATGCTAGTTGTCTCGTTGACAAAAGCATTTGTATGCTTCCGTGTGTGATTGGATGCAACCATATTCTAATGAGAATGGTTGTACTTTGACTTTTATGGGCCTTTCTCGACTCGCGAGTCGAGAAAGACACTACTTCCCACGTCATTGGATGCAGTTGTATGGAATGAATGTTCTCCGTTGTAATTTGATTTCAACGTTCTTTTCTACGTTTTGACTAATGACACCGTAATTGTTAATCATACTCTCCTTGCTCCAGGTGGTTCAGGCACAGATCCGACACCAGCACAGATCCCGCTCAGGCATCACAGAGACCGCTCCAGGCGGCACGGATCCCGCTCAAGGCGGAAGAAATACCGTTCTGGCACAGATCCCGGTCACGCTACACTCTTGCCCGGCCTTTGGGACAAGGTTGCTCGCGAATTCAGAGGTTGCTCGCTACACCCTGGGAATAAAGAACAGGCGAAGAACAAAGAGAAAGTCCAGGAAGCTCAAGGCATATTGCAAGCATTGCATAACATCCACGGAGGTTGGGGAAGGAGCATATTCGATGAAAGGTCGGGAGGCGAGTGGAGAAGTCGGGTGGGACAGGTCGGCGGTAGCTCGAGAGGCACCTCCCGTGAGGCATTCCACACTCTTGAGGTTGCCCCCAAGGCTTACTGAGGGCGGCATGAAGAAGCGCCACAAGTTAATCCCCTAAGGTGGACCACCTACCAAGATGATGTGGTAGTGGCAAACAAGACCGCCATGGTCTCAAGCGTCCGATGTAAAATACATTGTATCATTCAATTTATTAATAAAAATTCTTTTTCAACTACATCTTTGGTTTCAAACTTTAATGAATTTCCTTTGTTTTGATTGCATTGTTTTTGTTCTCGACTTCATGAACACGGGAAAAGCTAAAGACAAATTTCGGATTTGAGTTTTATTCAAAAATTCGAATTAAGGATAGTTTTCGGGTCGGGGTGCTACTTTTTATGTAAATTAACCGGGTTCCGAAAAAAAATGGGAATGGAATGAGTCCCACTTTAATTAAATACGACTTTTTTTGAATTTTGCTGAAATTTCCATTTCGTTTTTATATATTTTAAAAACTTTAAGTATTTTAAAGAATATTCCCGTGTTATTCGTTTCCGTGTTCCGTTGCCGTTTCCGTTTTCTAAAATTTGGGGAGCCGTTGCGTTTCCCGTGGCCGTGTTTCGTAACTATGGCTCACATGCATATTCTATTGATTGCTCATCAGATGGTTTTCTGATACCATTAGTTAAGCTTCTTGTGGCATTCAGACAAGAGCATGATAACCAGCAGCTTCGTGCAAATTCAAAAGTATCTGCAACCATATGTTGTGGATCAATACATTTTTAAACGGCAAGATGGTTCAAGTCCTACAGTATAGCATAGAACTGGAAGGCTTTCCAACATATTTGCATCAAAATAAATCGCCATAGATAGTTGCTTCCAGAAAGAAACCTTCTTTATATGACAGAATAAGCAGTGATAAAAGGGAATAACTTAGATTGGAAAAGATAGATGAACACGTCGGCCATACCAGAGCCAACGGCAGCGTTGGAAAAACTCCAAGGCAAAGAAGCTTCTACTACTAGCATCATCATGTAATAAGAAATTCTTTGTTTGAACCAAAAATCTCTTCCCACCTTGCTTGGTCTGTGGAAATATATTGCAAAACATGAACAAATGAAAGGGAGGGAAAATAAAAACAAGAATATTAACTTATAGAAAGCCATCTTCTAAAAATTTCAACTTGCTCTTAAACACTTGCAAAATGAATTAACCATGAACTAGGGATAAAATTCAAATTTTGAAGACCCAAGCAGGAAATACAGAGACATCGATTCATTCAGCCGGTGGAGCTGCGAGAAGAAATCTGCTATGTATTATCTGTTTATTTTGGTATACTATCTGCCTTTTCCATGGATAGATTGGATAGTTTGAGCATTAGCCTCAAAACATCCATTCGGAGGCTGGATTTCTGAGCCGCCCTTCGTTAGAAGCAATCCTCTAATTTCCTGTTGATGAGAAAATTCTAAGATCGATGGACAATATTAATTTTAGCTGATGTGGCACACTACGTGGATAGGCTAGAATTGTAGGAAGTGTTATAAGGGGGAGTTAAGAAAGCCTGCTAAAAATTGAAATTTTTTATTTTAGTGCGTTATAGGAGATGTTGTTTTTCCGGTTTGGAAAAAAAAAAAATTCAAAAAACAATGGCAAGTTTATGAATAACATTATCAATGGTTGTTACCATTTAAATTACCAATGGTTGTGCTATTAAATTAACCCTTTGCCATAAGATGAGGATGGGAGTCATTGAGGATGAATCTCATACCCTTCAAAGTTGCCCAACATATGATCAAATTCTGGACGCTTATCTTTGAGTTGGTCAGCCCGGCCGACCATTACATATGACATTGAGCACATCATCCGTACGGGTGCTGGGATCATACCTTCAGGAGGTTATGGACATGCGAGATCAGCTATGTCCTCGGGGGCACACTTGACATGTATATATACATTGATGTATACTTATGCGGTTTGATAAAGATTCTTATTATCGCCACGGTTTTCCCTCGAAAACCCTTCGCCGAGGGGTTTTTAACCGGACAAGTAATAAGTTCTTTGTGCGCAAGGCTTAATGGGTCCCATAGGCCGATTGGCCTCAGTGGACGATAAAAAAATCATTCTCATTCTCATTCTCATAAGATAGCCCTTTAAATTCTATTTCCCTTTTTCAAACATTGGAGATTAACTCAAGATTTCTGCCTCAAGGGTCTGGGACTTACGCCTTTGATATCATTTTGAAGTTATTGGTTTTGCTCGATCATTATCCATTCATTTGAACATCATTTGAACACATTGAGTTTTATTATTCCATCATGGCATACGGAATTTATATATGGAATGTTGCTTAGGCTAGAGATTTATACCTCCTTACAAAAGTTTTTTTGATGGTAGCTATTGCATGCTTCATGGATCTTGAACATATTTAGGGTTTTAGGGTGAATGCCATTTTCTTCTTATCACACTTCACCATCCTAAGGATATTAGATGCCTTCTTTTTCTTGCGATATTTGACTTTTCTGAAGCTTTTGTCATAGAATTAGATGTTTTATACATGTGGTTAATGTCTCATGGGTGTACATGGATTAGCCTAATTACATCAATTTTGGGATTCTAACAAGTTATCAAAGATTGCAAGTCGTCTCTACTAGGGAATATGAGAATTTGGAGAACAAACGTATTTTAACAATGCATTTTGGAAATTATGTACTAGGTAATTTGAAGGAGGAGAGGCTTTACGTGTTGTAAAGGCCTTGGCAACCGTAAAGCCTCGAGTCCTTCAAATTAGCAAGCGTAATGAACATTAGGCTTAAATTTCCACACCCCTGCTGTGCCTGAGGTTTTCGTAATTGTCCATCGCCCTTGTTCAGGCTTTGAATCCCCTGTTTTGGTCTGTTTAATCTCCTGTTTGAATCCCCTATTTTGGTCTGTTGAATCCCCTGTTTTGGTCTGTTGAACAGAATAGATGCTTAAGGAGTGGATTAGAAGAAGAAAACTAGTTGAATATTGTGTTCACGAAGCAGGGGATTCGATGGCTTTCTACAAATCCGGAGTCTGCAAAGATTCTGATTTGTTCATAATGGACGCTTGATATGATTTGACATAAAATCTTCTTTGATGCTATTATAGTAGAGCTCCAAGCAAAAATGCATGAAGGACCTTGGCCAATCCATCTGCCATAGGTAAAGCTCGTCCATTTTTTTTCTTTTGCAGATCGCATCTGAAGCTATCAGGAATGAAATTTGGATAAAAGCGGCATTCCTGTCAAGCTTCGGGCTGACTAATAAGTGGCAGATTACCAAGAATATAGAGCCGAAAGGAAATCTTGAACCAAATGCAAAGCCAGGATATGGGAATACAAAGGGTATCTTGGCCGGATAAGAGTCAGTTCTGTTCTGGCAGAAGAAGAAGACCTATTTGAAAGCGGATCCGACAGAGAACAGGGCTGAGCTGACTGCTTAAGGCTATGGCGACCAGTTATGCTTCGGCTATGGCAACCAGAGGCCCATATTGCTCAAGGCTGGCGTAATCACCTTTCTTTGCTCCTAATCGTCTCAAAATCGCTTTGGTGAAGATTTGATTCTTTGATTCTTTGATTTGGAGATGTAGTCTGGATCAAAGATTTTATCTAGCCTTGGTGAAGCAGGTTTCAGCAGTTGAGACGATGATTTTGAGGCTGAGATCTGTGCCTCAGTTCCGGCATCTATGCCTCAGTTCCGGAGATCTGTGCCTCAGTTCCGGCAAATCCGACGGAAGTGCACTCCATAGCTTGCACTGTGCAAGAAAAAACCTGGCATGCTGGAACAGAGAAAGCGGCGCCGCTCCGCAAAACCCGGAGCACAGTTACGTGCTATAATTTCAAGGGAATAATGCCGTAATTTAAGCCTAATGGTCATTACTGTAACATTTGGAGATAAGAATCAATTGTTTAAGAATCCTAGCAGTAATAGTTGTACTGCAGTAATAGTTGTACTGCGTTGTATGAATCATATGGTCTATTGGTGTTCGTGGACATTAAAAAATCTTTTCTATTGTATTGTATTCTATTCTATTATATATTCTCTCACATGTCTGATACATCCGCTTCAATTGCTATTAAAGGTCTACTCTAACGTTTCTTAACCATCCCAGCCTAACCAACTGGCCAAAACATCCGAATGTTTATGGGAAATCAATCCCACCCTCTTATGGTGGTGTGATTTCCCACCCTCTTATGGTGGTGTCAAGAAATACCATGCCAAGATCTACACGACTAGACATTGTCCATGAATGTTGGGAATCAATCTTTTCACACTATGAGCTCAAAGATTTTAAACTTGATGCTGTAGCTGGTCAACATCAATCTACCTTGTTATTCCAAGAAGTAAGGACTTTAGTGTTGAAGCCATTAATGGATATAGTCCATTGTTGCTTGTTGCTTAATTGATTGATGAAATAGAAAAAAAAACCACTATTACATTGTTGGATGGGACGAGATAAAGAGCATGTCTAGACTATGCCTTTCGACCTGATCCAAGAGAGAGAGAATAAACAATAAACTGTTTTGATTTTGATGTACGTTTCAAATTACATGCTAGCAGATATTGGTAATTCCAACTAAATAGATGCTTCGAAAATGAAGTGTGTTTGTCTATTTGTTAGAATGTCGTCTAAAATGGGTGTCCATGTGCGGCCGCCAAAGCCAAAGTCTTCTATCTTAACTATAATGTGTCTGTTAATTCTAATCCCAACAGCAGGTTTCCAGGTTCATTCCGGCGGCAGTGTGGCGACTAGTGTCCACCGACTTATGGCCACATCTAGCTTATCACGTTTGTAGTATCGGCAGCCTCCATCTCCCGTCATGGATTTAAAACCAGCATTTCTAATAGCACAATTCCATCTTACACTTCCATTCAGCGAACAGGATCTAAGCAATGTATCGTCAGAGCAAGAACTGGGTTCCTGCCATACTCATCTTTTTCTTAACAGGCTCTGCCGAAAGCCTTTCTTGCAACAAAGCAGACAAAAATGCCCTCCTGGGCTTTAAATCAGGTCTTACATCAACATCTGAAGTCCTTCCCCAATGGAATAACAGTGTGGATTGCTGTCAATGGACAGGAATTACTTGTAACAGGTAACGTGGTCAATTGTCTTAAAGTGTCTCTGCAGATTTTTTGTTTCTAATAAACTGAGCACTTTTATGACAGTGCTGGCAACGTCATTGGATTGAATCTGGAGTTTACCTATGGAGTGCTCAGTGTTGATACGTTCAAGAAGTTCAATCCTCTAACAAAATATCTTCCTCGCCTTCGATTCCTTGAGCTGCTCAATTTATCAGGGGTTGATATACAGCATCTACCCTTTCCAACTGAACTGACTCGACTTTTAGAGCTCAAGTTCCTTGATCTTACCAATACTGGCATTAAAGGAACATTGCCTAAAGAAATTGCCAACCTTTTAAAACTTGAAGAGCTAAATTTGAGGCTGAATGATCATTTATATGGCGGTATTGATGTAGTGTGCAAGCTTCCCAATCTCAGTTACTTGAATGTAGCATCCTGTAATCTAGAAGGAGCCATTCCACTATGCCTCTTTCAAATGACCAAGTTGAGACATCTAGACCTTTCACTGCAGATGTCCAAATTTAATGGCAAAATTCCCAAGGAGCTTGGAAAGCTATCCAATCTGGTCTATCTGAACTTGGCAGACAATAATTTTGAAGGAAACATTCCTGCTGAGCTATGCAATCTCAGCAGGTTGGAGTATTTGGAACTTGGTTGGAATCCTGCTATAATTGGAAATATTCCAGCATGTCTTGGACGGCTCTCAAATTTAACAGACCTTGGTCTATACGGTTGTGGCTTGACAGGAGAAATACCTTCTGCTATTTCCAAGCTTTCTAAACTACAGAGATTGATGCTGGATGGAAACAAATTTGTGGGCCAAATTCCCCCATGGATTGGCAACCTCAAAGAATTGGAGCACCTTGGTCTAAGTGGTCCTCTGGCTGGTCCAATCCCTGAGTCCATTGGAAATTTAGTTAAGCTCCGCAGACTAACCTTTGACAGTTTGTACTTAAGAGGCAACTTCCAACCAGCCTTAGCAAATTGCAGGACATTGAATCTATATTTATTTCTGATGCAAGAAAGCTAACAGGAAGCCTGCCAGATCTTGGCATGTTTACAAAATTGAAAACCTTGTTCATAGATGGGACTGGACTCAGCGGCGCTATTCCTGACTCCATTGGAAAGTGTGTTGGATTAGAAACTTTATATCTTTCTAACAACTCTTTTTGGGGTCCAATTCCTAGATCAATAGGAAACTTGGCTCAACTTACTCAGCTAGAGATGCACCACAATGGGTTTAATGGAAGCATACCTTCAGAAATTGGAAAGCTTGGGAATCTTCTAGAGCTGTACCTCCAATGGAACGAATTGTCAGGGCAAATCCCTAAGGAGTTGGGGAACCTTGTCAGTTTGGCAGGATTTGATGTGTCCATGAATCATCTTACAGGACCTATTCCTCAAGGCGTGATCAGCGGTTTCGGCGCATATGCTTTTGAACATAATGATGGACTGTGTGACAGCCCTCTTCCTGCCTGCAAATAGTTTAATGCAATTATACTAATTAAATGCAATAAAATTCTGTGCATATATTATTTGCACATTTAAGCGAAGTTTGGTCTGGTTCACAAAACTTCCTAAGAATTTGGTATAATCAGGATCTTTCCTTGTAAGAAATGATAGTATGTGCAACTTTTTTACTTTTGAATAGTTGAGGAGATTTAGCAAGCTTCAAAATAAAGCATGCCAAACTTTGTCAGATATTGTATATACTCTTTAACCCCAATTACTTGCCTGTGCTTTTCAGCAAATTTTGATCAGCTGAAGGAATGAAAAAGCAATGGCAAAGGACTAGAATATCAAGTGAGAATCACCCCTCTATGCTTAAATCTATATACCAATCAACAGACTTACTTGGTATTGTAAAGGACTTGTGTGTCCGAGCCCCCTTTCTGCTAGTTCCGCCCAAGTCCTGTGAGCATTTGCTGACCTAAAACATAAGCTGGATAGTTATAAAATAAAGCAAGTTGCGTTGGATGAATTTTGCATGCGGGAAGTCTTCGCAATAGAGCTATTTCGGACTACATATATGCACATGGATTCAGGCAATATATCAGGACGAATGCGTGGTTAAGAGCAGCTGCAAGCATGGATTCCAGGAAACCACATCCAGATATGGCATTTCTCTAAAGGTTTTTGTAAAGCATTGCTTGAGTAGTTTTTAATATCTAAAAGCAGAAATGGCTGGTTGCGCTCAAGCTGGGTAGTCCGTATATATGCGGGATGTGGTTAATCGGGCCTAAAGTGGAGGCCATGCCATGCCCCCATTCAAACGCCCACGAGAGTATTATACCCGTATGTACAAAGATCATACGGGTATTATATTCGTACGTCTCATAGTTTACCGAAATAGGACCGAAAACATGGGAACGGGAATGGGATGGAAGGGGAACAGCCAACGTTCAATGTTTTAAAATTTGAAAATAAATTTGACATTCCTGTTGCATAACTGTTGCATAATGATCATTGCAACTGCCTTCTCTTTACCTGCATTTCACTTAACGATTTGAACAATCATGAGCAAATTTTATTCCTTCCACTAGCAAAACATTAGAAGCATTGAAAGTTTGTCGCCGCCAAGAAATTTCACACGCAAACTTTTTCATCTCAACCTTCATTCAAGATTTTAAATGCTATGGCCCATTAATTAGTTCATTTAATCCTATGAAAGGCTATGTTTGTTTGAAGGAGGTTTTAGTACCCCAAGTTTCAGTAATTTTATCTTCTAACCCATACCTTATGTCTTGTACCTTATGTTTTTTTTTTTTTAAACTGAACCATTGGATTATAAACCATTAGATTGCCAAGTTTAAACAATGAATACATGTACATGCATAAATACAAGTAGATGCAGAGCAGAATCTTCAATTTGATGACAGATGAACCAGGTAATCAATCCGTTAAAGATCCGCTCCAATCTAGAATCGGAGTTAAAGTGCTACACCGGATTTAAGGTGCAAAATCAGAATATAATAAGAAGCAATAAACATGCACAAGCACACAAGACTATGAAATCTGGAAGCAGAAGGAAGAACAAAATCAGATGCCAACAAATCTGGAAGGAAATTCGAAATAAAAAAGTGAAGCAAGAATCGAAACGGGTGGAAGAACAAGAAACCGAAGAACCAAGGAAAACAAACTGTCTCTGGACGCAAAAATCTGTATAAGAAGATATACTGGGCAGGGAGTTGAACCCCAGCGAACCCATACCAGTGTGCACAAACGAATTTGTCAATCTCCCAAAACTTACCGAGGACAGATTTGCTGTCATCGCTCCTCCTTAACAAGTGCACTGCCATCGCTCTGTGCCTCAGGTTCAGATAAGGACAAGAAACAATCCTCTTCGTCCAACAAAAGGAACGCATGTGACGCCCATGCGTCTGGTAAAAAAAAGACCATCAACAAAAAAAAAAACCAAAACCAACCCTACACCATTAAAAAAGACCCCACATGATCTTTTGCAGACCTTAGGGAAAGGATATAAGGGACAAAACTTCTTGATAAGGAACATAGAGCTATATTCTAAGGTATTAATGTGTTATTAACTGTAGGGTAGGTTATATTCTAAGGTAGTAATTTCCAAGGTCCACCAAAGTATGGGAAAGACCAAGGTGGTTGCAAATAAGTATGACAATATACCTATCCAATTTTACACATGCCAAAGAGAGGAGAATATTTGTTTTTCTGCAATATTATAGTCATCCATCCAATTTGCTACTATCCTTGAAGGCCACGTTACATCATTTAGAGAGGAAGAGTGGGCGGCCCAAGCCTACGAAACCTTTCTATCTCAGTTGTAGCACCTAGATTGAACGTCCGAGTGGTTATCCTTCTATAAGCATTTTGCCATGTAGGTGAATAATACCACTTGACTCATATATGCAACTTTTATTTTTCTAGGAATATATTTTGATCCTAAAAAAAAAAAAAAAAAAAAAATGACACATGCAGATAGTAGAAGATGAACACCATGCTCTACAGGAATGCCCATCATATGCACACATCCGAGCAGCTCATGCCGATCTCAGATGCTCTAAGATAGCACTTCACCAACTGCTGGCTTCGCCAATGGTGGCAAGTCTTGCGTCCTACATTCTGCAAGTCTCCACCGTCAGGGAGTCCCTCACAGCACAGGGAATTTGAACGCCCAAATAGGGTTTTTCCTCCCACACGAGGGGTTTTTTCATCCCAGTGGTAGAGACACATTGTACAGGGTTTCTGTGGTTTTATTTTGTGTTTGGAAACTTTCCGCTATATTGTAAAACCGTCTCATAGGCCAGTTGGTCTCCGTGGACGTTAAAATATACTTCCTTCCTTCCTTTCTTCATTTTCTTCAAAGAACAAGACACATTTAATCCAAGATCTAAACCATAAATTTGTTTGTTTGGTAGTGATTGCAAATGGGCAAAACGGAAGCCAGCTCCTTAAATTATGAGTTGCACAGATAAATAAACCCATCTAATCGAACACAGCTAAATAATTCAACACTTTGTTCAGATAGTCTATCAAGCATAATTGCAACTTCTAGCCAATACCCAGTTTTTTTACAAAACATTATAGACTATTATAGTCTGCTAATTTTAATCTGTCTTTTACATATGCTATCATCATAAGAATGCCATTGCATTCTGCCAGTCACAACACGCTAGATATAATTTGGGTCTCACGAAGCTCGATTTAATATTATTATTATTATTATTATTATAATTGATCATGTAGATCAATTTCGCACCATATTTCTAGCTCCCGATCATATGGCTACCATCATCTGAACTACAGGATTTCCTTTTGCCTTTCCTCTTTAAAACCTAGCACAATATGAAAGCTTGCTTCCATGTTGGTTCCAGATGGAGTCATCAAATGGATGAGGCAGCTATTATTATTCATTTTCCTTTTATGATTATATTGGTGGAGATAGAAGTGTGTTTATAAAATTGGAAGAGTGCGGCACGAACAATTGGGTTTTTTTTATTGTAAGTACTACTATATTTGCAGAATTATCTATTGTACTTGGTAACAGTATGTTACATTTAAACACGTTGTAATTATCCAGTGGGCAGTTTATCGCAGTTTTGGCAAGGATAATACATCTCTACAGCTTTAAGTTCATGGATAGCTAAGATTATTTGCTTTCTCATAAATAGAAGGAAAAAGCCACGGTGGACAGATAGCCCTCATGGATTTGCTTGTTACCCTAATGGATAAATCATGGTGCACTTTCAAAATGGAATGATTAGGGTTCATAGAGCATAAATATAGGGATAAAGAAGCAGGAAAAGATATATGTGGTGTATGTTATCAATATAATGGATTCAAGGGTGAAATACTGTTGTTGGTGTGACAACGTCATAATCCTAGGTGCTTTTTTATTTTTGAAAGGCTCTCTATAGTTTTAGTTACAATGGCATGGTTAGGTTGTTACAGGTCTGAATCTACTACTTATAGTAGATTAACAGATTAGCATGCACTGAGTGTTAAATATTTTGCAAGTCAAATGATGAAACAAATTAAGCACAAATATTAAATGGAGTAATGCGAAATGGATCTAGATTGTAATTTCACCTGTAATTTTATGATAGCTGAGGGTTTTCACATTTTTAGTATGGTTAGACTAAAAAACTGTGAAAATCTTACCTAGTACGAAAGTTAGATCCTTTAAAGGGTTTTCCAACAGTGTCTTATTTTAGAGAAATAGAGTTATATTAAGAAAGTTATAACCAATTTAGCGCGGCTGTAATTTTATAACAGCGGAGGTGTTTTTTCATTTTCAACATAGATGAGCTCAAAATTTACAAAAAGCTTACCTAGTATGAAAGCTGGCTCTCTTAAAGATATTTTCAATGGCTACTTACATTTTACCAATAGAGTTATATTAAGAAAATTATGGTCAAACATAAAGTTATATTAAGAAAGCTTAATCAGCTAGTAATGGATAGATGCTCTGCTATCTGCTGTGCTTGCCTGTACATTGGTTCAATTAATAAAATGTGTATGTAAATTTATAAAACAGGTATGGATTGCATGAATAGTAACCTGTTGTGATGATTCGACTAAAATGTTTCTATGTTAATGTTCAGGTCAAGAAGAAGATGGCAGCATGCATGTTTTGTATCGTGAGGGGCCAGCAGGCGCTCGATTTCATACTGCATTTGACACAATAATGGTATTTGGACCATTATTGTGTTAAAGCGTCATAATTTTGTTTGATATATGCAGTTCTGTCTAATGCTTGGGAAGCTCCTATTGATATGGTGGTGCTCGGGGGAGTGGTTATCGGAGCAAGAGAATGAGAAAGAAAGTTAAAGTATAGAAGCCAAAACCTTGAATATAATACGAAAGCCACGTTGTAATAGTTAAAGATCTTAGGAAATGGTAGCTTTAATTATTCTTGAAGCCTTTGAGAAAGATTTACGCTAAAAAAAGGGCAAAGCCTTTAAAGATATTTTACGGGTGTCTAAGAATAAAAGGGGCATTGATACTTTTTATCTAAAAGGCCTATGATTACATCTATAAAAGACATCAGTAATCTTTGTTAAAGGACATCGGGAGACCAGGGAACAGGCCAGATATGGACGACTAGGCGTCGACAAACTGGACATCTGCAGTAAATCTTGGGAGACCAATTGGTGGACATCTGGGACTAACATATTAGACCAAAAGCGATCTCCTATTACAGATTCAACAATCTCTACATCATCTATTTGAAGAGCATAGAAATCGGCCACTTTTTTAAAGTCAATCTCTCATCAACAACTCTTGAATTCCTTTCTTATCCTCTTTCTAGGTGAATTCCAGTATACAATTGAGTTATGGATTGATTGCTTACATAAGCCTTCAATTCTTTGTGATTGCCCAATTTCCTGCTTTAACCAATCCTTAAGCCCAGCCTTTCCTTAAGATTTGTGTGGTTGCTAGAGAATGAATTCTAGCGTTTATTTGCGTTTTCCTTTACCTATTCCTGTCTTAAATTTGAGAATTTTTTGGAGCGGATCTCTAGTGGCTACTTTGGATATTTTTGTAAACCTTTCCTTCTTCTACGATTCAAGTCTTTCTCAAAGATTCTATTGCTCAAGTTAGCCCAGTTGGGTGGTGAGCTTTGCCTTTAAGGGGTGGATTTGGATTTATTTATCTTATTTTCTGACGATGATTTTGCAGAATCACTCTGGAGTTTACAGGTTCGTATCAAATTGGTATCAGAGCACGGTTCCGATTTCTCTCGGATCTGTGGAATTTAGATTTATAGATTTGAATTATAGGAATTAAGTGGTTCAATCCAGCTTCTTTTTTCTTAAAGCACCGATGCATCCAGCCAGTTAGTATGGAGTGATTTTCTTGGACTAGTCCCTTGTTTGTGATGAAGTGATTAACAGTTTCTGGTTTCTCGGGGATGTGTGAACAATTAGCACCCTTGTTATAACTTTAATTAACTAGAGTTTGAAATGGCTGATCTGAGCAGCTAGATTAGAAGTTCTAAGTTTCTTTTGGAAACTTGTAGCACAATCTGATGCAACCAATTAAGTTTTGATCTACCATGATATTTTCAGCTGAAATTATTAATGATCATGTGTTAGATTGCAGTAGAATGCAAGAATGAATTAAGATTAAAGAAATATACCATAATAAGTGGTGATGAGATTGATTCGCTACTAGAGAGCAATTCATTGGCAGATTTGCTTACTGAGGATTTGCAGAAGGAGTTTTAATGAGTTGCAACAGGCGTATAGAAAGGAAGCTTCCATAGAAAGTAAAGATTGATATAGGCCGAAAGGCAGAACAACGTTGCGCATAGCCCAACTTATGTAAAGGAAAAAATTTTGCATTCAACTGCAGATTTCAAAGACATATTACAAATAATATGTCAAAGACATCTCCGACCTCATTTTTTACTTCAATGGATACTAGATCCGGCAGGCAACTTCAGAAGACTTCTAGATATTAATTCTATTTTGTTATATTAAAAGCCATATGCTTTGTCTGCAAGTAGCCAAAACAAATCCTGATATTCCCTTAAGCCAATTCTTGAAGCCTGAACTTTAAATTTGAATTGCTACAGAGTGCAATCTCTAGTAGTTTTATTGAATTATCTTTTTCTAAATTTTCCCATATTTGGTTTGTTGCTAAAGAAGTGTTCTCGAGTGGTTACATTGATTTACCTTTTAACTGACACTTTCCTTCCAAATCAAAAGCCAAATTTTGAATACTTGTGTTTTTTTGGCTTAAAAGATCTTAAGGTGTTTGTCTCCCAATTCCTCCCATTTTGTAAAGCTAAAACTTTGTTATAAGAATAGCCTTCTGCTTTTGTCTTTATGTTAATGCCTTTCGAGACAACTATTATGTCTACAGCATAATAGTTGGACTTCGTAAATTTTTAGCCTTCAAGGGATGGACTTGTTTCTGCTTGTGGACTCAATCAAGGTTGCAATCATAAATTGGTTATGTTAAATTTGCCATATAATTCCTTGATCGAGGACGATCAATTCCAGGAAGGGGAGGAATTGATATGGTGGTGCTCGGGGGAGTGGTTATCGGAGCAAGGGAATGAGAAAAAAAAGTTAAATTGTAGAAGCCAAAACCTTGAGTATAATATGAAAGCCAAGTTGTAATAGTTAAAGATCTTAGGAAATGGTAGCTTTACTTATTCTTGAGGTCTTTGAGAAAGGTTTATGCTAAAAAAGGGGCAAAGCCTTTAAAGATATTTTATGGGTGTCTAAGGATAAAAGGGGCATCGATACTTTTTATCTAAAAGGCCTATGATTACTTCTATAAAAGATGGCAGTAATCTTTGTTAAAACACATCAGGAGACTAGTGACCAGGCCAGATATGGGCGACCAGGCATCGACAAACTGGACATCTGTAGTAAATCTTGGGTGGCCAATTGGTGGACATCTGCGACTACCATGTTAGACTAAAAGCGATCTTCTGTTACAGATTCGGGAGCAATACAAAAATTGGCCACTTTCCAGGCGAGTTCCAGTATACAATTGAGTTATGGATTGATTGCTTAGATAAGCCTTTAATTCTTTGTGATTGCCCAATTTCTTGCCTTAACCAATTCTTAAGCCCAGCCTTTCCTTAAGATTTTGTGCGGTTGCTAGAGAATGAGTTCTAGTGCTTATTTGCATTTCCCTTTACCTATTCTTGTCTTAAATTTGAGAATTTGCAGGAGCGTATCTCTGGTGGCTACTTGGACATTCTCTTAAACCTTTCCTTCTTCTACGATTTATGTCTTTCTCGGAGATTCTCTTGCTCAAGATAGCCCGGTTGGGTGGTGAGCTTTGCCCTTAAAGGGTGGATTTGGGTTTATTTATCTTATTTTCTGATGATGGTTTTGCAGAATCACTCTGGAGTTTACAGGTTCGTATCAAATTGGTATCAGTGCATGGTTTCTCTAGGATCTATGGAATTTAGATTTATAGATTTGAATTATAGAAATTAAGTGGTTTAATCCAGCTTCTTTTTTCTTAAAGCATCGATGCATCCAGCCAATCAGTATGGAGTCATTTTCTTGGACTAATTCTTGTTTGTGATGAAGTGATTAACAGTTTCTGGTTTTCGGGGACGTGTGAACAAAGTTAGCACCCTTGTTATAACTTTAATCGTGTAGAGTTTGGAATGGCAGATCTGAGTAGCAGGAGTAAACAAAAGGAATGAGATTCTTTAAGCATAGTGAACCGATTGTGGTATCTTCATCCACAGACAAAATTGTAGATAACCGTATAGTGAACACTAAGGAAACTGTAAACTCTGATGGACCTCTGATGAGATTGAATATTCTGGTAATACTGCCAAGGAAACTACATCAAGCTCCACATTGGATCATCAAGTTGAATCAATTGTGCAAGCTTGAATCAATTGGCAGATGACACCATAAGCAAGCATAAAAATGGTTCTTAAGACAGTGTAGATAATGTAAGATATTTTGCTTAATATTCTTGGTAGATCTGCTAATGTTGACCACCCAAAGAAAACTATAATCACAATATTTACAAGTTGGTAGTAAGTTGTTAGCTCGTAAGATTGGCCATCTGCTTGTTTATCTCACTTGTATTGTTTGTGTCATTTCTCCCTCAAACAAAGGCTTGCCAAAGGACTCTTTACTCAATTTTCTCAATCACTCAAACCATTAGATACTTCTGCCTAATTAGGAACATTGCCATCCATTCCAGGAAGTTGCTGCACCCAAGCCATTAAGTCAAGAAGTAGTAGATCCTAAAGTCCCTCCATCCCACGGACAAAGATGTCGACCATCTAATAGCAATCATCAAACAAATTGACAAGGATTCATCTTAATGTGAGACACACTGATTCAATTTAATTGAGACTTTCACTCCAACCATCCACATAACACAAGCAAAGCTAGATGAGATCTGTGAGAACTTGCAAGAGAAAAAGTAATTGCAAAATTACATGTGCAATCAGTGCGAGAGATGATCTACACAGTGCATATGCTATTAAAGAATTAGACTTTGCAAGTTGTAGATACACTTCTATTATGCTGAACATTGTTGCGACCAAATTCAAAGATACTTGATCTTTCAAATTTCTTTCAATCTTTTAAATTTGTTTTAATTTGCATGTTTGAATTTACTATTAGACTTTGCAAGTTCTGTGTACACTTCTATTATGCAGAACACTTTTAAATTTGTTTGAATTTGCCTTCCTTGCGCAACAGTGCAAACTTTCTAGAGTGAGATAATAATCTACAAATTGACATAATAATCTCCCTTGAATGCCATCTATTTAAATTTCCAAATGCCCAATTAAGCATTCTATATTGTTATAGCTCTTATTCTTCCATGCATTCTTATGATAGCTCTTGTCCTTACCCATACCACATCCTACAATTTGCTATCCAAAGCAATCAAACGTGCTTTTGACAAGTTTTTTTTTTTTTTTTTTAAATTCGAATAGGCCTAAAAAAACATATGCGTTGATCCCAGGGCTGTCCTCAACCCAGAAATCTTAGAGTTGTAATTTTTAAGGACAGAAACTACACTGCTTTATGTAGATAGTGATGAGCCTCTCTTGCGCCGGCCACATGCACTATTTTTTTTTAATATCTCGTCACATACGACGAGAGACAGTTTTTACAAGTCCTTACAAATACACAAAAAATAAAACAAAAGAAAAATGGACAGTCAGAGTTAAAATCTTCAGCAGAACTCGCAAGCAGTGGTTGGAATCCTCAGTTGGAGCATACCCCAAAAATCTCCTTGCTTAACAAAAACTACCTCGGCATGCACCCTTTGGCCAAGTTCTACACCCTCGGCCCATTCCATGATCTGGGGTTCAATTAAAACCCCCATCGCAAAATACCCCATCACAACCCTTTGTGAGATGGTCTGATGAAAGCTCCTAGTCTGCAGTATCTCAACTGCCTCGGATTCAATGGTTGTTGAGGAATATCCTTGACTTCCCATCGCTGAAGAAGAGCTTGAACTGGAAGAAGAGCTTGAAGGAGGTCTCGAACTTGAGGAGCTTGAAGAGCTTGAGCTGTACTTAGGAAAAGGGCGCCGAGCTAAAGCCTTTCGACGCGCCATGCAGGGAAGGAGATGAAAGGACAAAGCATTTGAGCACCATCCCAAGCTCTAATCAAGACAATAAATTACTTTTTTCGTACCAGATTAAGTACTCAGAATGTCATGATTGGGACAACCCCTTTTTACAGATTTGGACAGAGAAATGACAAGAGTTTTCCTGCCAGAACTTCGAACTCTTCTCCTCGAATCACAGAATTTAATAACAGATTTACAAGAACCTAATAACAGAATGAAACATGCAACACAAAAATAGGAGACTTACCTTGCTTTTTATGAATTCTGTTTGGCAGAAGCTAGCTTGGCTATCTCCAGTAAGGTATCCTTGGTCATCTGACATATACTTTGTGTCATGCTGGCCATGGATTCTGCTATTTTCAAGCTGTTTGCTGATCTAATTATCTCCAATTCTCTGATCAATTCATGTTTCCTTTGAGAATCCTCTTTCAAGAATTCCAATTTCCTTGCCTCATTTTCACCAAAACTGTTTGCCATTTTTGTAATACCACTTGCAATGTCTTCATCAATATGCACTCTTGATCTCCTCTTTGTTGTAGGCTTTTCAGACACTCCTGGTTGATTACAAGCAGCTGATCTTGGGTTAGCTTTAGACACTTTTGACCACTTGAATTATCCTTGCTGCTATTCTTCTCGGTATCAATAGGGCTATGAGGAATTGTTCCTGAGTTCTCGACATCTATAAAATCTTCTTCTCGAAAAGATGCATCAGTACCTATTGTTTCAAAATATGCAAATGACATGAACTCATTTGTATACATTTGAGCTTCTTCAAATGCTTCAGGGCCAAAATCACCATCAGCACCTCCACCAGGTATGTCTCTTTCATTAGTCTGGCGATGTTTCAAGTCTTCCATGAATTCAAGCCATGGCTAATTTGAAGGCTCTGCACCAGTTTTTTCATAAGCCTCTTTTTCATCCCTGAACTTTATCTGCAACTTGTCCAATTTATTCCTCAATTGCCTCAAATCTTCCAATTCCTCAACCAAGGGTTGGAGTTTGATCATGATTTCTCTCCATTGACTAACAGAAAGATTGATGTTCCTATTGTTATGAACTTTGTATTCTTTTATTTACGAAAGCATTGTCCCAATTGCATTATCAGACCAATCAACTGGTCGTTTTCTTTTCTTGCTTTGGATTGCATCATTCTAATTGTCATGAATAATCAGAGCCAAAGAATCTTGGGAGGGCATCGACTCACCTGGATTTGTGGACAACTCCTTTCTCTTCTTCCTTGGATTGCAATCTTTTGCATCTTGAGGTTGAGAATTAATCTCCATTGCAACGGGGGCTGAAACTTGTCTAGTCATTTTCTTAGGCCTCTTCAAATGCAATTTTTCGGATCTAGGGGGCACAAATGGCTTAGTAGCTAATGGTAAGGCAGATCGTGTAGCTCTTGTTATGATTTGATGATTGATACTGCAGAAATTAGCATTGAATTAGATCTCGATAACATTTTATATCAGAAAATTTCAAGAACTATATCAGACCAGATTATTCAAAACTTACCCTTATTGCCTTCGGAATTTGATTTGCAAGGGTGATCTTCTTGCCGACGAGAAGTTTTGGGCGCCAAAAAAAATAAACTGGCCGTGATGGCCCTAATCATAAAAGCTGCGGGTGACCTAATGGGAATGCCCCTAACAATAGTTAGGGGCCAATTGTCTCGCAAGGGGAGAGTCAAATATTTGTCTCTCCCCCTATCTCTCGCCATCTCCCATCTCTCATTTTGTCTCTCTGCCCGCATGTGGCCAACGCATCTCTCTCTCTCTCTCTCTCTCTCTCTCTCTCTCTCTCTCTCTCTCTCTCTCTCTCTCTCTCTCTCTCTCTCTCTCTCTCTCTCTCTCTCTCTCTCTCTCTCTCTCTCTCTCTCTCTCGTGGCAGAACCCTAGGCGCTAGTTGTGTGCGCTCCAAAAAACTCTGTTCGTTGCAAAAAAGAAACTTTGTTCTCTGTTCGATGCCAACTGCTCTGTTCTCTGTTTGTATTAGACAAGGCTAGGGCCTGTAAGCCGTGTGTCTGAATCAGTGCTCAGCACTTGCCAGTTCTGGCTGTTGGTCACTTTCTCATCAGATTTTCTTGGCTATCTCAGAGGCAAAAAGTCTTCTATTGAGTTGATTGGAGCATATCGG
This sequence comes from Isoetes taiwanensis, assembly GCA_021234155.1. Lineage (NCBI taxonomy): Eukaryota > Viridiplantae > Streptophyta > Lycopodiopsida > Isoetales > Isoetaceae > Isoetes > Isoetes taiwanensis. The sequence continues at coordinate 1,713,590 of JAJEKV010000036.1, read as the reverse complement.
CTCAGCCACATTCGCTGGAGTTATGAGGCATTCGTTGAAGGGACAGATTCAGTGCAGGCTCGAGGCCCACAAAACAGTAACGAGGCCATAGCCTTGGAAATAGGTTCTGAGGCACCAACAACTCTCGGTACCTGTTTTTGGTACCTGATTTGAAGGTCCACAGACCCGCTGTTACAGTAATGAGGACATTGCCATGACTGCTCCAAAGAAAATTTCCAAAAAACCCTCATTGAAGCCTAAATCCAGCTCTGAATCTGATGGAGAATTGGAACAACAGGGACCTAGCAATGGGGCTGACATATCTTTGGCTACAATTTGGGTTGAATTGATAAGTTTCAGACAGGAAGCTACGGCAAGAGAGAATAATCTTTTGGAGGAAATACGATTTCTGAGGAAGGAGAATGAAACGCTCAGGGCAGATTTTCAGCAAATGTATAAAGACATGGATGTGGTTAAGCAGGAAATTAAGGAGCTACAAGATCGTGGAGATATACCACATGCATCAGACGAAATCGATGAACTCAGGACAGCCTTTGAGCAATATGTAGAAACCCAAGAGAGAAAACATAGAGCCCTGAATCTGCGCATTGTGGGACTTCCAGAACAAACCTCCGAAAGATACTAAGAATGTGGTGGAAAAATTCTTTCGAGAAGAAATGCAGATAGCAACACCGGATTTTACTGAGGCTTATAGGATTGGAAAGAAAGACAAGGGAACCAGACGTATATTAGTGAAATTTCCAGACCGTGAAGCTCGTCTTCAAGTCATTAAACAGAGGCATACATTGAAAGGGAAGTTTACCTGGGTGAATGATGACCTTACCCAAGAACAAATGAAAGAGAAGAAGCACGAAATCGAGAAGTTTAAGGAAGCTAAAAAGCAAAATCAGTTGGTCAAATGCGTGAAAGGCAAGGCCGTGATATCTCCATAGGGACTTGAGGGAGGTCTCAGAGTGGTAGTATGGAATATAAATAGGCTGACTCTGGAAAAAATATATAGTATGAAGGATATTCTCAACACCACAGATGTGATATGCTTTGTTGAAACGAAGGAACACGATCTTTATTCACTTCCAGAAATTGAAGGTTTCAATCTGATATATTCTGTTAGTAGTAAGAGATTTAGAAACAGGGATATGGGAAATGGCGGCGTAGCTTGTTATGCCAGACCATTTGTTGGAAATATTATACAAGGTGTCAGAAAAGATAAAAATAATCAATATTGTTGGGTTCAAATAAAAGGATCACATTCATTGTATTTTTTGGCTATATGCTATTTTGCTCCCAGGCATGGGAAGGTATATACGGATACTGATGCTTGTAGCGATGATATGTTCTATTGTTTGGAACAGGATATTATGGAGTATCGAAATAAAGGCAAAATTATTCTAGCTGGAGATTTTAATGGCAGAACAGGACACAATCAAACATCCATGTACACAGGTGCTAAAGACCCACTCTGGTTAGAGGCCATGTCTGAAGATGAACTTAAGCTGCAGGGCTGGAATAGAGATTCGATGGACAATATTGTGACCAAATCAGGTAGGCAGTTATTGAGTCTATGTGGTAACACAAATCTTTTAATTTGTAATGGTTTAGTAAGATTTCCAAAGTCCAAAAAGAATACTTGTAGAGGCAGAAGCACAGTAGACTACTTGATCATGGCAGATGACACACTAGAACAATTATTAGCATTTGATGTTAGTGATGAAAACTTGGAATCTGATCATGCATTCTTGAGATTTGTTTTATCTGCTAGCCAGCCTGTAACACAAACTGTGGTGCCGAAATCAGCCATACATATAAATCCCCACTTACAGGATAAATTCCAGGCCAATCTTGAAATGAAATTCAGCCACGCCAGATGGGCGGATGACACGTCCTTAGCATGTCAACAGTTAAGATTGCTGCTAGTGAACACTGCGCAAGAAACTTTTGTTTCTAGTAGGGCCAAAAAGGGACTGCCTTGTAGATCTTGGTTTGATCAAGACTGCAGATTGGGGAAGTTTAAATGGAAGCATTGTGAACAGAAGGATAAAGGCTTATATAAGCAACAGTATAAAAGCATAGTAAGAAGTAAGAAACAGCGATTTATAAAATGCCGGCAGGAAGCTATGTGTCATAAATATATTGCTGAACCCAAGTTATTCTGGAAAGAATTGAAGAATAAAAAAATGAGTAAGATCCCCATCTCAGGTGAGACATTGTGGGAACATGTATGTCGGTTGTATCACCAATATAATGTTCCGGCAGAAACTAGTATAAGGTCGGATCTCCAGATAAATGAATAAGACGTGGCTGATGGGATAGCGGGCCTAGCAAATAATAAGGCAAAGGATCTGTATGGCTTGTGCACAGAACACTTAAAATGGGCAGGAAACTCTATCCATCAAATCATTGCTAAGCTCCTCTCTGCAACCATGAGAGAAGATCTTCCGTTAGAATGGCAGTTAAACAGAATTGTGCCAATTCATAAAGGCGGATCAAACCAGGATGTGAGTAATTATAGGACCATTATGGTCAGCAGTCTATTTTCAAAGTTATTGGCAACCATTTTAGAGAAGAAAATCAGCAAATGGGCAGAAGAAAATGATAAGCGAGCAGAGAGTCAGGCTGGTTTTAGAGCAAGGAGGTCCACTCTGGATCACCTTCTTGTGTTAAAAACAATATTTGATGCTGTTAAAGGAACCAAGAAACCCGTATATGTGCTCTTTGTGGATTTTAAGAAAGCTTTTGACAGAGTCCCACGAATGAAACTATGGGAAAGAATGGAAAAATTACAGATCCCATCAGAATTGCGGGATGCAACCCGTGTTTTGTATGAAAAAGTGTTGGTACAGCTGTCTACACCCAGTTCTTTTAGTCACATTGAAAGTAACACGTGGGTGAAGCAAGGATGCCCACTCTCGCCAACGCTTTTTGGTGTGTTTATTGATAGCTTGGAAGATTGGCTGCATGAAAATTGTCCTGGAGGTATGGAAATACATGGATATGTGATCCAATTATTGATGTATGCTGATGATGTTGTTATTTTTGCACGCTCGAAAGAGCATATGCAAAAACATTTGGATGGATTGTCGTGCTTTTGTTATATTACAGACATGCAAGTGAACTTAGAAAAGACGAAGATGATGACAGTAGGAGCACTTAAGCATGGGCATTTCACATATAAAGGAAATACAGTTGATACATGTGAGTCATATAAATATCTAGGGCTGAGTTTAGTAGAAACCACAGGTGGAATCAGTGTATTGCACAACGAGTTAATGGTGGGCAAAAAGCATTGTATGCGTTACAGAGTATGTGCAGGCAAGCGTATGTATGGTCATGGCATCTTAAGGTTATTCTTTTTGAATCCTTAGTGCAGACTGTGATATTATATGGATGTGAGATATGGGGGCCAAGTCTTCCTCAAGGGCTGTGGGATGACATTGAGCAAGTGTTACGTAAATTTTTGAGACATGAATATGTAGCATAATAACAGGGGGTTTTCTTTGTGTTTTTGTACGCTTTTCACTAAGGTTTTCCTATGATTTCGTGATGTATTCAAATGGATGTACTAATGCGTACATCTAGAGTGCACCATTTCTGAGCCATTGATTTTAGCCTTTTTTTTTCAATGGTCAACAACCAATGGCTCACAACAAAAGTCTTTTTTTTGTGCGTGTGGTGCATAATGGTCAACAACCAATGGCTCACAACAAAAGCCCTCTTTTTGTGTGTGTGGTGCATAATGGGCACATGAAGGGCTTGAAGGGCGCATGAAGGGCTTGAAGGGCACATGTAGTGCAGTTTCCCCGCCGGCAACACATTTCTTATCATAACTTTTGATCCAGAGCTCTGTTTCAGATGATTTTTATTGCGTTGGAAAGCTCTCTCCGAGATCTTTTTGATAATGTATAATATAGATATGTTTGGTTAAGTAGTTATCTATGCTAAAACATCAATTTTTCGGCCGGGTTTGGTAGGCTTTCACATCCTACCAGCTGATTAATACAGGATTATGCTATTGGTTATTGTTTTATGGCTCATTCCAAATGAAGCTTGCAAAAAATTGCCATGCATTTTTAGATTTTGAGGCAGTTATTAAGTAAATTCCAAGGCTTCTAGATCCTTGTGCTAACAAGCAGAAAATTTCCCACTTTGGTTTCCCACCACAAGAATCCATGGAGGCCAAAGGCTGCTGTTAAATTCCAGTTAAAAATGTTTGTGTATGGGTGTTGCAAACTTTATGACTTTCAGAATAATGGGATCAATCTGCTCTATCTTTATGGTAACTTTTACTTATGTTCTATTTGTTTTATTGTGATGAAATTCAAAAGCTACAGGTGATTAAAGCCTCAAATGAATTCTAGTTTTTTTTTTTTTTTTGTTTGAATTCTAAAAATTTTGTCACACCCGGGGGGGAGGTGACGTCCCTAAGGCCCCGAAGGGGCCAAAAAAAATTTTTTGCAACACAAACCATTAACATCCAACATATAAAAATTAAATCCCCCAACACATAACAACCAACACATAACAACCATTGACATTAACAACCAACACATAACTACCATTGACATTAATTAACACAACCATTGGGTCCAACACATTTAAATTAAAATCCCCCTTAAACCCCCTTTGGTTTGGGTGCATATTCACACGGGGGGTGACGTAGGGCAGCGAGAGCCCTCATAATTGTATTTTGCACGTACGAAATCAACATCATATAGTATTCCGCTTGAAATCTTATAGTATTTTGCGAATCTTGTTATACAGTATAGCAAATTTTGTACTTGCATACCCCACAAACGAGGAACTTTACGTACGGTGTAGATTAAGGAATACGGGGTGAATTAGGAGTCAAATCACAAACACCATATCCGATGATGTTGACGGAAAGTGGGTTCATGCCACTTGAAGGAGAAGCCATTATGAGAAGGTAAGACTAAAAAATGACACCTCTCTAACACACAGAGCATTCAGGTTTAGTACAGAAAAGAGATGATTTGATGATGTGGAGCGGTGGTTCCATAGATGGGATATCCATTGGGAAGAGGCACTTTCTATAGGTGATCACTTGAAGCAATGGGTATTAGCTAAGATACATAAGAAATTGTGGTCCCAACCTAAAACCAAAATGCTACTATACAAGCAGATTATGAATCCCAATTTGGAGGTGGCAAGGCACTTGCGGCGAGAAGAATTGTCCATTCATAAAAGACATGTTATTAGCAGGATTCGACTGTGCTCACATCATTTAGGGGTGGAAGTAGGGCGTTGGGGACATATCATTCCTAGGCATAAAAGATTTTGTAAAATATGTGGGGAAGAGCAGGTGGAAGATGAAGAACATGCCTTACTTAGGTGTATTGCATATACATCTATACGAGACAAATACCAGATACCACACTGACCCCAATTTTTGGTCCACAGTTGTTTTTTAGTTGTACGGAAGTGTTGTTTTATGCCAAAAACAACATCAAAATGGCCCCAAAAGTCCACGTGGCCCGTTTATCCGGATTTGCACAAAGAGACAGTGGTTTTTTGGCAAAAACATCCCACTGTGGTTTTTCTGGCAGCTTTTTGTTTTTTGGTCAACGTGTCCTTTTTTTTCACTATTGTTTTTCACGAACTTTTGTCAACGTGTGGTTTTTTCTTGACTGTTGTTTCTTGGAGGAGCCACGCGTTGTTTGTCTTCCAAAAAACACATGTAGGTTTGAATATTAATACGTGGAAAACTGAAAAAAAAAAATAGTTTTTTTTCCTTTTCAATGTGTGTTGTTTTGTTTTCTCCACTTGTAGTTCTTTAAGTTAACATTGTTTTCACAAAAGAAAATACGTACTATCTAAGAAATCCACATGTATTGTTTTAGAATAATTGTTGTTTTCAAATGTTGTTTTACTACGACAATATGTAGTTATTAGATATATCCTTTTTTGGGTTGCCTCTAGGGGGGCAAACCCTCGTTTATGTGGGTTTGTGGGATATACTGAGTATATGCTGGAATATACTCAGTATATGTTGATGACTGCTAAAAACCCTTTGTTCCCTGTAAATGCACGGTCAGTTGCGTTGTGGATCAAGGATATTCTGGACCGGCTAACTGGGAAGACAGACGAAGCTCCAATCTTCCATTCCTCCACCTTTTTTGATGCAAATAAAAGGGCAGTCTCTGAGGCTGTGGAAGCAGCTATGGCCGCAGACAAAAATAGGCTTTGCAACCGACAGAGCCAAGGGGTTTTCCATGTCCGTATTGCCAAAGAAATTTCAAAGCTTTCAAGCTTTTGGCGGGCATCAATATGCGCATAAAAGAGAACTGGCAGTGGCAAAGCAAGCACATAGGTCAAACAGTTTGATAGCTCGTTCTTATATATCCCTGTTATGTTTATTTCTGCTACCTACTATGTGTTTGCTCCTTCCAAATATCCGGGATGCCTCCATCGGTTCGGGCATACAAGATCTTTAGAGCAAGCATGCTTCCTGACCGTTTTGCCAAAACTTCTCTTAATTTGATGGATTTCTCCTTGCCTGGGCAGCTTTGTTTACGGTAGAAGGTTAAATTTAGATTTGTGAATTCCTCTGTGTGATCGGTTCTCTTCAGTGTCGTATATATTTTATGATGTTGCATTGCTCTTTTCTCTCATGCAAAACCAACAGCCATAGCCAAGCTTTTGCAATTGGATTCTTCAGGCTATTCAATCTGTTGCTTTGGCAAATAAGAAATAGCTGGCATCTACGCTCTAAGGCCATTACGGTTTGTGCATTCAAGGTTATCGTCTTCTTATCAGACCATTTGAGACATGTGTGGCTTCCATTTCTTGAAGGAATAAAACCCGTTAATGTATTCGGCCAGATACTTGTGATTTTTTCAATACATATAGGGTTCTATTTGACATTTTGCTTCCGATTCGATTCGAGAAACAGGGGTTAGGAGTTAGTAATTAGTAGCAATTGTTGATGCTTGATGCTTAGCCCCCTCGCCACGCATTCTCCAAAAGCAATGCGATAATCCGGACTCCTAGCGGCAAATTTTGAGCCCCTCATGTTCCCATACACCCATAAATTCCGGAGACTGTTGGATAGGATCCGGCGGTGCATTATGGTTCCGTTATGGTTCCGGACAAGTAAAGAATAGATGAGAATGGATGTGAGCTTAAGCCTTCTCGCCACAGTTCGGCCTCAAACTTGATCTTCGCATTTAAGTTAAAGGGTAAAATCGTGCATAAAAATACATCTATCTATTATCGATATTGATAGACCGATAGTCAATCTTGTTGCCTCTGTCATTTTGGACTATGAAATGAAGGAGGAATCTTCACTTTGAGTTCGCAAAGGAAACTAACAACCGGGTTTACCTATAGCATTAGAAGGATGTGTATAAATCTCAAAGAGAAGCTCCATTCTCAAAGACAAGGGGCTTTGTTGGAGAGCTCAATGAGAGTTCCAAAAATGATGCTAGGTGCATGTTTCTGAATTTTCTAAGGTAAGCATGTCAAATAAATGGAAATACATTTGCTGTCTCAATTTGAGAGATAATTAGAAACATGGCCATAACTTTCTTAAACAACCTCCGTTTTTTGTGCAAGAGCATGTGCTGGAAAGATGAGAAGAAGACCTTCAAATGAGCCTAGGCGTATATTTCTCAGATTGGTAGCAGAAATGCTTCGAAATAAAGAATACGTGTATGTTATTGTTGTAATGAATAGTAAGTTCAACCAGGTTGTTGCTTTTTCATTATTCTTAATATATAATGATAGGATCTAATTCAATGGTTGTTGTGTGTGACAAGATTGATGAACCTAGATGTGATTGATGAACTTAAATGTGGTAATTAATAAAGTAGTCTAACTTACAGGATAATGGCTCTTTCTCTTTCAAGATTCTGGAGCTTGCACATAAGAAGGCTCGAGTTAGCTAATATTTGTAACAACCAGCTTTTATAGCAGCTCAACTAGTGTAATGCTTGGTGAGGAATACTGGCTTCAAGATTATCTAGAGACATGCTAAAAGCTCATCTGTAGTTTATTGGAAATGGACTTGATTACATGTTTACTGTAACCACATTTTTATGCTGCAAATAGGTGCAAAGGAGTTTTGGATGCCTATTGAGGTGCCGACGGTGAATAAGAACACAAACGGCTTTGTGGGGCTTATGTAGAGTACACATGCTGTAAGACCAGAGCAAACTCTCATTTTGTATGACCCAGGTTGGTTAGAAATGGGATAATTGCCCCATGATAAAGGTCTTGTTATTGCATTTTTTCTACTCATGGCTATAACTTTTTGTTTCTTGCAAATGCATGGTTTGTCTATATGTGCATTGGATGCAGTTTATTCGTTGTTGAAAGATTGCTGTTCAATGTGAATAAATAATATGCCCATGGTAGTCCTTTTGTTGACAATAACTGTGATCTTATGATGTCTTTATTTATGGCGTATAGAGATGCCTTTTAATTGTTCCATCCCTTCTATGAAGTTCTTTTATAGATGATGTGAGGAGCTCATTAAAAACTACATCCGCATTGGTTTGTCGTGAAAGGCAAATGATCCGAGAAGAAAACAAGACTTCTTTAAGAATAATCACAATTTCCAAATTGGTATCATAGTTCTACTGGACCGTACAGCTTCAAACACTTTTTGCCTCCTATTTGCATCTACAATAGCAGCTCCTGGTGTAAATAATAATTGATTGACCCTGCAGTACAAACAAACATATCAATTGCATTTTGGTGCAACAGTTCAGCTTACCAAGTTTTTCAAGGGTATACTTAATAAGCACATTTTGTATGACCCAGGTTGGTTAGAAATGGGATAATTGCCTTAACTCCAGGCTTGGATTCCAGGCGCTTCAACTTCACGGATGCCTCTGTGGCAAAATTGAAGTTTTGCAATATCCTGCCATGCAAAGGGCTTTTTGGATTTGCAGGGCAGTGGTGTATTGGCGTATTCACTTTAACAGAGGTTCTGAAAATTTTGTTGCACAAAATGTAGATCATCGTGTAAACTGTTTGCAGCAAATCTATAGGCAGATCACCTGGCCAGTGCGGCAAAACGGGCAGCAGAGTTCGCACCCGCGGAATCTTTGACCCAAATATTGAAGGCCCACCTGCTCACTAAATATCCCTGCAAATACCCCCGACCCGTTTAATGCCACCCGATTTTTTGCATTTAGAGCAGCGCTTGAAGCGAGCTGCAGCGGCAGCGCGGGACCGTCCCGAGACTCAAGACCTGCAACAAGCAAGCAAGCAAAAGGAAGCGGCATAAAGCTTGCTTTTTCAATTGTTCTGGACGATATCGAGACTGCATTCTAGGTTAGGTTAAACATTGATTTTGCCCATTCTCTGGCCCTTTGTGCTGATGTGCCCGTTTCTGAACATCAGAGTTCTGAATCCCAGAACAGTTACTGTGTTACATGTTACAGCTCCCTAAAGATTGCAGTTTTGGAGCTTTGAGCTCCTCATTTTGTCGTTTTGTTAAATATGAAATCTTTGAATGCCCCGCACCCTAAAACTAAGCAAAGTGCCTTGTGTGGCTAAATGCGTGATTGGATTCTTGAAATTTCTGGTAAAAAGCCTTGTTGACTCCAGGAGAACATTGGCTCCAGGGTCGTCAGCCATGCCGGAAATTGCAGGGGTTTGACTAGAACTATGCCATGTAGGGTTTCTCCATCTTCACTGAAAATTCCACGATGCATTACCAAGTGCCCGTCATTCTTTTGCAGGATTCAGGTGTCTGTTTTCCATTTTCTCATTCTGATGCATTAGAAAACAATTGTATACAATGAGCCATGTTGATCTGAGGAATTGGGGAAGTCTGGCTGTTCTTTTTTGGGGCAAACCCAAGAACAAATTTCAACGCATAGAATGAAGCCATGGAACTTCATGCAAGGTGAGACTTTTGCACTCATTGTTGCTTCTTTCCAGTTGTTTTGCTAACTCTAATATACAACACAAAACAAAAACCCCCTTTCAAACCATTAATAAACCCAAAACCCAACAAGAACCATGAAACGAAACGACAGCAAGAAACATGAAAACACACTCTCGGGCCACCGAAGGGCAACCCTCCGTGCGCAGCACCTTGTTTTCTATATGTATTATGTTTTTTCTTTACATGTTGGTTTTAAAAGTTATCATTGTTTTCTTAAAAAACAATACGTAGTTTTAAAGAAACCCACATATAGGGTTTAAAAAAAATTGTTATTTTCAATCGTTGTTTTCCTTGATTTGATATGTAGCTATTAAGAAGTAGACACGTTGTTTCTTAATGTAGCTGTTGTCTCAATGAAATAAAATATATGTGGCTTTTATTTAAATTTAGAGAAACAACCCGTTTGGTCCACTCTGAAACATCTATATAGCCAATCAAATATTGACACGTGGCACTCAATTTTTCAAAAAAAAAAAGCCTCAACTCTAGACTAGTAATATCATGTTTTAGTGATCTTTTTTAATTTAAAATAAGAAAGCCTTTGGGAATCGAACCCAAACAAAGCCATAGGCAATTCAAATACCAACATTAAATTAAAACATTGAATATTCAATGATTACGTTCAAAACATTACAAAACATTAAAGTAATGGTTAACATTCAAAACAATTAAATTTATTACAAAACATTAAAGTAATGGTTAAGATTCAAAACAATTAAATTTATTGTTTAAGGTTCAAAGCATGAAGTCGAGCAAGAACTACCCGAGCAAGAACTACCCTGACACATAAATGACATAGTATCGAGAGTCAAATTAAAGCTAAATAACTGGCTATAGGAACTAGGGAGATGGGAAGAGGGAGAAAGAAAGATCAACAGAAGATATAGGTATAAAACAAAAGCAAAAAATCCAGACGAAAAGAAATAGAGGTAAAAATCCCTTACCGAAGCCTGAACTATAGCAAAAACCTCTGCAATAAAAGGCTGCAAGAATAGAGATATATAATATAACCCCCCAAAGACTAAAGTTCATCATTTCTTACTCTGCTTGAAAACAGCAACATTTGATATGTTGCCCGGCCTTGCAGAAGGCTAAAGTTCATATTTCCTAAACATAAAGGAAACCAAGGTGAAGATGAGCAAATAATTTCAAGCTTGCAAATGCAGTTTTCATACTTTGCCTGCTTAAAAACAGCAACATCTAATATTCTTCTGGATCGTCCCATACAAAGATTTTAAATCCGTGGAGGAATGAACCTCTGGCCATTGCTACTATTCAGAGGAACCCTGTAAATGAAAATGTTGGTCAGATAGAAAAAAGAACATAAATAATGATTCAACTAGGGCCCCAAAAGATCTTACATGCCACCAGTTTCATGCTACAGCTGGATCCTAGAAGCAATGCCTTCAAACACGGCAAAAGGGCGTCTTAGAACTCGGCTGGACAAGAAAAATAACGGATCAATGTTCCCTTGGCTTGGGTTCAAGAGCGCTGCCGGATTTGCGTCGCCCACCGTAACTAGAGAACAAAAGCAAGAACAGAATGTTGAACAGGAAAAAGCTTTTCATAAGAGCAAATAATATAACCTTAACTCAGACTTATCCGAAGCAGATGATCATGGCTCCTGATTTCGTAGAATAAAGGGGGAAAGATCAAGGCAGCTGGGGCTTACTGGCAACATAAAAGCTGCCATAGCCAATGGCCGAAATCCTTCCGATTGCCATAAGGGAGGGTGCCCACCTACGGTTTGCCAGTGGCTAAATCGTAATTACCAGGGCTTGAAGCATGCCAAACCTGAGATTTTTTTTGTGAAATTGCTTCTCTAGATCCTAATGCACATAATCACTTTTTTTTTCCTCAGAAAATCAGTGGCATCAGCATGCAATTTGGAATCAAAACAAGGTAGGTTTTTGCCCTTTATGGTGATATGCTGGCCCTCATGGTGATAGGAGTTTGGTGACGTCCCTGCCTTATGTGGTGAGCTGCAAGACCTGAATGGTGCAGCCCAGTGCCTTATGTGGTGAGCTGCAAAACCTGAATGGTGCAGCCCAGTGCCTTATGTGGTGCTGAATGGTGCAGCCCAGTGCCATCATGGTCTATGACTTGCCTAAAGATGGTTTGCAACTTGCCTAAAGATGGTGCACTTATTATCAGAATGGTGCAACGATTGTCCAACACGGCATGGCAGCAGACTTGCATGGTGATCCAATTACCTACAACCGTTAATAATTTTTCCAAATCAGTGCATGTTCAAACTATGAACTTATATTAAATTATACATGTAGCAGAGCATTTACCTTCTAAGTTATTGCATTCCAATTCTGCAAGTGCTGGATTCTGTTACCTTGTTTTGCATTCTGTTAGCTCATTCAAGTGCTCTGCACTTGTGTATCACAAGGCCAAGATTACCTACTGGGACGAGGGGAATTGAACCCCTGTAGCATTGGCGGCCACTTCCAAACATCCCGGCTGCAAAATCAGCAAACATATTAGTGGGGAATGGGCAGAGGATCACCTCTGCCCATGGAAAAATCGGGATAGGAGGGTAAATAGTGCAAACCTGATAAATTGCTTACTTTTATCAACAAATTCTACTTGCAGCAACAAAACTTGTGTACCACTGTCATTACCATCAAATTATTACACCAATTAACACTTCAAATTCCAATGCACATCAATAATAGCAAATTAGTTTACCTTATGCATTTAATTTATCATTTGTCAAGCCATAAACGTGCTGCTCCAAACAGAACAGTTCATTCTAATAATTATAATGCAGCACATTCATTAGATTTCAGCCTTTACATGGATACAAAATTGGCTTCAGTTCAAAAAACAAAACTTAAAGCAATGCATGCTTACATTCCCAACTTCTTCAAGTGAGCCTCCGCCTCCTCCCTATAAAGGTCATCTAGACATTTGGTTTTCTTTGCTATTCCAACATCTTCAGAATCATCATCAAAAATAGGGGTGGTGGGACCACGTGTATTAATATTGTCCCCAACAAACCTACCATGGCAGGCATCGGGCCTCGGTCAAAAATCGGATGTGTTCTCACCAAGTTTATGATGTTGTACCTTTTGTTTCTTTTGGCATCTCTGATCCCATGAACAAATATGTGTCTCCTCAAGGCTACATGGCAAGCAAGTTTCATCCTCCTCATAATCCTCATATGGATCTTGACTATCTATGAAGTTGCTTGGAGGAAGATCAGTGCCTCCATAGTGGATGTGGCAGCCAACAGCCAATTGAACATCATTCACATGATCATGATCAGCCTGCTCCACAACATTAGCAATCTGGTCATGACCACAATGGTTCATTGCATCAATATCTAACTTTTTGGGGTCATAACCCCTTCTGACCATGAGTTTCATTCTTGCCCTCCTCCTAGCCTGAATTGTCTCATTTGAGAAAGGCCTAGAAGGGCCAAATATCTGTTCAACTGATAGCTGCCTCTTTCCATCCGCATTGAACAACATACTTCTCATTTTCATGGCATTGGCTTCACATATTTTTTCTGCATTTTTTTCTGCCTCTTTCAAGGCCTTGGCCTCAGCCCTTAGCCTCAATTGTATCTCCTTGATTCTTTTTTTCTCAGCTTGATTCTTTTTCTTTTCGGCCAGCTTTTCTTGCCTAAGTCTGCTGGCCTCCACTTGCCTATTGTGCTCATCTAATTTTGCCTTGATCATCTCATCCGAAGTGACCATGAGCCTATGAGCCAATTCAATTGGCAACTTGCTTCTCTTAGCCCTAACACAATCTATATTAGAATTGGCTGCCACCTTTGCTGTAGCAGAACCGGAACCATTCACATGATTGCATGGCATTGTTGCAGCAGCAACATCATTACAATCAACAGCATCAATTGGATCAGGAACAACAGCATTAGGGGGAACAGCAATATCAATTGGATCAGGAACAGCAGCATTAGGAATGGGAGCAGCAATATCAATTGGATCAGGAACAGCAGCAATATCAAGATTGTCTCCAACTTGCTGGACATCAATAGAAACGATACGATAATTAGGAGCAAACATTTGGATCATCCTCTTCATCTTCACTATCTCTTACAATCGACTTTCAAAGCAATGGGATCAGGCTGCACAGCCAACATTTTCCATGGCCATATACCTGTCTTAGCAAAGCCTGCTTTGATGTTATGAACGGTCAATGATTGTCTAAGTGATGCTGAGACTAATGCTGCCATGTCTTCTTTGGAAGGCTCAAGAAGCTCATGGTCTCGCATGTATTTAGATCTTAGACTCTTGAAGGCTCCTTTCATGGGGCCAAAACATGACACATCAAGTGGCTGGAGCCTATGAGAAGTGTGGGCTGGCAATTGATAGATATGCAAACCCATTTCCTTAGCATGTTGGATCACTTTCAGATTTACATGTGATCCGTGGCCATCACAAATCAGTAGGTGAGGATTTTCTGGACTAATACCCCCTGGCACATTAGTTTTGAAGTGTTCAAGCCATGCATCAAATAGCTCATGGGTAATCCATGCCTTTTTTTGATAGCACATGGCAGCCCTTGGCTCACATCCAGCAAGCAAGTCCCTGTCTCTCAATTTTTTTCCCTTGAAGACATAAAGATTAGGAATGCTTTGGCCTGCTGCATTTACACAACACAAAACAGTTAACCACTCCCTATTCTTAGGGATGGTCTGAGTGACATTTCTTTGCCCTTTCCTTGCTAGAATTTTCATGCCAGCCCTGCTGCCAGCCTGCACACCTGTTTCATCACAATTCCATATCTTAGATGGATCAAAGCTAAAATCATCGTAAGCCTTTCTAAGGCCAGTGTAGAAGCCAATTAAGTTAGTGGAATTAATTGCCTTGACCCGTTGGACCTCCACGCATTGTGTGGATCTAAGCGTAACTTCAGGATGCCTTTTCTTGAAGCTCCTCCACCATTTGTCTCCAGGAATCCCATCCTTAAAACAAGTCTGCCTATTGGCACACATTTCTGATGCCTTTTCCCTCATAATCCCAAGTGAAATTCCCCTTCCTTCGTCACACATCTGCAAGGCCCATTTTACAAGGATTTCCTCTTCCTCTAGTGTGAAGCCCTTGGGTTTGGATCCTCCCTTAACCTCACACTCACCATAAACCCAACGAGTTAACGTGGTTGCAGGAATGGCATAATGCAAAGAGGCCTTTCTGATGGACATGCCATCATCTATAGAATCTAAAGCCTCTTGCATTGTCTCTATAGTCCAGGCTCCCCTCTTGGTTGATCTTATTCTTTTGCTGCCAAGAGTGGATGGAGGAACAGGAGTATGGATCAAGGGTCTAGCAGATCTTTTGGCTTTGGTAACAGCCTTTGGATCAGAAGGTGGAGGTGCATCAATCTTTCTGCCTCGAAGATGCATGATGACAAGAGCAATCAAACAACAGGAATTGAAATAGTAGAATTCGAGACAAACACAAGAATTGAAGTAGAAGTAAAGCAAGGGTGAATGATCACTTAACTTGCGTGATGCTCATCCGATTTTTGAGATCGTGATATAAGGAGACAAAGAAACTGCTTTTACATTTGGGAGGGAATTAGTGGAGGGAATTAATGGAGGGAATTACTAAAACAGAAAAGCTTGGAGGGAAACACAAACCTATGGTTGTGGATGAAGCCAGCACATCAATCCCGTAGTGCATGCAGTAGCCCTTTTCTAAAGATGCATGCAATTCTTGAACTGCAAAAAATGGAAGAAAAAAGGTTATAAGTAAAAGATGCATGGTCAAAGCTTCTAAAAATCAAATGGGAATGATACGTAGCTTCTTAATCCTCAATCCATGGTTGCAAGTCTGTAGAATACAGCAGCAATGCAGTTGGCGCCAAATCTCCCTCCAAATACAAGGAATCCTCCTCAAGAAGTCGCCATCTTAGCTGTTCAGAGGTCGCCATTGAGCGCCAAACCCTGTACCAAGAAAGGAGATTTCGGATCTATTAGGGTCTAGGGCATCTCCATCGTAGGGCAACCGCCATGGCGTTGCTGCTCCTGTGTAAACCCTAAGAGTCTTCTACAAACCCTAAAAAGTTTCTCACGTTTCCTCTTCGCCGAAAATAAAGGCACAAAAAATGGCGTAACGAATTTCCGTCGCGTGGGGGGTCCCCATAGCGAGGCACCCTCCATTAGCCATACGAATCCTTCCAATAGAAAAGCTGCCATGGCCATAGCTGGACGGATCTCTGTTCCGTCCAAGGGCAAAAACAAGGGCGGGAAAACTCATTCTAAGCCTTCAATCTGATCATGGCTCCTATCACGCATATGCTGAAGCTCATCTTGGAGGGGCCGCATGTTCTTGCTTCTGCTGCAATCATCCAGATTCAAATCTTGGCATTGCTTGGCAGCTCGGCCTTCTCTTTGGATAGTCTTCACGATCGCCAGCGCCACAGCAAGCCGCTTCCTTGCCTCCTCCCTCTCGGCCATTGATTAGGGTTAGAACGATGGCGGATCTTTGCTTTGCAAGCTATTTTTCTAAGGCCAAAACTCAAAAAATGTTTGGTCGTAGAATAAAGGGGGAGAGATTTCACAGTTGGGGCTTACTGGCAACAGAAAAGCTGCCATAGCCATAAGAAGCTGGGCGCAGATTCACAAGGGCAACAGAAAAGCTGCCATAGCCATACGAAACTGGGCGCAGATTCACAAGGCCGAAATCCTTCTGACTGCTATAGCCATACGAAGCTCGGCGCAGAAACTAGGGGGGGAACTCATTCTAAGCCTTCAATCTGTGCCGTTGATCTCGGCTCTCAATCTCAACCATTAAGTTTCAGAGCCAATAAGAAGCATAGGATGTGGATCAAGATCTCTACCGTTCATTTTGGCCATTGAATAAAATACAGTTTACCACGCGTGCATAAAAATATATTTGATTAATGGGAGTTGTTTTTATTCTAAGGAAAATAGAGACCCCCTGTTAGTTTTTTCTTATTTTTGGGTTGCCCCTAGGGGGGCAAGCCCTTGTTTATGTGGGTTTATGGCATATTTTAAGTATATGCTAGTATATGCCAAGAATATGCCATTGACTGCTAAAAACTTGCTATAGGGTGTAAATTGGCGGTCGTGGCTGTTCTTAGCCATGGATTTCGAAACCGGCTAACCGGATTCTAGAAAAGGGACCCTCTGTTTTCTGTTCCTCTGTGCATGCAAAGAATGTAGTTCAAGCATTCCACACACTTGGATGAGGCTTTTCATTTCACGGAAAATCGTCAGAAGATGCAAGGCATATCTATCTCCCGAGAAGCTGCTTACGTGCTCATTCATGAATAAGATGCAAGGCATATCTATCTCCCGAGAAGCTGCTTAAGTGCTCGTTCAAGAATGCACCAAGTTGGGAGACCTGGAATCTGGTAAACATTATAGTTTTTGATAGGACTAGGTGGGCTTGCTTCAAATGCATGTCTCTCTGATCACTTTATTCGTCTGTTTACTTCTTGCGAAAGTTCGCTCGTATGTATCTGTACTTTTAATGTTTTCATAAAGGTGCTTCTGCTGGCTAATGACACTTCCATCATTGAAAATACTGCAGGTTTTTGGAGAATTTAGGGTTGTGCGGCAGTCAAGTGAATCAGACTTGTATATTTCCAGCTCCTAGCCCTGCTCCTCGGAATCAATTTGCTCAGACAGGTAAAAGCCCTATAGGGGAAGCAGTTACTGTGATCTATATATGAAGTAAAGTATACTCCAAGTGTAAGTCTTGGTGATCAAAGCATTGCCATACATGCTATTTTGCTTATGTTCTTGCCAATAAATTTAAGATTTTGCATTTGATACAAATATTGAACTGGCAATAACAGATTCAAGGAAAGGAAAGAAGTACTCAAATGGACTACTTTTGAGTGCCCTTGGTACTATTGGTGCCTCTCTATCAGTGACAAGCACGAATTCATTATATTGAGAAATTTGGAATTCTCGTTTAGCTTGAAATAGGTTGCAGCGGCCATATAAATTGCAAAAATACCTTCACGAGGACCTCATTGGTGGCCCAAACACAAGAAAAAAAGGTTGGACAAATCGCGGTCGCGAGCATTTTGCACTTGGAAGACAAATATATTTAATTTTTAAGGCATATGGTATTGTAATTGACTTAGATATTGCACATGATGGGCTTGAAAAGATCGCCGTTGCGATCTTTTAGAACAAGAAATGGGTGCATATTAGACACCCAAAGACAATATAACAATTTTATTTTATACATCTTAAATGCAATTTTGTTTATCCAATATTGAAAAAAACATTAAATAACAATTTTTTTCGGCTCAAAACAATCGCGGCCGCGATTTGCTTGAGCAAGAATATAGCTGTGTCCCCCTGGTTGTGTTCATCCAAATCGCCATGGCGATTTCATGGACCATTAACCTTCCATAAATTAGAGCTTGCTTGATTCTGTACGGATGGTAAGCTTGCAATTAGATGGTAAGAATCATCTACATAGCGAAAAGACAAATGAATTATCAGAACTTACCGGTAATTGAGTGAGAAAACCTCCTGTTTCTCTGATGTTTCTCTGATATTTTGCTATAGAACGCCTTAATCTTCTCTAGTCCATACATCGGTGTAGGTGTATAATAGCTAGATATGCAGTACAGAAACAAGTCCAGCCCAAATGCTTGGCAGAATGATTTTACAGAATGATTTTAAGCGACTAACAGCCCAAATGCTAAGCAGAATGATTTTACAGAATGATTTTACAGAACTGGAGACTAAAGAAGGGATAATCTTTGCTATTTCTCTGGTCTGTGGAATACCTTGGCTATAGAAATTTTATTGAGATTACAAAGCTGTTGTGATTAACCCATGGAGTGGCAAGCGGATAGCAGACCTGGGTATTTGAAGGCTCCTTATCACGCATTTGAGAGTTACGTTTCAGATGCGCAAAAGGCAACCGATTTGCCTCAATAAATGTAGAAACAAGAAAACAAGGATAGATATCAGCATTGAGATCCGAAGCCCTATAACCTCGAGCCCTCGCTATGGCCGCTACATAAAACTTGGAGATCGGAAGTTACGTAATAAAAGCCCTAAGATCTTACCTTTCTTTTATGGTCACGCAGAAATTTTGAGATTCAAACCTCGTAATAAAAGCCCCTGCGAAAAAAAACTTTGGAGATCCAGGAAGCCCCCAGAAGAAATCCTTGGCTATGGCTTAATTTGAGATCCCCGCAATGGTCGGAAGAGAAGGAAGAAATCCTTGGTTATGGCGACGAGATCCTGCAATGGCTGGAAGAGAAGGAAACGGAAGAGAAAATCCGGAAGAAGAGGAAGTCGGCATGGTCGCTCGCGACCACTCATGGTCGCTACCCGCACTCAAATTTAAATTAAATGAAATTGGATAATTATTATGCACCTAATTCTCTATTCCCGCCCATGTTGGGCGGGACAATTTCAAATTGAAGTGAACCACTTTTTGCTTGTGGTGGACCCGGAGAGCTGTATTCAAAATTCTCAAAATCTCGCTTTTTTATCTAATTAATGAATTCGTGCTTTGACCTTTGCTTGTTTCTGGGCTTTTCTGCTCTACGACAGAGTTCGTGGAAATCCATGCAGGAGACAGACTAATGCACAAAGAGGTCATAATCTAGAAACTAATCAGCTTTTTCTGTTCCAAAACATGCTAAAATTTGAGAATCAGATTATAAATTGATTTTATTCCACGGAGACATGCCATTGTCAGCAGCAGATATTTCAAGGAAGATTGAAATGCTTGATAGCAGTGATATCATAGGATCTGGTGGATTTGGCACAGTGTACAAATTGGTAAAGGATGAAAAGAGCATATTTGCCGTTAAAAAGATAGGAAAAAACGGCTCCGTATCCAATAGACTGTTTGAGAGAGAACTTGAAGTCCTAGGTAGTATGAAGCATAGGAATCTGGTGAACCTAAGGGGGTATTGCAATTCAGCTTCGGCGAAGTTACTGATTTATGACTACCTACCATGCGGAAGTTTGGATCAACTCCTTCATGGTAAGGATGAAAAAGAAATAGCTTCATTTGCTATGTGTATGAATAAAGCTAAACAAATATTGTAAACTGCAATAGACAATGCTGTACATTATGTTGCCCAATAGTTCTTCATAGTACCTGAAGTAAAATCTTTTAATATGATACTCTGTTGTTAAGCAGATTCCAGGAATCAGGAAGCATTACTAAGTTGGCCAGCTAGGCTTAAAATTGCTATTGGAACTGCAAGAGGATTGTCTTATTTACATCATGAATACAATCCGAGAATCATACATAGGGGCATTAAGTCAAGCAACATACTCCTTGACATGAATCTAGAGCCAAGGGTGTCAGACTTTGGACTAGCCAAGTTATTGGAGGAGAATGAATCTCATGTGACCACCATTGTTGTTGGAACATTTGGCTATCTGGCTCCAGGTATGTCATAATTTATTGACTCAATCGTATATTTCAACTACTGCAATGCTAACATAGAGGATACAGAATACATGCAACATGGAAGAGCAACAGAAAAACGTGATGTATATAGCTATGGAGTAGTTCTGCTAGAGCTGCTGAGTGGAAGGAGACCAACATACCCGTGTTTTGTTGAAAAGGGTCTCAATATAGTAGGATGGGTATGTCTTTCTGTGATTCCAATTCTGTGTTTGGTTTTAGGTTTACGCATACAGTGCACTGATGAGGAAGCTTTTGGCAGGCTACGAGGCTGATAAGTGAGAGAAAATATGCCAAAATTCTTGACTCTAAATGTTGCCTCTTCACCCAGAGCATGGAGCCAGTCCTTCAAGTTGCAGCAATGTGCATCAGTGCAAATGCAGATGATCGACCTAACATGGCTATAGTTGTGAATATGCTTCAAGCTGAGAGCTTTACACCTTGTGCAAGTGATTTCTATGACTCCTTTTCAGACTGAACCAAATTAGATGATGCGCTAGCTGCCACTGTTTTGGCATTTCTTTTCCCGAACTGATACAAATTTTATTCTTACACTTTAAGTCAAAGGTGTTTGACAACCAATATAATGTAACTAATGAAACATAAACAATTTTTGGGTAATGTTCTATTTTTTGTCCCTGGGGAAATTCCTCAAGTTTGTAAATATTCCAAAAATACCCTCCAAATGAAGAGCATTTTTGTAAATATGCTAATATAGTCTCCTCAAATTTAAAAGTTGTCAATTCATTGGAATCGGAGTTGAATTTTACAAAGTTATGTTTATTTGAGTTGTTTTTTATAACACTCTTTAGAACACTATAACTTCCAGGTCCATTTTAGATGATTCTACTGGTACCGAAAAGGTCTCTCATTTACAATTTTTATGTAGGGCACTTTTTATTTGATCGATCACAAAATGTTATCGCCATTTGATCCAGATACCCTATTTTTGGGGGTATTCTTGGAATATTTGTAAACTTGAGGGGTATATTTGAATTTTTCCCTTCTTTCTTTTTTGTATTTTGGGTCGCCTAAAGAGGGGAACCCTTCGATTAGTGCGTCAATTATGAATGCAAGGCCAAGATTGGTGGAAAAAATAGTTCAATGTTCCTCTTGTTCATTATTAATAGTTCAATGTTCCTCTTGTTCATTATTTGCACGAGGAGAAAATTAGATCATGCTCAGGCATATGCCATGAGATAAACAACTTTGACTGGTTGAAATATATGTTCTAAAATTAACCCAGATACACCTTCTCCTGTGTAGGATTGTGATCATGCATTGGACTTTGACGAGCTTGAAAAGGCTTTTTTTTGCATCAACCCATTTCCTTTTTCCTTTGACCCTTCTTTTAATCTTAATTTTGGACTTTTCTATGGTTTTTAGATTTGAGAATATGTAGCATAATAACAGGGGGTTTTCTTTGTGTTTTTGTACGCTTTTCACTAAGGTTTTCCTATTATTTCGTGATGTATTCAAATGGATGTACTAATGCGTACATCTAGAGTGCACCATTTCTGAGCCATTGATTTTAGCCTTTTTTTTTCAATGGTCAACAACCAATGGCTCACAACAAAAGCCCCTTTTTTGTGCGTGTGGTGCATAATGGGCACATGAAGGGCCATTGATTTTAGCCTTTTTTTCGAATGGTCAACAACCAATGGCTCACAACAAAAGCCCTCTTTTTGTGTGTGTGGTGCATAATGGGCACATGAAGGGCTTGAAGGGCGCATGTAGTGCAGTTTCCCCGCCGGCAACACATTTCTTATCATAACTTTTGATCCAGAGCTCTGTTTGAGATGAATTTTATTGCGTTGGAAAGCTCTCCCCGAGATCTTTTGATAGTGTATGATATGGATATGTTTGGTTAAGTTATCTATGCTAAAACAGCAATTTTGCGACCGGGTTTGGTAGGCTTTCACATCCTACCAGCTGATTAATACAGGATTGCGCTATTGGATATTGTTTTATGGCTCATTCCGAATGAAGCTTGCAAAAAATTACCATGCATTTTTAGATTTTGAGGCAGTTATTAAGCAAATTCCAAGGCTTCTAGATCCTTGTGCTAAGAAGCAGAAAAGTTTCCCACTTTGGTTTCTCACCACAAGAATCCATGGAGGCCAAAGGCTGCTGTTAAATTCCAGTTGAAAAATGTTTGTGTATGGGTGTTGCAAACTTTATGGATCAATCTGCTCTATCTTTATGGTAACTTTTACTTATGTTCTATTTGTTTTATTGTGATCAAATTCAAAAGCTACAGGTGATGAAAGCCTCAAATGAATTCTAGTTTTTTTCTGGTTTGAATTCTAAATTTTTTGTCACACCCGGGGGGGTGACGTCCCTTGAATCCCCCAACACATAACAACCAACACATAACAACCATTTATATTAACAACCAACACATAACTACCATTGACATTAATTAACACAACCATTGGGTCCAACACATTTAAATTAAAATCCCCCTTAAACCCCCTTTGGTTTGGGTGCATATTCACACGGGGGGTGACGTAGGGGCGGTGAGCCCTCATAATTGTATTTTTACACGTATGAAATCAACACCATATAGTATTCCGCTTTGAAATCTTATAGTATTTTGCGAATCTTGTTATACAAGATAGCAAATTTTGTACTTGCATACCCCACAAATGAGGAACTTTACGCACGGTGTAGATTAAGGAATAAGGGGTGAATATGCCTATCCAACAAACTCGTTGCTCGAGTCACCCGGTGAATATGCACCCAAACCAAAGGGGGTTTAAGGGGGATTTTAATTTAAATGTGTTGGACCCAATGGTTGTGTTAATTAATGTCAATGGTAGTTATGTGTTGGTTGTTAATATAAATGGTTGTTATGTGTTGGTTGTTATGTGTTGGGGGATTCAAGGGACGCCACCTCTTGTGTGACAAAAATTTAGAATTCAAACCAGAAAATGAGTAGGAAGTTATTGGCACGAATGGTTTGAAGAACGACTTACAAGACAAGGAATTTTTAGCCTTACGGGAATCTCTTTGAAACCAACAGAAAACAATGGGATAAAACCCTCACGGGCATCTCTTTGAAACCAACAGGAAACAATAATAAAATCCTCACGGGCATCTCTTTGAAACCAACGGCAAACAACAGGAAACGAAACCAACAGGAAACAATGTTGAATGCTGATAAAATGCAACCATTATGGCCGGGATTAAAAAACCTTGCCCTTTCGGGTTTTAGAGGAAAAACCCTGACTATAATAGCAACATCTAACTATACTAAAGTATACCCTCATGCTGACTAGCACAGTTAAACAAAAAAGTTAATGAAGAACTCAAGTTTTGAAAATGCCTTCACTATAGATCTTCATTCTTGCCTATGAACTGCAACTTCCATCCAAACTAGAGGCAATGCGCTCTCGAGTTGTCTGCAAAAAAAAAAAAAACCAAGAAGATAAGTTAAGAAATCCCTAGGGCTCAACGGGTCGGATTCCACTATCGGCAACGGCACTTGGGAGCAAAATCTCAACTGCGGTTTCCTTTTGTGACACCAATACGTTGCACTCAAACCCTAAAGTCCATGTGTCCACCTCGATCCTAGTCCAAGAAGAGCTCAACATCACCTTCACAAAATGTTAATGTTTTAAAATAGCAATTTCGATTTAAATACTCTATTGTCTACAACTATGACTTAAGCCACTTCACTCTCCGGCCATGGAGGGCAACCCTCCGTGCGCAGCACCTTGTTTTTATTAATAGTGGCACTTAATGCATGGCACCTTAGTTGATGCCACTATAAGAGGTAACACGTAGATTTGTGCAGCCAATATCGAGTGTTGGATAGAAAAGGAAAAAAGAAATCCTAATTCTTGAGATTTTTGCAATTAATGAAAGACAATTAATGGCACCATTTTTATGATATATGTTATGAAAAAGTGATACCTTAAGGTTTTAATGACAAGTCGTATAGTAATGAAAAATCACGTTAAATATGCCCTTTAACAAACTACTTAGACGCATTAACTTGCAGTAAAAGTGCAGAATTGAGCGAAATTGGTGTCATTTGACTGAGAGCTTTCCAAAAGTAATGGTTTGAGTGGAACATCGCGCCATCGAGTTCAATAGAATCTTAAAGAATCTAAAGAGAATTTCACAAAATGTGTGTGAAGGAATCTTAGGGAAGTTTCTAGAAATTAGAGGAGGAATTCTAAAGAATCTTCACGAAAACTTAGAGACCTTGAGGAATCTTCACAGAATATCAAAGAATCTTAGGGAATCTTAAGGAATAATTTGAATTAATGGAATCTAAGAAAATAAAGGAACTTTGAACACTGGTCGAGCCAGACACTGGCTTGTCAAGAGCTTTCAAAAGAGTGGTCCCACATGCGCAAAGAAGTCAAGAAATGTTGAAGGGTATCTAAGGAAATTTTAGAGAATCTAAGAGAATATTGATGGAATCCAATGGGATCTTGGAGAATCAGGGAGGATCTCGAGATTCCTGAGAGAATGTATGGGAATCTTTGAGAACCTTGGGGAATTTTGATAGAATCTTGAAGAATTAATAAGGATCTGGCAGACATTTCCAAAGAACATTGAAGGAATCTATGGAATCTAGAGAAATCTTAAGGAAATCTTCCGTATAACTTGTGGTCAAAATGTCACCAGAACACAAGACACAAATGTATGCTGAGATCCCATGTGTTTAAGGATGCCTTTTGCACTGTTTGCAATAGATACAATTCAAACTAGTACGCGAGTTGATAAGATCTTGGCGGCTTTGGCCGCCATGATAGATTTCACTTTCCATTTAGTTATCTCATTATTTTGAAAATGTGCCAAGGAGGGCTAGCATATTATAATTTATTTCATTTTTCACAATGCAATTATGAACCCTATAGAACCATTGTATCATGAAAACAACTAAATTTCTCTTATTCAACACCGAAGCTTATATATGCCATTCCAATAATGATGGCGATAGTTCCTCCTCAAGGGTTGAAGCTTATGTTTGGCGTGGCCAACATACCTGATGTTAAAATTCCAGCTATTACATGTTTAAAAATGGGGCATTTTACTAAAAGTTTGTTCATCATGAATTGCAATTGTCCTTCCTACTGGTATAGCGGCTAACCACTAGAAAAGTTGCATGCATGAAATTTACATAATACTTCACAGTTTAAAGTTTTGTTTTGTGTGAATATCATCATGCCATGTTAGTGGGTGCATTGTCATCACAAATGTTTGCATGCACGTGAAATTATGACATGTCTAGAGTAAATCTTGTAGATTATAGCATATATCTACCTTATTTATCTTCTGGGTTTTAAAGAAGGGCAAGTCTTTTGACTTATACAAGAAAGGCTTCCAAGTGCATTCATATTGACTTCTCAACATTGGCAAGATGTAAGTAACCTTTTTGTCATTAAATGTGCACATGTCAAAGGAATCCTGCAACATAAAACATCCAAACATGCCATTTGCGCTGCAAGTGCGCTTGCTTTAGAACGAATAATTGAGAAAACTGTTGCAGGTCCATCAGAAATATAAAATTGGATATAATTGAGCCGCAATGTTTGCCTGGGGATGGGATGAGCTAAGAGGAAGCATCATGCCAACATATAACAAATGAGAATTTCAATGTAAATACTACAGTTTTCTCATATTCTCATTCACTTTGCTTGGAAGTTAGGGCACAGGGGCAAGAAGAACATGGCAAGATACAGGAGAGCTTGGGTTGTCTAAAAAAATAGCTGGGAATGATCCGAGGAACGATTAAAATAATGCAGGGGGGAGAAGAAACGGAGGCATGGGGAACAAGATCGTATCGGGCATGGTGTTTGATATGGTTTGATATGAATTGAATTGAATGGAGATTGATGTTTGGATTCAAAGAGAAGGATTATATGGGATAAAGGTTGCCAAAGATGGTGCATATCCTTTGACCTATCTTTTTAAGGGTTTTGGGTGATATGGGGATCCAAAAACTCAAAACCTAAAAATGCTAAAAGCAAAGAAATATTATTTTGCACAGAAAACACAGAAGAAGAATAGATAGCGGCCAATCGTAAGCCCTACCAGTCAAAGAAAGAAGCAGGTACTTGTCATTGGTATGGCCAATCCGATCTGCACAAATCCACTAAGAAAAAAAACTCTAAAAAAAATCGGAGCAGAAAGGTTTCTGGGTTTGATCGAGTAAAAAGCCTCGCCATTTTTACTTACTCCGGCAAGCAAGAGAATTAGTGTCTGCAATTACAGTTACAGAAGGGAAAATCCATATGAATCGGTTGTGCAGAAGGTGCTGCAGAGGTAGTATATATAAGATATGCAAGTTGGGCCATGGAAGCAGGACCGCAAAGCCCCAAAATATTAAGAAAAGAAGATAACAGGTTAAACATTTTTGTTCTGCGAGGCAGCTGAGCACTTACCCTTCTTTTTTTTTTTGTTTTTTTACCCAAGAGCCAGATCCGTCGGAGTAAGTAATGCAAGCAATGCTGCTGTACCCTACCGGAACACAAGCAAGCAGGAGGGCTGTACCAATCAATCAGGCTGAAGGGTCCAGTTTTTAGGGTCTTTCTCTCTCATCTCTCTTTCAATTCTTGAGAAAAAAAAAAATCTGCCCTTGGAAGCAGAGCTTTAGACAGGCAGCCTCTTCATTTCTGAGAAGCATCAGCCCAGCATCAGCAGCACAGAGCGCAAGCATCCCTTTTCCTTTTCCTCCTTCTTATCATAATCATCATCCCCACTTGCAGATAAATCCCAAAGGCCTGCCATTTTCAAAGGCCGCATGTTTTCTCCATGCCATCTCGATAGACTAAAACCATAATCCGGTTTTAAAACCCACAACTCCGATCTGCCATGCTCAATAAATCTTTTCTGCTCACTGATTAGCCCGGCTCTTGAATGACCCACCCACATCAGATTTGAGCCCACAAAGAAGGTCCACCACTCAGAAAGCATTCGGCTCCATAGTCGCTCTCAGGTCTCGCTTCCGGCAGACACCCTATCCCCACACAAGTGTAACACATATGCAACTGGTCAGCCTCTGACGAGTGGCAGGAGTCTTTTTCTACCCTTGCTAAACCACACTGCCTCATTCTTCTGCAGAAAAAACCCATCGCCCAAGTTCTTGTTTCGCCGGATCATGGCAATGCCGGAGGTTTTTTAGCGGAAACGCAGAGATGGGTATGGATTGCACAGCTCCAGCAAGCGAAGGAGAGGCGAAAGAAATACCGTCAGCCAAGATCAGCAGCCCAGAAACAGAGTCAGGACTCAAGGAACACGACTATATTGGCTTGTCAGAAGGTGCCGTTTCTTCACTTCCAGGCTATGGAGGACGCACAGATATGAAGAGATTAAATCTAGAGAGGACAGAGCTCAGGTTGGGGCCTCCTCTTTCTCCTGATCAGGAGGGGGCCCCCTTCCAGCCAAAACCCAAGCTAGAAACGCCTCCTGCTTGTGCAAAAGAAGCTCTGCTTGATCACGAAACTGGTAAACAAAGTTGTATAGCAAGTTTTGGCAAAGAGTCTGATGCTCAGGAGTCTAACAATTTGGTGGAGAAATGCTGCGCTCAATTAGGTGAGGAAGATGCAGATTTGGTTGCTAGAGGGCTTAAATCTAGACAGGCTGCAGGAGGTGGTGATCTGTTCTGGCATCCTGCTGCAACCAGATTGCTTAGAGAGTTTAAGCCTCCACATTTTCTTCAGTCTGTTCATGAAACAGATGTGAATGATCCCAGAGGCTCTGCTGGTGCAAAGAGGCCTTTTGCTGAAGTAATGGGGGATGATTTTTCTGGCTTTCAGGGGGACAAGGATGGTGCTCAGCACTTGGCCTATTCATTCAGAGCTAATCAATATGGTGCTCCTGCTGCTCCTTCTTGGGGTATTCCTGGCAGATGTCTTGCACCTAAAGTTGATCCTGCTACTCCTAGCCCCTCATGAATCTAGTTCTAGCCCCCAGGAGGTTCAGTCCAAAACTTTGGCAGACTGTTCTTCATCTCCCAGTAGCCAAACTACTTCTGCTGCTGATATGCTCGACAAGCGCGCTGTTCCAGATGAGGGAATTGCTACACCTCCAAGGTATGTTGTTTATGTTATTGCATTTTGTGAACCTGCACTGCCTTTTTTCACTGTGCATTTACAAGCAAAAATCCTCAAAATTTGAATGTTGGGAAATTGCCCTGTATGTGTGATCATTTTTATAAGGTGCGATACGCAAATAATTACTTCACATTACTCATGAAACCACTCTTAGGCTTCCTATCCTCTGATGGCTTATTGTTACTGCAGAGCACCAGTTGGATGGCCACCAGTGAAGAAATCTTTCTTTAAAAACACATCAAGTGCACCTCAGGCAACCAAATCCTTTGTTGTTGAGACCGAGGTCGCTCCCAAGCCTGTTGTTGCACCTCCTCTTCCTCCTCCGCCGCCCGTCAATCCTCAATCAAATTTTCTTTTTGTTAAAGTCTACATGGATGGAGTGCCAATTGGCCGCAAGGTGGACTTGAAAGTTCAGAATAGCTATGACAAGCTCTCTGCAACACTTGAGGAAATGTTCCATCATTTTATAAACGGTTTGCACATCTCAACCTTGTTTGTGCTGTTTGCTATATGCACTTTGGAACTGCATATACCATATGACAATGCATTTTTTTGTGTGGTTCTCTGTAGGGCAAGCAAAGGATTTAAAGGAAAACAAGAAGTTGAACTTTGGTTATGGCTCTGATTATGTCCTTACTTATGAGGACAAGGACGGCGATCTGATGCTTGTCGGAGATGTTCCATGGGGGTAATTCCACTTCTGCATTCGCATTAGTTTAATGGGGAAAGGCCTTTGTTTGACATTTCATTAATATTTGCAGACTGTTTGTGAGCACAGTAAGGAGACTGCGGATTATGAGAGGATCTGATGCAATTGGCCTCGGTAAGCATTTTGTGATCCCACAGATCATGAGCATGAAAATGAACTTTACGTCTAGTTTTTTTTGTGAAATCTCGATTTGTTTTCCAATTTATAGCAGGAAGAGTCAGTGAAGAGGTCGCATCGCAGTAAACATACAACCATGCATAAGGAGGGGACCATTTGGTTTTTCAAAAGACTGGACTCATTATTATCAGTATTCTAGTACAAGATGAAATAGTTGGTTGCTGCAAAACACTTCTGCTGGATATCTACTTGAAGTTTCTTGTCAGATGACAACTATTATGAGCTGAAGAATATGGCCAGATATATCTTTACATAGTATTTTGGTTTTACTAGGTCATTTTGGTTTGCTGAACATAACCCGCCACATGTAATATGTTTGAAATGTAATATAGAGCAGGAATGCTTAGTTACTTAGTACTAAAAGTTCTGCCTGTCTCACAAATGAATTCAGCAGCTTTGAGGTTGGTACTATTTTAGATGAGCTGAGTCGAAGTCAGAAAAGATGTGGCTAAGGATGAAGCCTTTTACATGCAAGACAAGACCATTTTGTTAAATGTGCATTTGAGGACAAAGTTTCATCAGACCTTTTACTCTGGTAGAACTGGTAAATTGGAGTATATATAGACATTTGTCCAGAATCGCTAGTCAATTAAACAACTAACACTGGTCGTCGATGCCTTTCAACGAGATTGCCATGTTCCTTTGTCTTGGACACGCAAATGTCATTTGGATTTTCTTCAACAGCGATATATAAAGTTGTTGGACCATTTGGTGGTGCTGTATTGCTATGATGTGATATCGCAATCACAATTTATAAGAGACGATGATGATGAAGCTAAATAAAAAATGGAAACGAATATTGCACACTATTTCTTGTAAAAAAAAAAGGCATAATTCATCTTTATTGGAATAGATAAAGATGCGTACTTATGGGTTGAGACTGGTTGAGGAATATTTACGGTTGAGAAACATCTATTCTTGAGATCTTTTATAAGTGATAATGGTACATGACATATCCAGGAAACTCCAAGTTGTTAGAAAGGAAAACGGATTTGAAACATGACATTGTTAAACTAATCCCACACACTCATTAGCATTTCCTGCGAGTCAATTTTACCACAAAAGCAAGTTGAAATTCTAGTGGGGGACACATTGAAATATATGTTTATTTCAAGTACATAAACATATATTTCTAGCAAGAAATATATAAACATATTAAATGTACTCTCCATCCCTCAAGCAAAGTTGCTCATAGTGTTCAAGCACTTGTATAATATAAGATGCTAGGAATAGAATAGAATTGAATAGAAGTGAATGGCTTCTTATTGCCCACGAAGACATATAGGCCTATGGCACCCAGACGAAGAAAGAGCACAACAGAGGTATTACTGTCCAGGATTAAAAAGCCATCGCCTGAAGGGTCTCCGAGAGAAAAAACTTAGCCGTAATAATCATGCTGAGTGTTGAAGGACACAATTGAGTGCACATATCCATCACTGCCTAGAGATATGATTTTAGTATCCCCAGCAAAGCCGTGTGCAACATGACAAGGAGCAGCTTGTTAGGCTGGACCAACTCATAGCATGCCATGATAGGTCCAAATGCCAGACAGTTCTGAAGAGTGTGGCACTCGTCCTCATTAGTCCTAGCTGGCAACACTGACAGAGCCCATCCTCTCGTGCTTTCTGGATCCATCTGGCTGTCTCAATTCGGATGTGGTGAGCATCGGTACAGACGGACACAATGAGTCTGTGCTTCTTCAGAATAAAATAGATTATAGATTTTTTAAGGTCCACAAAGACCAATAGGCCAACCCACTAGTGACAGAAATTAGAGCCTGGGATTCGAACCCAAGAAAGCCGGTCTCTGCCTCCTACTCAACAATCTCCACCAGATAACAGTCTGGATTACTTCAGGCAAATAAATCCATCAGCTTGCACTTCCGATTCAAACACAAATCGCAGGATACACAATCCGAATCTTTTCCCCAGTCTCTGAATCGGCTGCTCTTCACAACTCGGCTTCTACAGCCCAAACTTCTTCTGCTGCCACAGCTTCTTCTACAGCCTTAGATTTTGGCTCCTATACGGCTATTCACAGATATGCCTGCATCCCACAAACGCATCTTGGATCGATTTCAAAACTCCTCCACCTGCCGATCTTCCTGTCGGTTGTCTCCGTCTCAGATACATTCGAATTTGCTAATCGCCCCCTTTTACTGCTCTTTACAACGCGTGTCCCACTATGGCTTATACCAAATGTCGCTTATATTGAAAATGAGGCATGACCATAATTCCAACACTCCCCCTTCATGCCATATTTTCAATGCCAATAGCCTTTCTAAATTGTGCGTGTTTACTTTCACCCAGCGCTTTTGTTAAAATATCCGCCTCTTGTTTACTAGTGGGAATGTATTGTAAATCTATTTCTTCTTCAGCTACCTTCTCTCTGATGAAATGAAAATGAAGATCAATGTGTTTTGTCCTTGAATGTAGCACTGGATTTTTGGCTATAGCTATGCAACTCTTATTATCACAATAAAGCACAGTTGGGCCTGTTTGTTTCTCCCCTAGTTCGTTTAACAATCTCCTTAGCCATATCATTTCTCTACATGCTGAAGACGCTGATATATACTCTGATTCAGCACTGGACATTGCTGTACAATTCTGTTTCTTACTACACCATGAAATCACTGTCCCATTAAGCTTGCAAAGATATCCTGTTGTGGATTTCCGCTCATCCAAATCTCTGGCCCAACCTGCATCTGCATAACCAGACAATTCTGCGAAACCAGCTATTTTAGGGTTCCCATTACTTTTAGTATAACAGACTCCCAACTCCATAGTCCCCTTTAAATACCTAAGAATTCGTTTTGCAGCCATCCAGTGCGCCCAACCTGGATTGTTCAAATACCTACTCAAAAAGTTTACGGCAAATGCAATATCGGGTCTTGTAGCATTGGCGACATAAAGTAAACTTCCTATGAGCTCCCTGTACGGTATTTTTTTTATTTGCTTTCTCTCTTCTTTAGTCCTAGGACACATACTTCCACAGATCTTATTATTGACCACTAGCGGTGTTGGAACTGGTTTACCCTCCATCATAAAAAACCTATCAAGCATCTTTCTAATATATTGTTTCTGAGTTAACGTAAGTGTTCCAATTTCCTTATTCCTAGTAACCTCCATGCCCAAAAGTTTCTTCAAACAACCAAGATCACTCATATGGAATCTGGCTTTTAGGATGGCCTTGCATTCATCCAAAAACTTTCTATTGCTTGCACTCATTATGCAGTCATCAACATATAAAGCAATAATGCAAAACTCATCACCTGCCTTTCTTTTATATAAATTTCCTTCATTTTCTAACTTTTCAAACCTTGTGGTAATAAAAAAAAACATTCATACATACATACCATTGTCGAGCCGCTTGTCTGAGCCCATATACCACCTTCTTCAACTTGCAAACTTTATTCCCTTGCACCTCAAACCCAATTGGCTATTCCATGAAAATTTCCTCCTCTAAGTCTCCATTCAAAAATGCTGTTTTAACATCCATATGATCAAGATCGAGCTCGTGCTCCACTCCAAGGGCTACTAAAGCTCTCAAACTTGTTAGTTTAACAATTGGTGAGAATGTATCATGATAATCTAAGCAGAAGTTAAAGTGTTGAATGCTTCACTTGATGATGTTCAGCAGCCTATAGAAGTGGAGGGTGGCCCAAATGGTGTAGATGGATTAAATTTATGTGTAAACATACCAACATCTAATAGTCAAGATGTTGCAGGTATTGAAGACCAAGAACATTGCATGAAGAAAATAAGACTTGATGATTCTGATTCTTGATTTTGAAGAATGCATTGATGATTTTGAAAGTGACGGAAAAATGAAGACACTAGATGACCTGTACAAGGCTGAAGCTAATAATCATCTTAAAAGTTTGGGACTTTAAAAATGTCTTTCTGTTATGATTAGTACAATCATGTGAGAATTGAAAGCTCATTAAAGAGGTAAAATAGTATTACCTCCATATCACTGATAGCAGCAAATGCACTCAACCTTTATTTTGAAAGTAATGTATTGTTCATGTGTAATATATGGCAAGTTGCTTCATATTCCCCAAACCTTGTTGGTAGCCTACGTTCACGAGTGCTTCTACCACGCTCATCTCTTCAATACTTTGACGTGTCAAAAGATACCTCCTCCATCAATTTCTCTGCATTGATTTTTTGTGTACGGGTTTCTTCCACCAACGGCTCTTCTACATTTACATCTCCTAATTTTACTGCTCGATCTTCAGTCTGTTCTTCCAAACTTACTTCCATACTCCGATCTTCCATTTCTGTAGCTTCATCTTCTACGACACTATCTTCCACCTCCTGAGCCTGAACAACCTCTGTTTGATATTTTTCCGTCCTTTTATTATCGTCATTGTCATTATCATCGTCATCAAACCAACCTTCTGGGGCCCAAGGCTGGTTTGCCAAGTTTCCCTCCTCCTTATGCGGCACATTTTGCTTCACCATTTTGTCCTTATAAAACTTGGTTTCATCAAATACTACATCCCGACTTACATAAATTTTTCTGGTCTTGGGGTCATACTATCTATACCCTTGGTCCTCATAACCAACTAGATACGTTTCTACACTTCGATCATCTAGCTTGGAACGCAGTTCTTCCTTCCTTCCTTCCTTTTAGTCTGGAATTCTCCCTCTAATACCTGCAGATCTTATTCTGAATGTAACACGCGACGTGCACTGCTTCTGCCCACAGGTAATTAGGCAAACCTGCATGTTTCAACATTGATCTCACTGCATTCATTAGAGTTCTGTTCTTTCGCTCAGCAATACTGTTCTGCTGTGGAGTATATGAGCAAGTAAATTGATGCCGTATTCCCTTTTCTCGACAAAACTGCATGAATGCACCTGATAGATACTCTCCCCCTGAATCTGAACCCAGCCGCTTCAACTGCCTGGACGTCTGACGTTCAGCTTCAGCTAAGTATAATTGAAATGCTTGAAATGCTTGATCTTTAGATTTTAAAAAGTAACACTTCGCCCTTCGGAAAAAATCATCAATGAATGTAATGAAGTATGTTTTGCCGCTCATACTCTCTACACGCATTGGGCCACACAAATCTGAATGCACCAAATTCAAAATGCCTAAGGTTTTAGAGAATCGAGGACTGAACGCATGTCTAGCTTGCTTTCCAAGCGTACATCCATGGCATATTTTGTGTTCTGCTTCATATATGTTGGTAGGCAAACCCTCTACCAACTTATGTCTGCTCATTATTTTAATAGTTGCATCACTGGCATGTCTGCATCTAAGATGCCACAATTCTAAAGAACTAATATTTCCAACACACGGAAAGGCATCCAAACAATATAACTTACCTTTTCTGTTTCATAAATTCCTTTTCCATTACGCACCATCTCACAGCGTGAAACATCAAAATTTAATTTATAACCAGTGTCTACTAGGTCTGCCACAGAAACTAGATTGAACAATATACCAGGAGTGTAGAGAGCATTTTCTAAGCACACCTTCTCCTCATCGTCATGATAGAATTCCAACTTTTCGCATCCTTTGACTTGATGCAGATTGCCATTGCCCATTTGCACACAAGGGGTATCTGATTCCTTTATCTCTTTTATTAGTTTTCCTGAAGCAATCACGGTCCTCTCAGCCCCAGAATCAATGGTGAGAGAAACTGCTTTGGCATTTGCGTCCATAGTCAAGACCGTCCCAGCTCTGATACCACTGACAGAAATTAGAGCCTGGGATTCGAACCCAAGAAAGCCGGTCTCTGCCTCGTACTCAACAATCTCCACCAGATAACAGTCTGGGATGCTTCAGGCAAATAAATCCATCAGCTTGCACTTCCGATTCAAACACAAATCGCAGGATACACAATCTGAATCTTTTCCCCAGTCTCTGAATCGGCTCCTCTTCACAACTTGGCTTCTACAGCCCAAACTTCTTCTGCTGCCACAGCTTCTTCTACAGCCTTAGATTTTGGCTCCTATCTGGCTATTCACAGATATGCTTGCATCCCACAAACGCAGTACCTGGATCGATTTCAAAACTCCTCCACCTGCCGATCTTCCTGTTGATTGTCTCCATCTCAGATACATTCGAATTTGCTAATCGCCCCCTTTTACTGCTCTTTACAATATGTGTCCCACTATGGCTTATACCAAATGTCGCTTATATTGAAAATGAGACATGCCCATAATTCCAACAACTAGAAGAAATACCAATAGGCGTACTGGATGCTAGGGCAATCACTTTAGACGTCTGTAAGAGGAGTTAAATACTATATGCAAAAAAAAGGTATTAGTATAGATAATTTTGCAAATAGGAACATGTAAGTAATAAAGTTAGTTGAAGATCTTATTGTTCGGCTTGAAGCTTTCGGCGCCAAGATGCCCACATCAAGAGCGTTTGATTAGCATCAATAAAATCAACAATGGCTACGATGTGGCTGTGATGGCTAATCTGATACTTCGTGTCAAGTTCTTGGAGATCAATTTTTTTGGGTTTGGCTGCGGCAAAATGTCTCCAAACTCTTGTATACTATTTTGGCAAGATTTTTGAAAAGTTTCTATTATGGGATTGAGGTGACTCTATTATTCCTACAAGAAATTTATCGCGGCGGCCAAGGCCGCCGCAAACATTTCTCTTTTTTTTTCCAACAAGATCATAGTTGGCTGCTGCGAACATTTCTCTTGTTTTTCAACAAAATCATAGTTGAGTAGATAATCCAACCCTGCAGCAAAAGTCATTAGTGTATTCTTGAAGATGAATCAGAAGTGCAGTAGTTCCTGGATGTTCCATGTGTAGAATTGAAAAACCAATTCTTGAATAAGATCATGGGTTTGCTCGATAATGCCATATGGCCTCCTATCCTAACATAACATGCTCCCATTTATAAGAGCGTTTTGATGATGTTCAGAAATTTTATCTTAAAGACAATTTAGCAAATTTGACCATGCAAGCATAATAGAATTTGTTATGTCATTTTTAATACTTTATTTTTACGTTTTATTATTGTGCAGAATCACTGACCTTTATCAGCTATCTGTAGTGCAGAGCGTATTCTACTTTCTTTTTCCCATTTTATATCTATGTTTTGATTTTTTATATCTCCTTACCCCATGGCTTTCTGTTGGAAGTTGGATCATTACAACATGTGAGCGCTGAAGGTTCTTACTTCCAGAACTAGTGCATCTCTATTTTCAAATTGCGAGAAGCCCATTCTGCTGTTTCCAGCTGAAGCCAACCCACTGGCCAATTTCTTGAATCACTTCTGCTCTCTGGAAGCCCCTGATTCTTTTGAAAACCTGCGACTCTTGTAGTGTCAAAAGTGTCCAAATAACTTAGGCTTCTCACTTCAACCTAGTGCTCCTCTCCAAAACAACTCTTCTTCATTTTGATCTGCCTGAATATTTCCAATCTGGAACCAGACATCCCAAAGCCATTGGGCTGCTATTTTTGTCAATTTATTTTTAATCCTTATTTTTTACCTTACTGTTCTTGGGTCAGTGTCATTGTCATTGTCCCTACCTTGGGGTTCTACTGTGTTTTGCAATGCCTTGTGCATTAACCTCAAGAGCCCTTGATTACTCAATCATCCTCTTTATTTCCCATTTTATGTTTTTCCAGCATTTTACCCCGGCAAAATGGAACTGCGAAAAGATGGGTTCCCCTTCCTTTTGATTGAGAATGCATTGGTTAAGCTCCTTGGGTACATCGCCCAAAGTCCTGGAATAACGATTTGATTCTTGCAGCTAACACTTTCATGCCTGATATGCATGCTAGGCATACCAGAAATGCAGAATTATAAGCAAGCAAACCAGGTCACACATGGCCTTCAGGAGTTGCACAAAATTGTTACATAACTCCCAGAAATCTTTCAGAATTTATGAAGTGAAAATTGTTCACACATGTGTGAATACTTTAATGTCTTAGCTTCTTCAGCTTGGCTCTGTTTGTGCATATTATGGGTCGTAGTTAGCCTCGACCTTCGGACCTTTTTTGCCTCGATAGATAGCATGTATGATGCTGGTTTTGACTCTCTGTGCTGGCTGGCCGGCACAGAGAAAAAGGGGGACAAAAAAAAATAAACAACACAGGAAAGAAAAACGAGGAGCTTGGCAGAGGAGGCGATTTAGTTTATTGCATCCACCCCGGTCGAAGCGATACCATGGCGTTGCTTCGCTTCACACTTTTGCCCTGATGTGCATTTAGGGCAGAAATCTGAGCAAATTTGCTTGAATCTCTGTAATGCCAGTAGATCTTTTGAACTAGACATGTGTAGCCAGTGCATTTTTGAAGCAAACCCGTTCAAATCGAACTGCTACAACTGAGAAAGGTAAAGAAAGGTCAAGCTTTGAGGAATGGCAGAGTTTTCATGGTGGGTTTTGGCTCAATGAAGGCTGTTTTCCTTTGTCAGAAGATGAAAAGCTTAGGATAAATGGGCTCGCCCGATTTATCAGTGAAAGAAGGAACAACAGTTTTGCTGCAGAGAATGCAGAGCAATATGCTGCGAGAATGCAGAGGAAGAAGCAAATGAATCGATGCACCGCTATGGCTAGATTTGGCTATGGCGGACAGAGCTAATCTACCGCCGATTCGCAAGAGAAAAGGCCGCCAATCTGCAAGAGAATAGGCCGGATTGGATGGAGTAAAAGATGAGCTGAAGAATTTGGCGTTGGAATTAGACTGTAGCTGAGGCAGGCAGGCGATTGAAGCAAAAAAAGCCTCTGGCAAGGTAGTGAAATGATCCAACTGGCGGTGTAGCGGTGGACGGCTTCACCGACATAGGAAAAATAGCATGTCGCCACAGGTTACAGCATCCGAGGTCCTGAAGAAAAACGTGGCAACAAAGTATAGATATAGATTGCGGCGCAGAAAAATTCGAGTGGAACAAAAACAAAAATGAAAAATTGCAAACTCGATTACATAAGTAGTGATAAAAGCATCCCCTTTGGAACATTTTTTTAAAATTTTCTAAACATTCTATTTTGCTATGAGCACCCTATTAGAAATTCTTTTAAAAACTTTCTATTTTTTGATTGAGGTGCTTACTTATGGGCTCCTAGAACATTCTAGACCATTGTATTGTGATTAGGGCACCCTCTTTGTGAAAAAAATTAAAATTTTCTATTTGGATTGAGGTGCCTACATGTGGGCTTCTGGAACATTCTATTTTGATTAGAGCACTATCTTTGTAACAAGCTTGAAAATTTGTATCTGGATTGAGGTGCTTACCGGTGAGCTTTTAGAATACTCTACAACACTCTTACTTTGATTAGGCACCCTCTTTGCAAAAAAAATTGACCCATTTTTGGATTGAGATGCTTACCCATGGGCTTTTGGTTTAAGATGGAGGTACTTATAAATGAGCTTCTAGAATATTCTAGAACATTACAAGACGTTCTACAACATTCTCTTTTGCAACGTGTTTGAAATCTTTATATTTCTGGAGTGAGGTGCTTACTCTGGGGCATCTAGAACTTCTACAATGTTCTATTTTGATTAGAGCCCAAAGTTATTTTAGCTTACTCATGGGTGTCGAGAACATTCTAGAACACCCTAGAATGTCTAAATTCCAATAGCATTTTAGAGGACCTTAACAATAGAAAATGGGAGTTTAGAGAGTCAGGGGTTTCTCCAGACCTTCTATGTGGGGTGATGAGGGCAGGGTTTCAATTCACCCTCAATACAAAAATTTAGTATATTTGAATTAGAAAGTGGGAGATCAAAACAGAAGGACGAACTACATGGGCTGCCAGAAAGCATTTGGAAGCTGCCAGATGCATGGGCTCAAACTGGATGCAACGACTCAAATTGCACAGGATATGGACTGCCAAGATCTTGGAGTTTACATATGTAGGATCATGTACATATAAACCCCGAAGCCATATTCATCGCATGATTGCTTACATATAAACCCTCAGCCCATTTGCACCGTAGGATATATCTAAAGAAACTAAGCCATATAGGATCACGTACATATAAACCCTCAAACCATCTGCACTGTAGGATATACCTAAAGCAACTTGAGTCGTAAGATATTGGACCAACAATCAAGATCAAGATCAAGATCAAGGTCAAGATTAAGATCAATTTGAACTGTAGGACCACTCATGTGTAAACCCCAAAGCCATATGCACCATATGATTATTAATACGGTTAGGATCAAATCACATTTCGAAACATGAACACGAAACTCGTGGACAGTACATGGACATTGATCGGCATGGCTTCCACCCACCACCAAAACATCCACCGGCTCTTCGACAACCACGAAAATCAGCTAAGGGATCTAACTCCTCTGCATCCCAGCCCTCAGTTTCGGCTTTACGTAGCTCTGCTCCTCCCATTGCATCCCACTGTGGTCGCTTTGATCTGCTTCAGTGGGATGATTTGGTTGATGAGGTTATTGCCATGCCAGATGCCCAGGAGACTTCCTCAAATTCCCTTGAGACACCAGCGGTCTCATCTGAATTGGCCCCGTCAGAAGGTCAATGCGATTAGTTCATGGAATGTTCAGGGGGTAGCCTCCTCCCCCTGTTAAGTTCTTCCAGGAGTATTGGGAATGGCTGGAGCCAGATGTGTATGATGCTTTCTGTGACTTTCGGTGGTCCACGGCTTTGGATAGAATTCTAAATACAGGTGTTATCTCACTCATCCCCAAGGTCAAGGATCCTCAGACTATTTCAGACTGGCGGCCCATCACCTTATTGTCATCTGTATATAAGATCTTTTCCAAGGCTTTTGCAGAGCGGGTGAAGGACATCTTGGCGGAGTCCATCTCAATAACCCAATCAGGTTTTCTTCCAAAATGATGTATTCTTAACAATGTTGCTGCTGCTTACGAGGGAATTTATTGGGCACGTAAGCAAAACCTTCCAGTTGTATACCTTAAGCTTGATTTTGCAAAGGCTTATGACAGTGTTAGCTGGGAATTCATGCGTCGCTGTATGCTAAGACTGGGATTTGAGGAACAATTCACATCAGATGTTATGAAGCTGCATGTTTCTGCTCGGGCAACTGTTATGTTCCATGGTGAGCCGTCAGATGCCTTCTCACTCTGTCATGGTATTCGCCAGGGATGCCCTTTAGCACCACTACTTCTCACAATTGTCGCAGCGGCTTTGTCACAGTTATTCACCGTCGCAACTACAGAGGGACTTCTCCATGGTCTTGCAATGGATGATGGCACACAGGAGGTTTGCAATCAATATGCAGACGATATGTTCCTCTTTCTAGTCGCTAATGCTCAGAATCTTGCAGCTGCCAAATTGCTCTTAGACACTTTTTCACTGGCTTCTGGTGTCCTTGTAGAGTGGTAGAAGTGTACAACTCTATGGACATTGGATACTCCGACTCTGGCGTGTGTTCATGATTATCCATGGAAATTACTTGCGCATGGACAGGCCATCAAGTTATTGGGGATTCCTGTTGGCATCCATGTTACTATGGGAGCTGCATGGAAGGAGATCGTTAATGGTTTGGAGAAGCACTTGTTCTGGTGGTCCACCGCAAAGTTGTCTCTTGCGGGTCGCATTACAGTGGCCAAGTCAGTCCTTAGTAATACCCATGTTTATATGGCATCCATACTGCTAGCCCCGCAGAACAAAGTACGTGAGCTCATTGCAATAGTTTGGAACTTTATATGGGCAGGTACTGAGGAAGGTGTTGTAATTAAGGTGGCGTGGTCGAAGTGCATCATTTCGAAATGGGCAGGTGGTTTGGGTATGATGGACTTTTTACTGCAGAGCAAAGTCCTTATTTTGAAGTTCATTTGGAGACTCTTGAATGGTGAAGATGATTCTCCTGGTTTACGCCTTCTTAAACAAGCTCTTGGTCACTGTATCCCTCTAGGCAAAAAGGCTATTAAACCAGTCCTACCTTGGGCATTATTTCAGACTCTGCAGCCTTTTCCAAGTGCTTCTCCATTT
The DNA here is from genome assembly GCA_021234155.1 of Isoetes taiwanensis. Classification (NCBI taxonomy): domain Eukaryota; kingdom Viridiplantae; phylum Streptophyta; class Lycopodiopsida; order Isoetales; family Isoetaceae; genus Isoetes; species Isoetes taiwanensis. The sequence goes on along the minus strand of JAJEKV010000036.1, from coordinate 1,672,404 downwards.
TTGCGTGGCTTGTTGACAGCATGGGAGACAGTCAAACATCTTTTCTGGCCATGCCCCTCTATCCACACCCTATTGGAGACTCCATGGTGATGAGCACCACTGCCTCCAAACCCCTCAGCACCTCCACTGGCAGCATAAGGGTGGATTCTAGCAGGCGTCGTCTCTATTCAAGCATGGTATGAAGCGGGTCGCCTACTATTTTGGCCTGAATTTCAGGCAAAGATCCTGCTCTCTCGTTGGGATGTGTCTCTATAGGAGAAGGTCGCAGAAAATTTGCCTCTTGTAGTGCAAGTTGGTGTTGCTGAAAGAGTGTCATGAACTATCATGAAAATATTCACAAAGGCAAGCACTTTGTCAGATCAGTATATCGCCTTCTTTTAGCACCATAGCCTCTCCAGTTGCCAGATGGGTGGCACCTACAGTTCCACAGTGCACTTTGTGTGGTACATGGCGATGGCTTTGGGATAGGTTGCTCCACTCTAAAGTCTCTGTACGATGGTGCCAGATTATCCACAGGTGCCTGCGCATTAATGCCTTTCGACATCGCTATGATCCCGCATATCTGCAGCATACCCGCTCTGCCTTTCAGCCGTTGAGACTCTTGAGCAGTGTCTCTTTGATTGTCCAGAGGTTCAACCAGTGTGGTCTTGGCTACAAGGCTTATTTAACAGTACATTGGACTGTCGATGCATCCTCTTGGCGTCCTATCCTAATTCATGGCCCTCAGCTAAATAGAGGGCATTCCATCTTGGTTCTGGTTGGCTCCTATGGTCGATATGGGAGCGTCGCAGACACCACATTTTCCAAGGCATTTATTCATCTGCACATGGTGTTATTACGGTGGCCCAGAAAAAGTACAAACAACCTATGAGTACTCCTCTCTTGATTCAGAAATGATGGAATACATCTGGATTCAGTATCTTCAAATTGATTCTTATCGTTAGTCTCCCTTTTTGGAGTAAGCATATTGTGCTCCAGGCTCGTGCTCCTATGGCATCTTTTTTGTGCTTACACAGTTAGATGAGACATGTAAATTTTATACTTTTTATCTGATTAATAAACTTTTTAGCTTTCGTCCGTTAAAAAAAAAAAAAAAAGGTTCATATGAATGAATCGTATACCATTGAGTTTAATTATCATTTCTTTTCACCCATCATATGCAACCTAGGGAACAATAATCATCTTGCTTTATTCTGTGAATGTTCTCAGTGCATATAACCGTAGCTCGTGATCTTCTGTGATTATGCAAGTATAATTCAACCATGTTCTATAAATATGTGATGACTTCAAACTAATATTCCAACGTTCTTCCTTCATCACATATTCTTGTAAAATTCAGGCAATCTCCGAATTGATTAAATTTGCTTTCATTAAGAGCTTTTGTACATACATCTGCAACTCGTTCAATTGTGCTTATGTATTTCATTTCAATGTATCCCTTTGCAGCAAGATCTCTGATAAAATGAATATTTAACTCAATGTCTTTGGTTCTTTCATGCTCAACTGGATTCTTTACAATGGTAATACAACTTTGGCTATCAGTCATGATTATTATCGACCTTTTCCATATATAACTTAACTCATCCATCAACCTTCTCAACCAAGTGATTTCCTTAGCAACAAAGAGCTTCTGCAGATGACATAGCAATTTCACTCTATTTTTCACATCTCCAAGCCCCCTCCAAGTTATTGCACCATCTCCTAAATATATCACATAACTAGATGTGGACTTCCTTGTGCTTAGATTACCTCCCTACTCTGCATCACTGTAGGATTGGTTTAGATCTTCTGAATTAAAAGTAATTCCATGATTTTTTGTACCCTTTAAGTACCTCAGTACCTTTTTTGCAGCAAGTCAATGATCTTTGCTGGAATTATAGTTTCTTCTACTCAGCATATTGACAATATATTCAATGTCTGGTTGAGTGTTGTTTGCTAAATAGAGTAGGCATCTTACTAATGCTCTATAAGGTACCTTTTCTAATTCTGCTCTCTCTTATTTCTGATACTGGATCTTCTGTTGTTAATTTATGAGCAGGTACAATAGGGGTTTTTATAAACTTTGCATCTTCACATCTGAATCTTTTGAGCATATTATCTATATGCCTGCTTTGCTTCATCTAGAGAAACTTTTTTTTATCTATCCCTTTCAACTTCAATTCCTAAGAATTGTTTTAGTTCCCCTAAATCCGACATTTGAAACCTTGCTTTTAACAAATCTTTGCAATGATTCATGCATTTAACACTGTTTGCTGCTATGATACAATCGTGTAAAATGCATTATTTGTCATGATCTTGGTACATGTATAAATTTCCATTATTCCTTAGCTTCTCAAAGAGCCTATAACTTAGGATCCGTGCAAATCTACCACAAGACAACGTTTCCATGAGAAAAACAAGCGTTAAAAAAATTGACGAGGCATATTGGTGTTCAAGAAAAACATGCAAAATGTAGATGGACTATCTATAACACATATAAATGCATCATGAACTAAACATATCACACTCAGATAGCAAAAACTAATGCAACATGAAATATGAAATAGAAAGCAGTCATCCATGTCATAACATACATGCTCGAAATAATACGCCTGACAAACCATAAAGAATGCTCATGCATAACCCCGTGCTCGACATCATGCCTAAAGTACATAACCTAGTTATGTACATGTCTACCATATGTTATAGTTTCCATGAGAAAACAAGCAATTTGGAGTTTTAAAATTATGCATCATGCCAAAACTTGAAATTTATAAAATTAGAAAACCAAACCATATAGAACCAAAAAACGACCAACATCAGCCCTGCTAAACAGATGAAAAAGGCTAGTTCCAGCAATGAACACTCTGGCAGAAAAACAAACTAACTTAAGAAAATAACACGAACATAAACCACGTAATGTGAGAATCTAAAATGAATAAGGGGAAGGGGGAAGGCGTTCTTCAAACCCAAACTAGTAAACCAACAAGGCAAATCAAGAACTATACAAGCCCAAACTGACAAACCAAAAAGCAAACCATGAACTATACAAGCAACAGAGAAGAAAACATATCAATCTAGAACTAGAGAAAACTACCACAAACAGCAAACTAACATCCATAAAAACATATATAATCAAGCAGATAAACTAAGGGGCCAAAGCCCAATATGGTCCTAGGATAAAAAGAATCAACAAAGTCCATGGGTATGGCAAAGTGGAAAAAGAAGAAGAAGAAGAAGAGATTTTAACGTCACGCCAGAAGGCAGCGTCCTATCGGACATGTGACACTTTACAACACACCCAGATGGGTCCTGCCCCCACCACTTTACATTGCATATCCATCGGAATGGGAAATAATGCATAATAATCATCTTAAAAACTTTCCAAAACTGATATAGAACATTAAAACCAACAACCTGCATCATGCAAAGTCAAAAGAGGGAATCTTGATTCTTTATGCAAGCTCTGCAATACTCAAACTGAAACTATCCCGCACATTTTTAATTGTTCTTCTATCCAACTGTTGTGAAATTGGCTTTATGCCTATTTAAAAACAAGAGATTATGCTATGAGAAATAACAGATCACCAAAGTTTTATATATGAGAATTCTAGATTCATATACACACTTAAGCAAAGTACTATCTAGTTCATTTGGCTTCATAGAAATAGAGTTTGCATATGTAAGTGTAGAGTCAGTATAGGTGGGATGAAGGTTGCCCCACAAAATGAAATTGCTATGGCCCATAAAAAAACCGAGGGTGATAGCTTTGACACTAGTTGGAATACTATTGGTTCCCTTTTTTTTTTGCTTTTTTTTTTTGTGTGAGTGAGAGAGAGAGAGAGATAGATAGATAGATAGATATAGATAGATAGAATTTTAACGTCACGCCACTAGGCGACATCCAACTGGTCACGCCACTAGGCGGCATCCAACTGGACATGTGACCACACACCATGCTACATTGCTCAGCTGGGCCCTGTCCCCAACCACTTTACATTGCGTCTGTGGGTTTTGACACCCAACAGTTCAGAGTGCGATTCTGGGCAGTCTCGAACTCGAGACCTATAGTTACAAGAACTAGTGTGTTACCACTAGACCAAACACCCAGACGCAGAGAGAGAGAGAGAGAGAGAGAGAGAGAGAGAGAGAGAGAGAGAGAGAGAGAGAGAGAGAGAGAGAGAGAGAGAGAGAGAGAGAGAGAGAGAGAGAGAGAGAGAGAGAGAGAGAGAGAGAGAGAGAGAGAGAGAGAGAGAGAGAGATGTATTTTTTACGTCGTAGCACAAGTCAGCATCCTTTAGGACATACGACGCTCCCTCTTCAAGGAGCACCACCCCCTACAAGGATACGGGGGCCAAAGGTCCTAGGGATGCCAAGATCCTAGTGAGGTTCAACACCACGAGACCTCAATGTGGGGGAGAGAGAGAGAGAGGAGAGAGGGGGAGAGAGAGAGAGAGAGAGAGAGAGAGAGAGAGAGAGAGAGAGAGAGAGAGAGAGAGAGAGAGAGAGAGAGAGAGAGAGAGAGAGAGAGAGAGAGAGAGAGAGAGAGAGAGAGAGAGAGAGAGAGAGAGAGAGAGAGAGAGAGAGAGAGAGAGAGAGAGAGAGAGAGAGAGAGGAAATTTTCTCATTTTATATGAAATAAAAAGTATAATGCTTCACACCACACATAGAGAATTACTACAGGAGTAATTTCAACATCTACGTCCTCTATGTGCAAAAACTATTATCTGCTCTAAAAAATGATATATATTAAGTGCATAAATCCTCCAACTTGATAACCAGAGTGTACAATAAGATGCTAGAAAAACAAGCTCCTGAATAATCCATCTAATCTTGGACCTCCAGAATAAAATATTCAGAAACAATGAGGGATGAAAGAAGTACAGTGACCTTGCTCACTCCTAAAATCTACATAACATAGGCATTATAAAAAAAGGCATGGAATTCTAAGCAATTCAACATAGTAGTATTCAAGTGATCCAAATTGAATTTAAATGGAACCTGGTATTTGGCGTATCAGTACCACAAATAACACACAAGCCTTAACAATTGAGTAGCTATTCAAGCATAGCAGTTCTTGAAATAGCACCTACGTGATGCTTAGAAATCTTTTCAAGCTTCAGTACTTGAATAGCCAAGCATTTTCTGCCCTGCCATACAACCTGTCATTCAATATATCAATGCTTCCAAAATTATTTCAAAATACCTCCTGCCATACATGAACATATCTGATCATCCATTGTAAATCTTGAGCTTTCTTGCTAGTAAGAAAGAGCGGGAGAAAGAAACAAGGGACGAAAATAGTCAACAATTTTCAGAGCTCTGTATAAAAATGAGGACTACTAGATTTTACAAGGCTAAAAAACCTCTCTTTTCAAGAACTCACAATATTCCGTTCCACCTTATTAGCATATGTGTTGTTTCAGTGTTATATTTTGCAAGAAAGATTATAATGCCAAGAGCATCAGAATGAAATACCACATTAGTGGTTTACCTGTGAGATCAAGAACCCGCCCTAAAGATGGTTCCAAGAAAGCGTCTGATGAAAGATGCAGACCCAAAAAGTTGTTTTCCTTATTCCTACTAGCCGTTAGCTTGCCTCTAACCAAATCTAAGGTAATGGTTCTAAGGTTTAAATACTTGGTCAAATAATATGGAGCCAAGTTCCTTCGATCCAAACTAGAAACATGCGTAACAATCGAGCAACTCAATGGCATGTCAATTCTCTATAATTCGATGTCGCTTAAATTTACTACAAGAAGAAGCTAACATTTCTCATTCATACATATTCAGAAGTTGAATTCATCAGCTTGGTGAATGCCTGTACTCTTGGGGTGGAAATGAGCATTGTTCCATTGCTACAATGAAATGATCAATATCATATGAATGGTGTTCTAATCATTCCCATTGCTATAGTACTTATATGTTAACCATTGCATATTTATTGAGTTCTAAGTTGAACATTAAGTTTTTTGTAGACAAAAATTACTCTAGCTTGTATTTCCTAGACAATTATTTTCTAATTCTATCAGTTAATCCTCCAACTTTTCGTCACTTCTGTTTCACGTTTTCATTTCTTTTTTTGGAAGAGAGAAGATTTTCTCTAATCATAAAAGACAGATACAACTAGGCTAATGGGTAAATGTCTCATTGCCATATATAGACATCATCACCTTGAGCACCACAAGAAGTTGAGGCTCATAAATAATAAAGGGCAAAGCAATCGATAGCAGAAGCTAAAAGCCAAGGTAAATGGTATTCAATCCAAACCAATATATTACGATCAGGTAGGAAGGACACAAAAAAAATGATAGGCAAAAAGAGAAATTGAGTTAGAAGAGGTTGAAATCATCAGAGGTGGAGGAAGTAGGATCTCAATCAGAGGAGAAATATTATCTGAAGGAGAAGGACCAACAAGAAGTAGATACTGTAAGGGCATAATGTCATAGATTGACAAATCATCTACCACTCCTATGAATCCGAAAGAACATATTTGGAATGAGCATTTGATAACAATGCAACATAACCATTTTCATTTTATTTTGGAGTTCATCCAAACTAGTAATGGTGCATGCTCTTTTGTTAATATACAACCACTACTATGAATGCGAAGGAATATATTTGGAATGAGCATTCATTTTGAGACTCATCCAAAACTAGTAACAGTGCCTGACGTTGCCGAGCATAAGTACGATTGCAAAGAACAATGAGGTTATAGATGTAGTTCCAACAGAAATAGCAAAAAATGTGCACCAAATGATTTGTATATATATATTGAAATAGCCAAAGCGATTTGTAACAGAATCTAAAAGCAAGGTAGATAGTATTCAAGTCAAACCAAATGATCACAACAGGAAGAACATAATAAAAATGATTGGCAAAAAGAGAAATTGAATTAGAAGAGGTTGAATTTATCACAGGTGGAGGATGGAGGATCTCAACAAGAGGATAAATATTATCTAGAGGAGAAGGACCAATAAGAGGAAGTTGTTACAGGGGCAGAATATCATAATTCAACAAATGATCTTGGTTGTTACCCGAAGTGGTAAGGAAGGAAGGAAGGTATTTTTATCGTCCACGGAGACCAATCGGTCTATGGGACCCAATACAAAAGCGCAGCAAGTGGATTACTACCCGGATTAAAAAACCCCCGCCCCGAAGGGTTTTCGAGGGAAAAACCGTGGCAGCAATCAGCCTGCTGACAAACTGTTCTAATATACAAAATGCAAAAACACACAAATATACACACTCATGCACCGCCCCCATAGTGCCTGATCAGCGGGCAACCAGGCGGGGGCAAAGATGAGCTCGCAGATCTAGTACCTTTTGAATGTACGACCCCAGAGCACGTACTGACGGCGTGTTCATCAGCAAATGTAGGGGCAAGTCCGGCCGTACTAAGGGAGCGTGTCCGCCGGATCGGTGATCTTTGGGCAACTCGGAAAGTGTGAGACTCATCCTCAATGGCACCCGTTTGGCAAAGACTGGCGAGCTCTGGCCCGGGGCTCCCCAATCCACTGCCCCGCCTCGATCGCGAAGATGGTGGGCACTGTGCGAATGGAAGCAATGAGTCTGCGCTTTTTTTCCCGAAGGGCATTTGGGAACGAGTAGAGCTGCGGGCCCCGGGCTAACACGGGTTGATGTGCTCCTTGTAATGGGCGTTTTTGGCCTGCTCTAGAGCCCGGGGTCCCCGAGCTTGCGAAGGAAGCATCGTCCCGTACTCCGCGCAGCTGTCATGATCGGCCTGTGGTCCACTCGGCGACGCACTGTGCTCCTGCACATTCCATCTGCCATAATGCGATCTCTCTTACCCCTCCAACGGGGCCACGAGAAAGCTGCTTTGGGCCCATTGCCCTGGCCGTAAGCCGGTCGCGGGGAGCCGAGCATCACCCATATTAACCACTTTTCGAAAATAGGCGGCGTGTCTATCAAGGGCTGCCCGGCGGCGCAAGAATCGATTTCCTGCAGCGAGAATCGATAGGGGACTGAAGTTTTCACCCCAAGTGCCCGTGCCAAAAATGCCTTTCGCACCTGCTCCAAGTCATTCCAGTGTCGCCAAAGAGACGGCAGGGCCCCAAACTCGACCGACCCGATGAAGGGACGGGCTCGACCGGTGCCCAAACAGATGTGACTGATGGCCCCAATCATAGAGCTCTGCCGGTGATTTGTTGTTCAGATGGCATAAAGCGCTTTCCAGCTTCTTTGTCACCCATAGCCGGATGGACACCTCCCAACAGAGCGAGGAGGAGAACTCCACCCCTAGGTACTTGTAGGTGGGCGTGACCTCTACAGGCTGTCCCCGATATGTGAGTGCAGGAGGCGTGGGGTGGCGTGAAGAGGATATGAGAACCACCCTGGTCTTGGCCAGATTCACGCGCATGTAAGGCCATAAGCCCATTAGGAGGGAAACATTAGCCCATTCAGGAGGAAACAATATAAGCAAATGAGACTGATCTCAAGAGCCTTTGATAACCATGCAATATGGCTATTTTCATTTTATTTTGGAACTAGTACAATGCTCGGTGTTGCAGGGCATAAGTATGATTGCAAGGAAAAATGAGGTTGTAGATGTAGTTCCAACAGATATAGCAAAAAATGTGCACCAATGATTTTTATGAACTTATGTCTTGAAATAACTAAAGCAATCTGTAGCAGAAGCTAAAACCAAGGTAGATAGTATTAAACCAAATAAAAAATTATGATCACGACAGGAAGAATACAACAAAAATGATAGACAAAAAGAGGAATTGAGTTAGAAGACGTTAAAATTATCAGAGATGGAGGAAGGAGGATCTCAATAGGAGGATAAATATTATTTGGAGGAGGAGGACCAACAAGAGGGAGCTATTGCTAGGACAGAATATCATAGAATTGATTGTTACCTGAAGTGTTAAGGCCATTGGTGCCCCAAGGTAAAGCCCATTTAGGAGAGAAACATTAGCCCATTCAGGAGGGAAAACCATATAACCAAATGAGATTGATCTTAAGAGCCAACTCAACACCCAAATCAAAAACCTGTTCTTGGAAGTTTGCAAATTGCTCTTTTGTTAACATATTGCCACTACTATGAATCCGAAGGAACATATTTGGAATGGGACATGATAACCATGAAACATAACCATTTTCATATTTTATTTTGGGACTCATCCAAAATTCCGAGGTAGCTCCATAGCAATGGAGTAGACCAAGGTCGAAGCACTGTCAGAGAATATCTTCAAGAGACAACTTGCAATTGTGATTGATCATGAGGGAGGTCAACAACTCTATAAGACAAAAAATCTTCTAAAGTTAGAAACATCTCATTATGAGAAAAGAATCCATAATCTCCTATAAAAGCACAAATAGTGATGACCGATGGATGCGGCTTCTTGGCGCCTGTGGCTAAGGCAGCGGCGACAAGGAGAGGCCACCCTCTTCCTTACCCTTCTAGCACTGCATCACATTGAGTCCTGATGTCGTTCCAAAAAAGGTTTTCTTGACAGGATTGTGATGCCCATTCCTATTGGAGCAGCGACCCTTACCATTTGTTGGTCTTAATTCAAGTGCTCCAATTCTCGCTCTGTCATTTTCCGTTCTTCTTGGGGGTCTACATCGATGAAGTGTTCGTCCTCATCTTCGTCATCCTACTCTTCCTCGAAAAGGTCTTCATAGTCCAAAAGCATCTGCTCTTCACCCCTGGAAGCTAAGGGTTCAACATTGATTGGCTGTATGGACTGTTCACCTATGATGTTTTGGACTCTATAAGATAGGAATATGGCTAATGCAGCATTGTACAAAAAATACCTCATCCTCCTGACAGTCATTGTCATGTAGTCCGACATGCGTGAGGCTCTATCATATAATCTTGGCAATGTTGGGCACATGACTCAGAGCTGTCTGGAGAGAGTCCATTGGTACAAAATATTCTATGCAAGGGGGCAATTGACATATACTAGGACCTACTTTCTGTTGGAATTCTAGCAGAATAGGCTGGTAGAATGAAGTTATAGCTATGGTTGCTTGGACATCAATTTCCTTCTGGAAAAGACTATAGACTAGGTTGATGTCCACTTGCGATACATGAACTAAGGCGATGTACCATTCGATGAAAGAGCTGGTGGCCATGTTGAACTTGTAGCTGGGACTATGAAACGATGAGTGAAGTGCCTCAGACTTGAAAAATTGGCTTGGGAGCTGAGAGCAAAGTTGTAAGCCTGTACTAGGGTTATGCTTCTATTTATAGCGAAACCCTAATTCTGGAATTATAGGGTTTGGACAACTTTTGTATTTTGTAGAACTATATGGTATTCCTAGGCTAATTGAATTTCATAAACATGCTCTAGACAATCTAAGGGTACCAATGCAATAATGACTTGTCTAGCTCAAGTTATTAAGTTGCAAATTTTTGGTTACTCCTGAGTTGCGCCTGGAGGCATTTTGGGAAGGCTAAAAAAGTCCCTGATGTAAATTTGGAGTAATCGAGTTTTTCCAAGGGCAAAATGAAACCAAAATGGGAAAATAATGGCACAATCCTATTCTACTCCTCTTAATTAGCCTAGATATATATTTTCCTTTAAAAAAATCAACATCAAACTATAAAAACATATCAGTTACTCATGAGTTGTGCCAAAAGGCATTTTGGCCTTCCTAAAAGTGGTCCTGGTGCAGCACTGGAGCAATTACCCAAACTTGCTTATATTTTCATTATTTGGAAATAAAACAGATTACAAGGTAATATATTACACCAAATAAGACAATTATATATTTAAATTTTGCACTTTATATTAGTGCAAACAGAGGCAGATCGCCATAGCCTGAGGCAATATCTTGACGCTTGCTTCATCAGCAAGCTTTGGGATGCCAACGCCCTTGAACAGGTCAAGACAACACACTACCATCGCCACATAAATCCCACATTGGAACGAGGCCCGCAATGGTACCTGCGCACCCACTTGCCCATGAAAAGATGCAGATTCATTGCCTCCATTCGCACAGGGGCACATCATCTTCGAATTGAGACAGGCCGATGGATTGGTGAGCCACGTCAGGACAGGCTCTGTCAATGTTGCCAAATGGGAGTCATTGAGGATGAATCTCATACCCTTCAAAGTTGCCCAGCATATGATCAAATCCGGACGCGCTATGCTAAATTGGTCAGGCCTGGCCAGCCGCTACATGTGACATTGAGCACGGCCTCCGTACGGGTGCTAGGATCATACCTTCAGGAGGTCATGGACATGCGAGATCAGCTATGTCCTCGGGCACGCGCTTGACATGTACATACACATTTATTTCATGATGATGTATACTTGTACAGTTTGACAACATTCTTATTACTGCCATGGTTTTTCCCTCGAAAACCCTTTGGGGCGAGGGTTTTTTAACCCCGACAGTAATAAGTTTGCTGCACTCCTTCTGGGTCCCATAGGCCGATTGGTCTTAGTGGACGATAAAAGACTATTCTTATTCTTATTCTTATTCTTATTCTTATTAACAAAAAGTCTTTTATACAAGGATTAGAATTCTATACAGAATGTACAAAAATGTTTCATGACTTAATATCTACCTATGTAATGAAACGTGCCAAGTGCATGTCGCTTGGCATGCAAGTACCCGTCTCGCATGCAAGGTGCATGCTAAAGTATCCTCGAAGTGCTAAACCGCTTCCATTTCAGCTGCCTCCTGTAGTGCCAGCAACATGTCGTTCGTCACTCGCTTTGTCTTATCGAACTCCAATGGTTCCGAACAAAACTGGCAAACTTTGTTTTTGGGATTAGAAAACACTGGCTACGCTAATAATGGCGAATCTCCTTCAAAGCTTAGGAGTATGATGAGTTCCTCCCGTGCTTTGCCGGCTTTCTAAGCGGTTCCAGCTCTTCTGGTGGCTCTTTCAGGGGGTCTTCCTCAGTGTACTTCGATTTATAGTAGTCATAGTACTTCTTGTAAGCGTTGTATATCTGCATGTATTGCTTGTGTATCATCATCTTCTTTTTGTACACCCTATCTTCGTTCAATCCTTTGCCGTCTTGATTCCCTTCTTTCTATTCGGTTGTGGCCATACTGGGTAAGGTGGTGGTGGCAGTAGCTCCTCTCGTGCTGACTCGAGAGGTCGGTTTCGTCAGAGCTTCTAGTAGAAACGAGCTTCTTGGGCACTTGCGATCCTTCTATTTCCAAAAGAAGGTTCTTCTGGAGCTTGTACATGGAATCAAACTTTGAATCAGTTGAGTCGGATGACGAGGGTGAGCCGTCTTCCGTGTCCCATTTTGCTATAATAATGTTGGGGTTTCCCTTCTTCGTCCTCCTCATATTCTTAGGGGCTGCTCCAGTGCTTTTCCCTTCTTCTTCTTGAGCTTCTTCTCCGCCTTCCGCTTCTTTTGGAGCTCTTCCTTTCTGGCCTTCTCAAGCTTCCTCAATGCTCATAACTCGTTACGTAGCTTTCAAGCTCACCTCTCTTCTTCATCAACTTCTTCTTCTCAACCTTCGACTCTTCAGTTTTCTCTTCTTCACCTGAAGTCGATCCCTCCTCGATTTCCTCCACAACTTCCTCCTCCTTGATTTGTTCCTCTTCTTCCTCTTGGGACTCTTCCTTCTCATGGGTTTCTTCTTCTTCATGGATTTCTTCTTCATTTCCTCCTTGGCCTTCTGCTCGGCTGCAAGAACTGGGCGCTCTTCTTTTGCTCTTTCAAAGGCATTCTAGTGGTCTGTTTAATGTGGCCCTCCGGGTTCCCATGAGGTGAGGGAAGGCTCCGGCGTAAAGTGGATTCTGATACGGGTGCCTAAAAATTGGCTCTAGAGTAATGGTCTAATTTGGCCAAGGAAATTTTTATCTTCCTTAAAAACTTTTTTTCAATTTTCTTCTAACTACGTAGCTGTTATCTAACTACTTATTCTAGGGATTTATCACTCCCTAGCTTATGTGAAAAAAAATTCTTCTCATTTTTTCGAGGTCATAGTTTGAAATTCTTCCAAAACTTCAAGTTCTGATGGGTTAGTTCTTCTACTAGGGTGAATGGCCAGTGCTCTGATCTTGGTCTATCAAGATCATTGCTCTGATACCATTGTGATGTCCCCCTAACCTATACGCAATGAAGATCCCCTCCTGCCAACCCTGCAGATCAACAAGAGGGCATCCACGCAGCATCAACTACTGGTGGTGCTCCAGACTTAATGCAGAAGAAGGATGTGTCTTTCCCATCTTCCCGGGCGCCGATCTCACTATAGAAGTGTGTAAACAATTGCATAAGCAACATACATCATAATCAATATATATGCTCACCACGAAGGGTGGGGCACCATCAACAACATGGCATCATCATTATAATACAACATCATCATATCATCACATGAAAGTCCTAACCCAAGCTCAGACTCTGTGAGGTAGGACTGATGGTCTGGGCCACAAGATAACAACAGACGGAAGTTGTAACGATAGACTTGTGTTCACTCCATCTGCCCCTCATGTGCATACTTTGCAGATAGATCGAAAAGCTTTGGGTCTTAATTGTAGGCTGCCGGAGATGTAACCATAAGGCTACCGAAGGTTGCATCTCCTGTGGTCCGATGAGGCAAGCAGGCTGTTCCTTCCAAGAGGTATCTTGGTGTAGCAGGTAGCTAGAGAGACAAGGTCGCCCTCGCTCGTACTCAACCTAATCTCACCGAGGTAACGCATCACCTAGAAGGGGTTAAACCCTTACCTTGCAAACACGCAATGACAAGATATTAGGCCTCGCTTGCTATGGACCCCTAGCAAACAAGCACACCTTGCATCCCTCTGCAATTAGAACATATCAACTAGAATCATACTAGAGTATCATACCATGATCATCTAACATCATAATATAACAACAATTCTAATACATCATATCTACCCTAAAGAATACAAGGGTCAGTCTTCTCTGGTTAGTCTGGTTTAGGGTTAATGGACTATGAGCAATTAACACTAAAACAGAGATGCTCCCTAGTTCAAATCCTACTACTAAACTAGGATTAACAACCTAAACTAGACGAACCTGCTTCTTCACCCAACTCTATACTGTAACTCCCCGACATGGCATTCTCCACGAAATACGAAGGCGCTGGGCCAGCGCCTTAGATATGTGAGCTCTATTCGAGCTCTGAGACTGCTTTCTACTCTCCAAAGCCCAAAATGAGCAACTGAAGCACCTGAACTTGCTTCTGGCCCAAAATCTAAAAGGTTTTAGGGTTTAAGTTCTCTCCTTTATATGGGCCTCGAAATTGGGGCCTTGGTCTGTGATTCAGCCACTTGGTCCAATGATGGTTTGCCACATGGCAAATGGGGGCACTAGCACTTGGGGTGGGGTGCTCTCCCCTTGACATATGTCACACATGCAATGGAGCATGTGCCACACATGTGGAGTGTTAATGGCTCACACTTAACATGTTATGTTAGAATAACATGTTGGGTGTTTGCGACTAAGGGAAAATTATGTGACCCACATAACATATCTAATGGCCTAGATATATCTAATGCACCACAAACGATCATAAATGCTGAAATATCTAGAATATCTATTAGATAGGAGTTGAGATATATCTTACTACTCATGGTGTGGATGTACCTAATGCACCACAAATGTGGTCATAACGCATTCTAAACGAATGGATGCTAACACTAACCGCGATAGATGAATTGTCGCATGATAAAAGATAATGACATTTTATTTTTAACATGTTTCATATATCTAACTAAATATAAGATTACTAGAAAAAAAAAAAATTTGGAATTATCTACGTATATTGAATGCTACTAGAAAAAAAAAATTTGGAATTATCTACGTATATTGAATGCTTTTTCCGGGTCTTTTTTTTTTTTTTCCGGGAATACCCGTATTTCCCTGGCGCCACAGCCATCGTGCTCCTTTTTCTTCTGCTTCATCATTTGCTTTCATTTATGTTGTTTATGGCAGTCCATATTGGTTTAGGGCAAAATTGCTTCAGCTAGAGTTAGATTTGCAGACTCGTGAACCCAGTTAGCCAAGCCAGAACTGGACAGGCCGTGGCTTTTTGCAGAAGCCAAAGAAAAATGAGAACGAAGCCATGGTTTGCTGGGTCGTGGCATAAGGAGCTTCTCTTCCAGGTTAGTTCTTATCCCCTTTTGTTTGGCTGTCTCTGGTCTGTGCCTTGCATCCGGTAAGAAGTCCGCATCTTATCCGGTAGCCTTCGCTCTCTTTTTTTCGATTTTTTGTGAGCTTTCCTCAAAGGCGATGGGGATGGCAGAGCAAGGTTTTTTTTTGTAGGACTAGCCTTGCAAAACCGCAGGACACCAAGTCTTAATTTGTCTGATTTGTTTTTTCTTAGTGAATTTTGCCCTTCCATAAAGATTCGATAGCTTCTGTTTCCTTTTTTAAAGATAAGGAAAGAAATTGGAAATGTGTTGCCTAGGCAAATTAGGGAAGAGTGTTCTCTGCTGGATACAGGGTTCCGCTCTTTTCTTAGGATATCTGTCATTACACAGCTATTCTGCCTTGGCAAATTAGGGAAGAGTGTTCTCTGCTGGATACAGAGTTCCGCTCTCTTCTTAGGATATCCGTCATTTAGTATATGATGGTCCCCATCCAAAATTTCCCCACTTTCAGCTTTCATATACAAAGATGATTTTCTGAATATCTCAGTGCCATATTGCATACATCCTGTATAGCATGCAAAAGCATCCAAGACTTTGTGAGACGCATCACAAACAGCTTGGAGACAAACAACGTGATCAGGCTTTCTATTATGGTCAGTAGAAGCTCCAGTTGGTGATGGCAGAACAGGTATATATGCTGAACCTATTACACCTGACAGTTAGAAAAACCATATCCATTGCAGAAACCGTTGATAACATCGCAAACTTCAGGCTCGGCTGGCCATCTTGAGTAGTTTGCCAAGCAGGTATTTATGGCTTTCACAGTCTCCCTAATACATAAATGTTGGGCCTTATCAGAAAATACTCTACACAAAACAGAGATTTCAAGTAAACTTAAAGTGAGTGTGGAAAATATGCAGTAACTTATTGTTTGAGTAAACCCTTCATGGTTCTGTACCAGATTGGCTATTGTGAAGCTGAAGAGTTCCTGAGTTTTTGAAAAAATGTCTCTACAGAGCCTTCTGATACTCATTTGCTTGCTTGAATTGGAGCAAAATTTCTATGCTGGAACCTGATTCTGGTTGGATTTGTTCAACTGCGCAAAGCTCAGGTTGCCCAAGCATGAAACTATTTTGCACCTGCTTTGAATCTCAAGCTCCGGTTGAAGAACCTGTGTAAAACGAAAAAGATCAACAAAGGAGATTGGCCGCTGCCATCTACAAACCCAGTGACATCAAATTCAGCATTTTCTTTTTTTTTCTTTTTCTTTTTTTGTCGGAATTCTAAAAATTTGCATTTGTGGATGCATTCGTGGCCCGCTAGTAACAAAGCAGCTTTCACTGCCTATTCCGCTAGGTTCAGGGAGGCACATTTCTAAAACACAAAAGTGTGAAGTGAACCAGATGGGTACTCTGCCAATGCGAACTAGGCACGAAAATGAATAATTCTCTTATTTCATGTGCAAGTTGACAGGGTAGAATATTTTGAATTTAAGAAATAATTGATGGATGCATTAAAGAGAAAACCATGAATTATTAACTGAATCAGGATAATTAGAAAAAGCATTTTTTTTGAAGTTTAAACTTCTCCATTGTTGATTTCCTTCCATTCTACAGGGCAGAGCATGTATTCCAACTAAACAGTCATCGAAACAATGGCTTTGGTGTTAATGTTTCATGCACCATCTAATACTTTTGAATGCTAAGCATAGATCACATTAGCACGTTAAAATTACATAAACCTAATACTAAAAACCGATGCCATGAACTAGATTGTCAATTGACGAATAGGGTGCACATATAAATAATATTGCTCTTCATGAGGGTCTCCCACTCCTGCATTAAGAATATATTAAGATCAAAATATCGAGAATTGAAGAAATCTAGTCTCATAGTTATGACTGCAATAAATGAGCAACCCTCATGTAGTTCTTGCCAAGATAAAAAGCTTCTGCACCATAGCAATGCATATGGAAGTCCTTTGCAGGGCAGAACACAATAAGCACATATTTTCTTGAGCGGGACAAGTTTTTACATGGGTAAACCGATGACAACCAAAGATCACAAGCAATGTCCTTTTACATTCCTACATAATAGTCAAGTTGGACTCCAAATTTGTTAATCTTCTCATTTATAAATGTAGCCAAATAATCCTTGATTTTGGGGATCCAAATCCTCCAATTGTTCATGTTTGTTGTGATGTGAAGAGAGTGGTTTGTTTTACAATTACCCTTGAGTAGGTGTTCTATTTGGTTTACATGTTTCTACATACAAATTAAACATATTTAGTACCAACCAAAATATCACATGCACTACGAATTAAACTTGTGGGTTGGACCCTACTAATGTCCGACAGTTGACAATGCATTTTCACTGAAATTGCCACTCTAGTTAGTAGTAGTAGTCATGATTTTGCAGTTGTGAAACTACAGATACTTTATTTATTGAAGTTAATGGAATCGTATTTCAAAGTCTACTTGAGAATGAGTTGGCCTAAGAGTCTTAATCAGAGAAATGTGGGACAGTTGAACACTTTGTTGTTGGCCCGATCTGCAATTTGGGAACAACAATTTTGTTCTAAAATTTTAGTGCTGGCTGTGTACGCACATGTACTCTATGCAGTTAGTTGGAGGCAATGCGTAGCTTTTGAAGGCAACCATCTCCTACATTATTTAGATGGAGTATCAAACCCTCACTTCAAATTGCTTCAAATTGCAATTTGATGCAACCTCTTTTTAGGATTCTATCTTTTTAGAATTATTTATGGTTCCTTAACAACCTGGCCACCAAGTTTTATAGCTGAGTTTAGATCTCAACCATTGGTTGCAGTGATTACCCACAATAAAAATTGAAAAGTAGCATAAACACCTAATTTATTATGCCGAATGGCCATAACACCTAGCATGTTATGGAACCTCTCCGAACCAAAATTTTATGGTAGATAAATATTGACGTCTCAAAGATAACTATCAACAGCAAAATGTTCATAGGGCGCTGGCTCCGCCAGCGCTAAATTCTTGTATAGGATATCATCCTCCAAGAAATTAAAAAATAAACAAGTTACATGCCATTGACATGGAGTTCAAACTTGAAGCACCAAAGGATATATACAACTATGAGATATGCCCTAGGATAGGGATCATATGCTTAAGGGAAGGTTATAGTCATTGCGATTGTTGACCCAGATTGAGTAATTCAAGGCTACTGCAACCGCAACCCTGAAAGGAGTACCACATATCGCAAACATATGGTGAATGACACTACATGTATATAAAGAAGACCAAACAAATACTAACCATATTATATAGGGTATTAGCAAGTACGCAGCAGCATGATTAACAGACCAGAACACTAGAATTGTCACCAACACAAACACCCAAAGAGCCACAATGTCTACCAAAGCATAACCCTTTGTACAATATAGCATAATCGAGTTAGTAGAGAGTCATTGAGAGCTAACAAATGTAAGCTCAATTTTAGAAATGGAAAAACTCACAATTTGGCGTTTGAAAGAGAAGATTGGAGTCCAAATGAGATTAAGCACAAGCTAAAAGTCACAACAAATTAGACCAAAGCTGGAGAAACAAAAAAAGTGCATTCACGAAATAACAAATGGGAACTAGGCGTACCTGGATAATATAAATTACAAGTGGAAAGGCATGTCGTTGGAAACCTGCGTTTTGTCCTTATTGTTATCAACATACTATTCATAAAGAAATAAGAAATAAGCAGCAATGGGGAGGTTTCTGTGGCTTCAAGTCTATGCTTCTGTTCATTATCCTTTATTCAGTTTTTAGTCTTGCAATAGTGCATGGTCAAGAACAAAATTACCTCCATCTTTCCATATTAACCATGACGATATTCCCATTAGTATGTACAGAATAGTCCAGATTATAGGAAATGCCTTATCCTGCCACACAAGGAAAAAAATCAGGTATACAACAATCTGTGAGGGGCCTGAATCTTTGAATTTCTTACAGGAGGAGTCCATTCTGGTTTTCTGAGCTGCTGATACCAGCCTAATAATCAACATGTTATCAAGATTAGGTCTTAACAGTAAACAAACGTGTTGACATGAAATGCATAGAAGCAAATTCTGGAGAGAAATTAAAGAAGCATTTCCTAAATGTGTAGTGTTAAGTCATGACTTATATGATCTGTTAGCATTTGCAGATTAATGACAAAAAGAACATAAATAGAAGAGCGGGAAATACTCTTGTCGCCTTTGGCGAAGTAAGAAGACGCAAATCCCAACCCTAGCGGGATGATAATCGCAATAATAAGACCCCAAACCATCTGCAAAGACAGAAGAATGAAAAATTAGATGCTCTGCTTACCGAACTTACAACAAATAACAGGAGATCCTAACTCTCTTGTTATGATCCAAGCTCAAAATGTTATGCAGAAATACCTTAACAAAAGAAGACGGACTGCCGAGAAACTCTAAAGCCGGAAGGCCTTTTCCAAGTCCAAACTTATGGGCCAATGCGATAACGATGCCATGTGTCATATAGGAGAAAATGTCATCTACGTCAAAGGCTTCTAATGGCCCTTAGATCAAGCATATCCATCAACATATTCCCCAATATGCTTCCCATTCCTTTAATCCAATGGTTCAAATATTTCCCATTTATCTTGCCAAAACAAGAAAAAGGCTGGTCCCCGCAGCCATATGATGTCAAAAATAAATAACTAGAGGGGTCTTCAACTTTATACCAAGATGTCTAAGTGAGAATCATGATAGAATAAGAGTGTGAAGTGTAAATGTTGATGAAATGAGTGTGAAGGTGGTGATGAAGTGATGTGAATGGAATATAATGAGTGAGAAAAAGCAGAAGTGAGTGTGAATATGATAGGATGATGGTGCAATGGAGATGAAGTGATTGTGCAAATGTTTGAGATCTCGCCAAAACAAGAAAATGCATGTCTTTTGCTTGATCTTCAAAAAGTTGCAACTCTGCTATGGTGGTAGAGATGAAATGCAGAGTGCTTTTCTTCTCTTGGGAATGAAAGCAAGAATAAAAAGTCTAAATGGAAGGTAGGGCTACTTATGACAGATGAAAAAGAATGGAGGAAGAGTGCACCTGCCATGGAAACACACAAACCAATTAGTCTCAGATCCTTGCAACTCTGCTATGATGGTAAAGGGCTGTTAAGGTATGAAAAAAAAAAGGAATGGGAGGCTGAATGGATGGTAGGAATATTCTAAGACAGATGAGAAAATGGAAGAAGGATGCTCCTGCATATGACACTTGGTAATCATTAGTATCAATCCTGTTCTTGAGATCATGTGTACTCTTATCTGGTCAGATCAACCTAAAACATGAAACCAATCCTATTAGAGTAATGTGCTCAAAGTCAAGCTGATCTAACTGCTGGAATAATGTGCTCAAAAGTCAAACTGATTTAACTACTTTAAACCTACTATAAATCTCTAAGCTTTTTATGTAAAAAGAGGGACAAGCAAGCATGCTGGTCCCAATACCTTTTCAGGTGCAGGATGTTGATAGGATTTGGCAGTGGCATTCCTGAAGCAACCTCTTGTAACCAATAAGAATTAGTACTTGCAGGCTCCAGCACTACAAAGGGTCCTTCCCAAATATTATCAAATTTGCCAGCTGAGTCTTCCTTTGACTTGTTCCATTTGAGAACAAGCTCTCCTTTCTTAAAGATACCTTGTATTTTGTGTGCAACCTTGAATGCAGCCAGATCTTTGGCCTTTTTCAGCAAATTAGTGTTCTCAGCTTCCATTCTGTACTCATCTAAATGTAACAGGGCGTCCAATCTTTCCTGTAAGACATGTTCAAAAGGTAAGCACAATTTATGAGCTAATCTCAAGGAAGGTAACTCAAGTTCTACTGGTAGAACTGCTTCTATGCCATAGACCAAATTGAATGGTGTATGATTTGTAGCTGTTTTGATAGTGACTCTATAGGCCCAAAGTGCATCCACTATTTTGATATGCCAATCCTTTTTGTTAATCTCAACTGTCTTCTGCAAGATATTTTTCAACACTTTGTTAGTAGCTTCAGCTTGTCCATTACCCTGAGGATAATATGAAGAACTTTTGGTGTGCTTGACCTTCAAAATGCTCAACAAATTAGCAATGACTTCGTTAACAAAGGGGGTACCTCTATCAGAATGTATCTGGAAAGGAACACCAAATCTGGAGCAAACAAATTCATGTAAAAACCTTGCAGTTGTGAAGGCATTAGCTTGCCTCAAAGGTATAGCCTCTGCCCACTTAGTAAAATAATCTGTGGCCACAATAATATGCTGATGTTGACCTGCAGAAGAAGGATTAATGGGACCAGTATAATCTAGTCCCCAAATTTGAAAGGGTCCTGGAGATATAATAGGATTCAAGGCAGCTGGCAATAAAATTCTTTTACTAAAAATTTGACATTGATGGCAAGTTTTTATGACCTCATAACAATCTCTAAAAACAGTAGGCCAATAATATCCAGACCTGAGAATCTTTTTTGCAGTGGTATCTCCAGCAAAATGTCCTCCACAGATACCTTTATGCATCTCCCTAATAATCAAGGCAGATTCTTCTTCACTTACACACCTCAGCAAGATTCCATCCCTGTTAACTTTGCACAAGACATTGTCTATCAGCTTGAATTGTCTGCACTTGTCCTTGAGTCTTCTTCTCTGACTTGGGGTGAGGCTTGGAGAGATGACCCCATGTTGTAAAAAATCTCTAATAGGTTGCTGCCATCCTCCTTTGGCTTGATCTCCTTGAGTTACTTCTAAGTATGCTACTGCAAGTGAAGTGTCAGTAGTATTCAATTCATCTTCATGATCAAAAAATATATAAGGCAAGTAGAGGCTAGGATTTCGTGTCAAGTGTAACTCTTTTACAGAAATATCATAACTTTGCAACTTACAAGCCCACCTCTAGATTTTTGGTTTATTAGTTGCTTTACCAAATAGCAAACCCATTGGGTTCTGCTTCATGTGGACTTGAACTTGGCTTTTCAGAAGCAAATGTCCTTGTCTATTAATGAGGAAGATGAGAGCAGCAGCACTTTTCTCTATTCTGGTGTATCTTTCTTCAAGAGCAGACCATTGTTTGCTTGCAAAAACTATGGTATGCTTATCCTGCAAAATGGCTAAACCTATGGCCTTTTTAGTAACAGTGATATAAACTTCAAATGGCATGTTCAGATCTGGTTTTTTCAAAAGAGTAGCTTCACATATAGATGAAATGAGAAAGTCAAAAGCCTCTTGGCATTATGGAGTCCATGTAATGGATATGTACTTGCTTTCAGATTTAGAAAATTTACCTACCCTGGTCAACTTAGAAATGGGACTCAAGATATGAGCAAAATTGGGAATGTACATTCTAAGGAAACTTGTCATACCAATAAAGCTCTAACCTGTTTTAAATTCTTGGGAGGTGCTAGCTTTTTGAGGGCTTCAATCTTATCTTGAGCAACTTGGATACCTTGGCTGGATACTTCATGTCCTAAGAGCTGTCCCTTTGATGCAAAAAAGATACATTTTTTTGGATTTAGATTAACTCCTGAAGTCCTGCATAAAGAGCAAATTTTTGCAAGCAATTCCACATGGTTAGTAGAATGAGAACCCAAACAAAGATCATCTAAATACACCCTAAACTCTTCAGCAGACATGATTTTGAAAATAACATCCATTGCTCTTTGAAAAGTGGCTGGGGCATTCATTAGGCCAAATGGCATTCTCTTCATAGCATATGTACCCCAAGGAGTGATAAATGAAGTCTTTGGCTGATCCTCCTCTTTGATGCTGATCTGATTAAACCCTGAAAAACCATCCAAAAATGAGTACATGTCTTTCCCTGCAACAGCATATAGAATTTCCTCTAAAAAAGTTAAAGGATAACAATCTTTTATGGTGGCTTTATTCAAGTCTCGATAATCTATACAAATTCTCAATGCACCATTCTTTTTTTCCACTGGAACAATGCATGACACCCATTCAGGATTAATAATTTTCACAATAACACCTGCATCCAACATTTTATGCAACTCTTCCTTGATTAGATCTAAAAGTGAAGCATTGATCCTCCTTAACTTCTGGAAAACAGGTTTACACCCTTCTTTAATTTTAATTTCAAATTGACATATCTCTTCCTTGATACCAATGAGCTCAGAATAATCCCAAGCAAACACATCACTTCTTTCTTCAAAGAATTTGGTAATTTCCTCCTTATTTTGTGTGTCAAAGAGATCTCCCACAAACAGAGTTCTTTGCTGGCCATTTTTATTAATTATAACCTCATTGGTTGCTTCTTCTTGTGATGCATTTATAACTAATATAGGACAAAATTCCTTGGCCTCGTCCTCATCAAGATCTTCCTCTGGGATAGCTCCTTCAGATAAATAAGTCATTAAAGTGTCTCTGCACAAAGCATCAGCTTCCCAATTCTGCTCCCTTGGAATATGAGTAATTTCCCAAGAAGTAAAGTAAGCAAGCATTCCCATTAGCTGATTTCTCAAGGACTCCATGACCAGCATTCTTGGCCTGATACTCACCACTAACCTGTCTGCAAACTAACTGAGAATCTCCATAGATGTGTATGATTGAAATATCCATAGCCTTAGCTTCTTGAAGACCTACAATCAAAGCCTTGTACTCTGCTACATTAGAAGTTATTTGGGGAAAAATCCTTCCTACCTTAGCCAAGAGTTTATTGGAGGTATCCTTCAATATAGCTGCAGATGAAGCTACATTTAGTTTCTTTGAAATCCCTCCATCAAACCATAAACATCCTTCTTTTCCATTGTCAGAAGGTAGTGCACACTCTCTAATCAAAGGAATTAGATCAGTTTTCTTTGTGCCAGGGGTTGCTAGACTATAAAATCCTAGGGGCTCTTCTATAAGCATTTCTTTAATAAAGTGTACCTCTTCCTTGAAGCCATAAGAACCATCCTGGTTGTAAATTGTAGCTACTTGAGTGCCATTTGAAATGGTGCATCTCCCTTCAGACCAGATTGGCCTAGCATCAACTGTAGCCATCCACCTTCTCCCTAGCAAGAGATCATATATATCTGCATCTTCTCCTAAATCTTCAAAAGCAACAACAACAAAATTGGCAGCTACAACAATGCCTTCAGTATTAACAGGAACTTTGGTCACAATTCCAACTGGTGCTATTTTAGCATTAGAGAAGGATTTTAACAAAACAGATGACCTTTTATCTATCTCAAGCCCATATTTTTTCATAACATGATAAGGCATGATATTTAGAGGTGAGCCTCCATCCAGCAACACATTAGAAAAAGAATAACCTCCTAGAGTAGCTGAACACATAAATGCACCTGGGTCTTCTTCATTTTGAGCCAAAATAAGATTAGTGGCATTTGCAACACCTACACAAGCTACTGCCTCACTAAAAGTAGTTTGTTGCAATAACTTTTTCCTATAACCAGGTGCAATTTTTAATAGGGTAAATAGATCCACACTTACCTTGGAATTTTTCAGTAAAACATCCAACTCATCGAGATCTTGATCTCTCTTACCATACTTTTGTTGAGGAGGTGGAGCTATTTCTTGAGGAGGAGCTTCCATGACAGGGGGTAGTGGCAATATTGATTTCCTGGAATGCTCTGGGACAAATTTGTTAGGATCAGCAGGTCTATGGGTATCCCCCATGCTCCTGGTTTGTACCACCATCACTTCCTCAGTATTTGGCATCTCTGTAGCCTGCACAAAGCTTATAGAACTTGTAGATTCAACAAACCTTACATGTGGAGTTGCCTCAGGTTTCTTCTCCCTCTCTTGCTTGGCAAAATATTCTTTGACAGAGCACCTAAGGTCAGTATGACCAATCTCCTTGCAAAAAGCACAAACTGGACATTCTCTACCAAAATGACCTTTCTTTTTACATTTAGGACATATTTGCCAATAACAAATATCAGCTGGATGTGAAGTTCTATTGCAATGAATACATTCAGGATAGGTTCTACCTACCCTGCTTGCTTTGAGTTCCACAAGTTGCTTGGTCACTTCTGCTAAAGCTTCAGTTACCTTTGTCAAGTCTGCTTTGACCTCTGAAATTTGAGAATCAGCCTCTTCATCTTTGGTTTTCTTTTTTTCTTTATGCACAGCATAGATAGGAACAGAATGGTGAGGTTCATAAGGGCCATCAGTGGCATCAGGGTAAAATGGAGCATGATGAAAGCTATGGTGTTTTTCTGGTAGGATAGAAAGCATTTTAGTCAATTCAGTAGTCTTGGCAAAAACTTTGTAAATGGAATCAAAACCTTCTGCAGCTTGAATCTTAATAAGTTTTCTATGAATTTCTGGTCTAGAAGATAGGCCTTTGATGAAAGAAGACACCAAAAAACATGTGGGAACAGTAACTTGGCCTTTCTGACATCTATTCATGAAGGTGCTGAATCTTTCCTTGTACTGACTAACACTTTCACCTGCATAAATGGAGAAGTTTTGCAATTCATTAACAAGGTCCTTTGGAGCAGCAAGCTTTCCAAACCTGTCTAAAAACTTGATGACAAGGTCATCCCAAGAAGTGGTTCCCATAAGCTTCTCATAAGTCAGCCAAGCACCAGCTTCACTCTCCTCTTTAAAGCACTTTTCAAATTGTGAGAACTTGCATCCTTTCTTGAAGCCATAATCCCTGTAGTAATCTTCAAAAATCCTCAGAAAAGTATTAGCACTCATGCTGGAATCAAAAGTAGGTAATGGAATAGGCACATTCAATTCAAACTGGTAAGGCAAACTTTGAAGTAATCCAGCTGAAAAATTTGGGGGGAGAGATCTATCTCTACAGAGTTCTGAAGTCTCCTGGTCTTCCATTGGTTCTTGCTCTGCTAGAAATTTCTGTTTTGGAGCCATGAGTTCTCAAAATCCAGGTAGAATCTCGGTAGAACCTCCAAAATGATGGCGGGTTTTCCCACACCCCCATCATTCGACCTCAAAGGCAGAAATCAGGACCATTTCAGTGGCTGCTACAATGCAAAACAGAATGGATTGAACAGAAGCAAGAAATTAAGAACAAATCTGGGCCCAAAAATAATCTTCAATCTATAAGAATAAAAGAAGGAAATACAATGCAAATAGCCCTCCATGCCTCTGAAACATGGAGGGCCTCTGAATCCATGATCAAGAGAGGTCTCTGAACCCTCTCAAGAATCTTGGATCAGGGAGAGAGAGGAGGAACTCGTGTCCCTCAAAAGTTTAAATAACTTGCACCTCATAATCTTCACCCTCCATTCCAACCTCTTCATCATAACCTTCCATTTTGCCTCTTCATCTTAACCTTTGATTTATGCCCCTTCATCTTAGCCTTCTATTTTCACTTCTTTATCTTAGCCATTTAAAATAATAAACATCTCAAAGGCCCTTATAAATCTAGGCCCTTAGGTTACAAATACTCCTTCACACCCCCTCCTTTCTTATGTTGACCGGGTGCCAAAATTCCGGTCAACAGCCGATGCAGTACCAAGTGTAGTTCTTAAAGAGGATATAGTTGAAGTTGTTGAGGGGGTACAATTCTTTTCCAAAAAGGACTGAGTGACCAGAAGTTTAGATTAGTCCACTCATGTCCTGGAGAAACATTTGCAATTGCAATCATGTGTAATTGTGATCCTTTAGATGCAGTTGAATCTTTGCCACTTGGAGATGGGTGAAAGCATGCTAGGGTGTACCATCTAAAGTTCTTTTTAGGAAGTGCAAAACTACCCAGAAAAGTACCCAGCACTGGGTACTAGGAACTTGCATAAATGTCTCAATAAACAATAAGTTTGAGAGTTGATTCATTCATTTTAGTCTCTAATAGTATTGTTATCATCTACTATTATAGATTGACATGTTATTGACCTTCAATTCAAAAATTTTGGATTGATTTTAATGGGAAGGAAAAATAGAAAGTACCAGTTTTAAAAGTACCCAGTGTAGGTACTTTTGAGGGTTCCAAAAGTGGTACACCGTAGCATGCTTTCACCCAGATGAGACTGTCGGAGTTGTTATTACTCAGCTATTAACTAATTACAATTCAATGAGGCAGAGCAATGTGAGCAACAATTGTCGTGTATGCAAAGGCATGGTTGAGATTTCTACTCTGATGAGATGGCCATTAGAACATGTCCTACATCTAAATGGAAGTACATTAGTTAGGGCAAAGGTAGATAGTGAGCTTGTAGAACATTCTTTATCGATGTCTCCAGAGAATGTTCTTTTACGTAAGAAGAACTCAGCAGTTCTCAGTGACGAAAGCAATAAAACAAAAATTGAAGAGAAAAGATGAAGGAGAAATGTCTAACCCAAAGAGAAATTTGAAAAAAGCTGAATATATGTGTAACTGTTCAAAGGAGATTGTTCAAGAAACAAGGGGGAGACCTTGTTGTCCTTCTTGATGCACAGTTAAATTCTCCGTCAAAAAAATACAAAATATTAGGAAATAGTTTTGGAGCCAGACTTCCAATGATAAAAAGAATATAATGTATTCTATGTTTGGGTCTAGCATTAGAGATGCAAATACAGGTCATATGACCTATCCATTAGAGAATAGATGGGTCTGCAGAGGAGGAGTGATATGCATGATTGATTTTGCGGAGAGCACTTTCTATAGATACCATAATGAATATAGATAGATAGATAGAAATTTTAACGTCCGCGGAAACCCAATCGGGTTATGGGACCCAATCGGGTTATAGAGATGTGTTGAAGATGTTCTTGGCAAAACCCTCAACCTCAATGGTTTAGAACCTCCAGGTTACTTGAGGCAACCACTCTGAGTGAAATCCCAAGAAAAATGCTCCAACAGTGATTAAGAATAGCTTTCCCTAAAGAGAAAAAAGTGTGCCTTGCAAGAATGCATGCCAAGTGCAAACTAAAGGGATTTTACTCATGATTCTTGATTCTAGAGCTGCATAGGAGCTTGAAGGATGTTGGAAAAAAAGTCAGATAGATTTTGATAAAAGCAAGCTTGTCAAATAAGCATTTCTGACCAGGTCAATTTTTGGTCAATATCCCTGGCAGAGAGTTAAATTTTCAAACTCGATAAAGGTAGCTTCTTTTTGAGATCTGATGCTTCAATCCCTCTCTAAAATGTTTGCACACAATGTTCCAGAGTGCTCTTTGCAGAAAGATGTATATCTTTTTGGAATTTTTATTTTTTTGATAACTGCCTTTCACAGAGTATGAACAGCAGATAAATTTGGAATTGCTAGATGTTTGGACGCACCTTTTTTGCTTTTCTATGTAGTATCAATGCCTACAATGACTATGCAAATGAACTGATGAAGGTTACTTGAGCAGAATATAAGTATGGAGTTGCAATTACAGATCAATGACCCTGTGGTGCAGGCTTAAACTTTTACCAATAAATCAAGCAAACATTTTGATTACCATGAACTCATACTATAGATGCTTATATGCTATGCTTCTACTTTTTTCCTTTCTCGAAATGAGATGCAAAGGCTAAGTAATGTATAGGAATGATGTCTGTCACAAAATCAATAGGAAGCACTCATCAATTTGTCAACAAGGCTCGGATTTTCATTCAACTCAGGATCACAGAGGCAAACAATAATAATTCCAAGCTCCAAGTCTTGGGCACAGGATAAAAAAGGTATACAACACAAATTTGTCAATAATTCATGCGAAACATCATGTTTGGAATGCAGAATCAAGCTCCAGATGTATGAACCGGTCCTTCTTCAAGGTAATTGATCCATCTTTCACCTCAAAGTCCTCCCAAAAAACTTCTGAGAACAAAACCCCCTTTTAAAATTCCCCTGTTTAGCTCTGTTCTTGGCAAATTCGTGCTAGAATTTTGTTTTTTAGCTTAACTGATGCTTTTTTGGTATCATACAGGCCGATCTGACAACTCAGAGTCGTGATTGAGTGGTTGTTTCAGGCCAATTTGCCGGATCTTGGCATTTTCAAAGATTAGGGTTCTTGGCAGATTTTTTGAAATATCCCACAGGCCGGGTTCGTGAAAGAGGACCGTGGTATATAACAAAAAATAAAATCAATATTATTAATATTTGCGTGTAGTATCCACGTGGGCCTCGGTACCTCCACCGCCCCACACGCCCGAATATTCCACGTGACAGGGGGTGATTGGCTTAGGAGTCTGGGGGGGAGGAGGGGGGTAGGTAGGAAACATTTTTTGCAATATGAGGTCAGGCACGATTCCCAAGAATCCATAAATGAAGGTCCTAATAAACGAATTTTTTGAATTTCTTTTTTGCGAAAAGGATCTTTTTTTATGCTCTAGAGGTGGATCTTTTTTTGCAAAGGAGCTCTTTTGTATTTTGCCTTGAAAAAGGGATATATGGATGGTGATGTGGCATGTAGGCATGATGAGTTGGCAATGTGAGGATGACATGGCAAGTAAGGGTAATAAGGTGTCAAGCAACTTGGCTAAGAATATTTTTTCTAGTCAAAACATGAGATGATGTGGAGATGATGTGTATGACATGTGGATGTTGATGTGGAGATGTGGGTGATAATGTGGCAAGATAATATGTCACCCTTATGAACTTATACACTTTAAATTGAAGAATTTTTGCAAAGGATGGAATTTCAAAGGGGTGACACATGTTTGATGTGGCATGGCACTGAAGATGACATGTATGGTGACTTGGCCTTTTTGAATGATGTCATAGGTCAATTTAAGTACCAATGCATATAATTTGCATTTTCTAGGCAAATTTGACTCTTAATTGCTTTCCTTAGGAATTTTGCCTTGTGGCGTGACGTTAAAATCTCTTCTTCTTCTTCTTCTCACCATTTGACTTCAAGAGAGAGGAATTTGACCTTTGACCATGTGTATGACCAAGTCAAGTGGAAATTTGTGCTTCAATGGGATGGTGATGATATGGTAAGTGTGTGTATGTGGAATGTGAATGACATGTAAAGGAGAAGTTTTGACTAGAAAAAATCTTCTAGGCCAATTTGCCTTAGGAGATGAAATGTAGGCATGGAGCTTGGGGTCTCATGGGCACATTTTCATGGTAAGGGGTGTGGAAGGTTTATGATGGGAATCAAGGAATGTAGTTATGCCAAGAACTCAAATAGTAGCATCACATACCTAGAAATCTTCAAGGGGTCTTCAAATCTTCAACATTTGCTTGAATCATCTTCCATGACTTGCTTGTGTGATCTTTGTCAAATGTCCTCACCTTGATCTTCAAGTCTTCTTATCAAAGTGTGCAGAGATGCATTCTCCTTGTATATCTATGTTCAAATCAAAGTGTGAGCATGAGAGTATGAAAATGTGTCTTGCTCTTCCATGCTGCCATAGCATGGCAACAAGATGGTGCAAGAAAAGTAGTACATGGGAACACAGGTACTACGAAAACTAGAAGCAACACTATGATGGCAATTGAAGTGTTTGATAACTTTGTTAAATATATGGATGAATCAATGCCACACAAGACCAAATTGAATGGGCATGGGAACAAGTGAAGCATCTTTTGCCACCTCAATATATTCAAAAGGAGTGCTTACAAGAGGTCAACACTGTTCTAACACAAATAGGTGGACAAGCAATCTCTTAGAGTCAGCTTTTAGCAGAATCTGGGATACGCATTTCAGTGCGATAGAGAAGTACAGTTATACCTGAGCAAAGAAATGCTTTGAGAAATCAGAATAAGAAAACATCTTGTAGGACAATCTATTATCAGTGGAGAGTGTTTCCAATGGCAGGAATGTTGATCCATGGACAGGGAATAAGTGTGTATGATCATTTTTTATTAGATTTATGGGAAGATAGACTGAATTTCCATGTTAGATCCATCTTCAAATGTCTCCAAAATCTAAAGAGGTGCTACAAATGAGCAAAACAGTAGCAATGCTTTATTTGGAGTTCTTCTAAATGATGACGCACATGTTGCAACTAAACAGATGGAAAAGAATGCAAGGTTTTCTGGAAGGGAACCAATCACTTCGACAACTATAGATAAGACGTCTCACGGAGTAGTGGGGAGAAAGCTACGTCAGGAATTGTGTCTACAACTGATAATTGCTTTAGCCAAAATAAGAGTAGATGGCTATTTCAAGCATGCTCATTCTTGACAGCAAACAATGTGTTCGAGGTTGTGAAGGTTGGGTTTCTTATGGTCGATCACATACATGATGATGTGGATGGCTTCTTTGAAGTATTCTCCTCTTTATTGCAATGAGATGTTGCCACAACTGATGGAGTTATTTGCACGTACAAAAAAACCATCATCTATATCATTCTTAGTTGATGAAGTTCCAGATTAGAAATTCTTTGTAGAGACATATTTGATTTGATTTGATTTATTATCACGCCATATCAAACCCTCAGGTTCATTAGGCGACAAAAAGAAATACATATAATAAGTCCACTAAATGAGGCCTCTTGCCTCCATATCATCTGCTAGACTATTCAAGTCTAAAATCATTTTCCGATGTCCCCACCACGCTTGAAGATAAGCTCCAAGCCGCGTGGGAGGCATCGAAAGTAATAGCGTAAAGCTTCTAGACAAAGTAGCATCAATCCCAAAAGCATCACATACCTCTTCAAATCAACACGCTCTACCTCCAAGGAGTGAGACCGCAACCGAGCTTGGGAAATAAGCCTGCGTCATTTGTATCCCATCAGAGTATCAAGGTAATCTTGCTCCACATAATTAATCATAAGGTTCACCTCCCGTTTGTAATATTCCATTTTTTGTGCCAAAGGAGATGCCCATAAATGGTGGATAACTTTTTCAGAAATGAGACTACGAATCCCCAGTGTTGTATCAGGAATGTCTAAAATGTCTATCCCCCATTTGTGAAGCCAGTCTATAAGCAGCTTGTACCATCCAATATACGGTTGCCTCATTGACTCTTGAAGGGCTTGATGCGGGAGGCGATCCTCTTCAAGATGTTGGACTCTCTGCAAGTACTCAAGTGCCTGGCATAGTGCTTCTGCTTCTAATGGTAGAAAACCTGTCTCTGCAAGCAACATCTCGTAAGGTGTTTGCACTTTCACCCCAAGTTCTTCCATCAAAAATCTTTTCTGTATATTTTCAATACTCGCCCATTTCTTTTTTGATAGGCCTGGTCCCCAAACCGAACATCCGTATAGTACCACAGGTTGTACCAACATTTTAAACATAAGTTTTCGCATACTCCAATTCCTCCACAAACTCATTGTGCCATATAAAGCTCTCATTGCTCCTGCAACCCTTTTGTCAACTCCTGCATTCCATTTATAGTTGTCAGTAAACTCCACCCCAAGGTATTTATATTGATGTACTTGCTCCAAGACCTCTCCATCAAACTACATCTGAATGTTTTCTCTTTTCCCTACAACCATCACTTTTGTTTTCCCTTTATTTACTGCCATCCCTTTTTCATTACAAAAGTAACCCAAGATGTCTAGGAGCTTTTGTAACCCAGCGGCAGTTTTAGAGAAAAGAACAATGTCATCTGCATATAAAAATATTTGGATCACATATTTACCAAGCCATACTCCTGCATCATCTTCTCTCCTCATCCACTCCTCTAGTCCATCAATAAACACTCCAAAGAGTGTGGGGGTAGTGGGAAACCCTGCTTCACCCCAATATTGCTTTCTATCTTTCCGGTGCCATCCAGAGGAAAAGAAAGCTCAACTAAGACTTTATGATATAAGCATGCAACTCCTTTTTGAAGCTCTTTAGGAACTTGTAAATATTCAAGTCTTTGCTTTAGAGTGCTACGACGGATGCGGTCGAAAAGTCTACAAAACAGCAGTATAGAGCATTTTCTGTTCCCTTCGCTCCTTCTGCTAATATTTTGATCGTAAAGAGATGATCAATGGTAGAATGCCCCTTTCTAAAACCTGCTTGCCCACATGCCCGTACTTTATTCCCCTCTGCCCAACTGCTAATTTTCTTTTCCAGCACAGCCCCAAATAACTTTGCCATTACACTACTCACCAGAATGGTTCTATAATTCATGACAACATCTTTATCTCCAACCTTATGAATTGGCACAATTCAGTTAATACACCATTGTTCTGGAAAGCCTTGATGTAAAGCCATGTTAAACAAATCAGCAAGTTTTTGCATCGTTTTGCTGCCACCCCATTTTAGGAGTTCTATCGCCAGACCCATCGCATCGCGTGCCTTGCCATTAGCCATTTTTCTCAAAGACAAATATACGTCCTCTGCCGTGAACAAGTTTACAATGCTTCCTTCAACAACCTCCTGCTCTTCGCTATTTGGAACATTGTATAATTGATTAACATAATCAAATAGTTCTTGCCTTGTGAAATCACCTAATGTGGCTGTATGTATCTGCAAACGACTCCAAAACCGTTTAGGGATCGTTTTGAGGTCCTCCATTAATTGTTGCTGCCATCGTAATTCCCAATCAACTTGTTCTTGCTTTGTAAACTACTTAAATGCCTTTCTAGCCGCCTTCTTATCCAATGAGTTATAAAAATTCTCCCGTGCTTGATAACATTCTAGATCCCACCATTTCTGATTCCTTCTTGGCAATCCCCCTTTGCTGCACCCAAATATCTGTATTGCGACTGACATCACTGTATCAATAAAAAGCTTATTGTTTTTTGCAATATTGTCTGACCAGTTTACCTCATTAAGAGCATTTTCTAGACTTGTTCCATACATTCCTGCCTTGTCCGCTTGAATTCTGATGCGCAATCTCTGCTGTCTATTCTGCACTGAATGCGTAGCTTTAGTTCTCAGTGCAAATGTAAGAAGTGTGTGATCAGACATGGGATGATCAACCACCCTAAAATCATGCACTAGGCTAGCTGCATCAACTTTACCAATAAGGTAATCTATTTCACTAGAACCTTGTGCAGTAGTGCAAGTAAATCCATTAGCAAATGGAAATTTACTTGTGCCATTAAAAAGTACCATTCCAAATGTCTGACACAATTGTAACAAGAGTTTTCCCATGGCATTTTCGTCCTTATCAGGAGAGACTCTATCCCAGTCCGACGTGGACAACTCTTCCAACCATATGTCATCTAGATTGTCAGAGAAAATTTTTGCTTGCTTACCTGCTACTCTTCCATTAAAATCCCCAGACAATAGTACATGCCCTTTAAGAGCAAAACAAGCAATATCCTTTGTTAGATGCATAAATGGGTCTGTCAAACTTAAATTGTCATGATCATATATCCCCCCAGAAACTAGCGGTGCAAAATACACTGTTGCTAAATATAAAGACGAAGTTTCCCCCTTTATTTTGATCCACATGTATTGATTGTAGTCACATTCCTTAACTACGGACACGAGTTTGCAGAAACTGTTGCGCACAAAACATGCAATACCTCCATAGCCCCTGCCACTTTCAACTTTTTTATTCCAAATTGTTTTTAGTTTTGTGAAGCCTGTAAAATCAGATAAGCAAGCAGTTTCATGTTCCCAAGTTTCTACGCAGACTAACACATCAATTTGAGTTAGCATATTCTCAATTATCACCATCTTCCAAGAATTTAAGCCATGTACATTCCAAACTCCAAACCTGCGGGCAATTTCCTAGCATGGGGTTGCTTTCCCTGTTGTCTTGTCTTTGACCCAGACACGACCAGATTGTAGATAAGCATGCTTGCCTTCTGCCTTAAGTTGTTTCACTCTTCCAAGAAGAATACGAAACTCAGCTTGTTGCTTTGGGGTCAGATCATCATTCAGCCAAAAATTCTTTTCATTTTTCAAAATGCCACGATTCTGCATAACACGCTCACGGTGCTCAACAGATTTGAAGCGGATAATAATCGGTCTTGATCTTCCTTCTTGCTTTTGTCCCACACGAGTACAAGTA
The DNA here is from genome assembly GCA_021234155.1 of Isoetes taiwanensis. NCBI lineage: Eukaryota > Viridiplantae > Streptophyta > Lycopodiopsida > Isoetales > Isoetaceae > Isoetes > Isoetes taiwanensis. Next base: position 1,637,610 of record JAJEKV010000036.1, on the reverse strand, counting down.
GCAACACCTGGATCGTGTAGGAGCATGATGTCTTTGAAGGAGGACTCTACAGCTTTATTAGCATCTGTTTCCTCTTCACTTATTCCTGTGAGCTTTATGCCAGAAGGAAACCTTGCTTTGACAGGCCATTCAAAACCCTTACAATTCAAATTTTGGGTTAAAGACGTTACGATAATGCAATATAAGATGCGATTGATAGACCAAGATTGGATCCCTACCAATGGATATAAAATGTGGAGAAGAAATAAAGACGGCAAGATAATGATTCATGACGGCGAGCCTTTCACTCCCATCACTCAAGAACACCAAAGATCATGAAGCATTGATGAAGGGGCTGAGACAATCTATTGGCCATTGGCAAGACATTTTACAACAACTAACACTGAGTGTAGCAAAGAAAGATTCTTTACAGAAGGTGATTATATATTGGGAGAAAGTGGGTGAGGCCTTGCAGAACATTGATGGAGGAAGACCCTTGAAAGATAGATTTCTTCCAATTTCTAGATGGGAGAAGAGATCCCTAGAACAAGTTGAGTTGACTGTTAGTAAAGCATGATTTCATTAATTGGATAAAATAACGCAATTTTGAGAATTTTGAGCACACCTTATTTGCTCAAGCACGAATACTTTCACCTAGTACTCGACCCCAACAAACATGAGGTAATTAACAAACACATATACATACAAATTTTGTGTTATACTTGTACGTGTACATGACACTCGTATAAGCTCAATAATGGCCCTACATCGTACGCCAATAATTCACTTCAATAATTTTACTTCACTATAAAAACGGCTTCACGAGGGGGTAGAGGCCATTCATCTTCCATGGCTTCCTCGATGCCTCGTCAGAGCACATCCGCTCTTTCAAGTGTTACTTGAGCTACAAAGCGATCAGGCGAATCGCTAGAAATAGCGTTAAGCGATCCATGGCTCTTATCTAAAGGCGATGGACCGCTGGTGCTTGCGGGGAAGCTCACTCGCGTTAAAGTCCATATTCTTGGCTTCCCGATCGGAGATCTATGAGCTGAATGGCATCGAGCTTTGATGTTGATGGCGAGTGAATGCACACGCTAATAATGTAATAATGACATGGGTACCTAATAACTAAGTAAGGATGTAATAGCATTACGATTAAGGATGTAATATCGCGTACCTTAAGCGAGTATATTGTAACGATGTGCCATGTTTTGAAACATGCGCATATTAATGCATACATATATCCATACGAAAGATGTATTATACTTGTATTTATACAGCGGTCTTATACACGAGCAATAATGGCGTAGAAGTCTACCCCAATAATTCACCTCAATAATTCTACCTCACTATAAAAGCTTCTCACCGGGGCTAAAGTTCATTCCTCTCACATGGATTATTTGCCTTCATCAATTCACCACATCGAGGCGATCAAAGTGCTCAATGAGCCACTCTGATCTTGTTGGTTGCCTAGGCGGGCAACTTCTTCTTGATCCCTACCTGCGAGAAGAAAAGCTTTGGCGCTTGAGATTCGTTGCCACAAGCGTCAATTCGTGTAATGATCCATCGATTTGGCTTCCCGAATGAGCTATGAGATATCGGGGATCACGAAGGTGAATGAATCACTGTTTAGCATTGTATAGTGTAAGAGCTCTTGTGTTGAGATGGAAAACCGCAGGCGTAACAAATAATAACTAGTCTATTGTAACTTTCATGTTATGAATGATATAGTAATTATGTAAAAGAGCATTGCATACCTCAAGAGTTCTCATCATCGTCCTTAGCTTCTTTAGCCACTAATTCTTGCAACTGCCCGGCCCGAACACTCTTGGGGATCACCACCACCGACAATGGCACGGTCTCACGGCCCAACCATAGTCTATTGTTTTCAAAGGTTGGTAGCGTGGCGGGTCATTAGGATTGGGTCTCAATTCTTGCTCCAACAATCCCTATCTTTGCATTGCATATGAGGTTCCCTTTACGCAGCAGTTCAAACCAAGAGATCTGAATGACAGCTCTACCTGGCTGCACGTCACCAAGCACTTTTCGCGGCAAGGTGGACCCGATAGTCAATAACTTCATTCATATATGTGTTGGACCATGACTTATCGCCCGACTCTAGAAATAGGCGCCCGGTGCATCATGTACTTGGCAATAGAAGCTCTTAATGCACCTATATCTTTCAAGCTCCCATATGGGCTGCGGGACCTTAGGTGACCCTCTCGGAATCATAGGTAAACCTTGGGCATCCTCCTTCCACATTCGATTCCCTTTTCGGGGAGCCACTCCCTATGCCCTGGCCTCATCTTGTAGAACATTAGTGGCCATCCATCCTTCATGCAAAACTTGAAGAGTAGAGGTTCCAAGTGACCACATAAGCGGTCCTTCTTATCGGGGATAAATCCTTTCACGAATTCCTTCCAATCAGGGAACCTCTGTCACAAGGTAAGGTGAAGGAGCCTTTGAACTACTTGCACGAAGAGTTGCATAAGCTCAGGAATAGTCAATGCATCGATCTTCTCATTAGAGTGGAGTAGTTTTCAAATAGGGCATCTATGTCATCGTGGGTGTGTCCAACCATCATGAATCGGTGCACTTGATCAAATACACCTAACCAAACCAAGTATGACAAGTAAGAGAAAAGATATCTATTCTTATTCTGACTGAGCAATTATCTAGGTATGCAAGTAAAGCCTCCTAGGCAACTTGTTTGCTACCATGGGGCCTTTGATAGGAGGCATAAAATCATTTTCACCTTGCCATTCATCATTTTTGTCCTAAGGTTATCTGTGTTTAAAATTGCTGCACCTTTTGTTTTTCGGGGACGATCGATATCTCTCAAATGGCCCCAATTATCCTCAGATTTATTCTCCGGTGTCTTCAAGGTATGATTCAAGGATCCCACATGAAAATTAGAATCATCAGGCCGGGAGGTCCAAGTGAGAAGTGGCCCAAGGCACCTATACCATGGCCGTGCATGAGAGCACACTGTAACATCGACCTTGATCGTTCACCCCTCCATCTGAGACTTTGCTAGCTTCTCTAGGCGAGGGACCATGGTCTTATTCTGATCCATCTTATCATGTATAATGGTTAAAGCGTGCTTTCGGGGAGATCTATGCGACAAAGCTCTCGAGGACGATAAAAGGCTCTGCATGAAATCTGGGCGTCATATGTGATTTCTCTCTATTGCAAGTACCCTTCTTTCGTTTGGATCTACGGTCTTAGCAAGCTTTTCCTTTATGACAATACGGGTGTTACACTTGGAAAATGCTATCCTCTTAGCTATTGCTACCCTCTGAATGATTCTCTTTCCAAGCGGGTGGAGAAATGACCGAAGGAGAAATATGCTTGCCTGTCATCTCAGAACGGAAATATCTACTTCTTGGTGTATATCCTTCTTAGTCAAGACTGAAGGTAGCCTCTTAACATTTTATGCATTACCCTGCTTCGTAATTTTCGGCGGTGTGGCATCGTCTCTGCGTTTTCATCTATGAACATGGATAGCCAACGGCATTGCCGACCAAAGTATGAGACCTTGGCTTCTTAGACCCAGTATTTCCGTGCTTTCGGCAATTACGTGGCCGTCATTGAAGAGCTTCTTCCACTTGTAAAAAGTGGAAATGGGAATGCCATAGGCTTTTATGCCATGCTTTCCACGCACTTTTTGTTTGTTATTCAACATCGGTTTGCGGACTACACCATTTTTGAGCAAAGATCTAGCATGTTATATGCAAAAGTTGTGCGCTCAGGGACTTCATGTTCGATAAAAGGTTCTCGAGGCAAGCTATCTCACGGGATGTAAAATTTGCCTGACATCGTTTCATGCAAAGACGGTGATGACACGAAGTCTAGAATAGCCTCGGCACTAGTTTTTCTTTCACATTTAGTGCGTCTTTGGGCGTGTTTACGGGTCTCCGATTGACCATCTTTGTAAGGTCTCTTTTTGGTGATGCCAATTTCGGGTCTAATGGAGTAAAGGTTCATTCTCCACATCCTTCTCCTTCCGCAACCACAAGAGTAGAAAGCGGAATGTTATCAAGCGAGCACGAGGGCTATGGGCCATCTCACAAGGTCATGCAGTTGGGGCATTTCTGCACAGGCCTGGCAGCGCATAGAGATCTTTTCAGGCATTGGAAAAATGTTCATGATAGTAGCAGCTATCGAGCCTTCCCCTAACTTCACGTCAGACACAGCATGGTTTGGATCGGCAAAAGCGATAACACCATAGGCATAAGCCATGTAGCAGCATTCATGCATGAGTGTACCACGCCTTCTCAACTAACTCATCTCTAGAAAGCCCTTGCACATGATTCGTCTCATTAGTGGCTAACCCCTCATTCCCTCTCGTCCCGCGGTCTATCCTTTTTATCGACACGGTGGGGTGCAAGCTTCCTCATGTCTATCTAGTGGAGCAACAATGTCCTTCTTGTACCACAACACAAAAGTCCCCACAGCTTCACCCATTTTTTCTATTTCCAATTCGGGAATTGGTAGCGGTAACTGTCCATCCAAAACATTCACAATTGAAACGACAGTCATACCCTCCGGGACAGTCGAATTGTGATGGCGCTCGAAATTGTGGACTCTTCCTTCGCCACCTTTTTCCCCCGGTCTACAATGAATTACATCAGCCATCCTCCAAACAAGAGGTCGTGAATAAGCGCCGCGCGATCCTAGTGAGCGTAAAGCATTGTGATCATAAACCACTACAAAAAAAATATGGCTGAAAAATAAGAAATGGTCACGACATTCGCCACGCGATCTTATCGAGCATGGGTAAGAACGCGGTCGCGCTAGTTGCAAGCATTCACACTAGCTGTTTCAATAAGAACTCGTGCAAATCAAATTTCGAGGCTAGCTAGTGGGTTCAACTCTAAGTTATCGATATCTGGGAGTTCTTTTGGTCAATAGCAAGTGTAGATGGTTGAAGGTATCGCGGCCCAGCGATCTCGTGGAGCACCAAAGTTAAACGATTGACTTCTGAGAATAAGGCATTACTCCTACCTCCATGAATCACGGTGTTTAGTGTCATAAAAAAAGTGTTTAGTTTCATCCACATAGAAAGAAAGTATATACTTGAAAACACGTTTACATTGTATAATGAACACACCGAGAGTGCACAGTTTTGCTTAGAACATCTATTTTTACATAGTTGCAACAAAATATCGGGGAGGTATCTTATCAATCCATGCAATACATAGTGAATGTTAGTGCGAGAGACTCTGAGGTTGCAGTTATAATTGAAATTGATTGCATTCTGTCGTCGTCACAGTTCACTTGAGTGAGGGATATGCATCGAGAATAGGCCTTTTACCTCGAGAAACCCTGAAATTGATCACGATTTGCAGAATTCGAGTGTGTAGTGGCGGATTGCAAAGCGGATTATCAGCGCCCTCGTCGGCGCCTTCAATGGATGCGAAGATTGCAACAAATCCTTGCCCAAACTTGGCAAATTTTTAGGCGCAGACTCGGCGCCCTCGAAGATCTTGCAAAACAATGAAATTTGAATTGGCTTTTCCCGCTTTCTCGAATTGGTTTGTTCTCGAATTCAAATTTTGCAGTCGCTGTCCGTCCGTAAACCGGATATTTTGGAGGCATTTATGGCTGGATAAAGTGTCAGGTCCAAATTTATGACCCGAAATTGAACGCGGACGTCTAAGTGGATAAAGACCTTTCGTACGGGTTACTGGCCTTTCCGGACGGGTATATTCGCACGACCGCATTAATGTCAGGGAATAAATACGGGCGGCCGGCCGGTAATTATTACTGCCGGCGTACGACGCCATTATGGCTGGCACGCTTTTTTCACGCGCCATCATGAGGGGCGGGCATTTAATTTCATGACGCGTTCTATAAATTGAAACTCAAAACATTCAAAACTAATTTCTACTCGCGATTTCATTGGCGCCTAAGCGCCTTCGACCTCGGGCTCCCCGGACCACACTCCAAAAACCCATATTTAAATCTTGAACCCGGTGCCCCGCGATCCCATGGCACCTAAGGACTCCCGTCGAGAAGGTATTTTCTAACATTTCAGCTCAAGAAGATCGCGGCCGCGATCTTGCCTACTAGAAGCTCTATTATTTTCATAAGTATAGATGCTCGGCAAAGATCGCGATGTGGTCTTGCTTGATAGGTTTTATAATTTCTAGATAGCGTTCTTCATAAGTGTAGCTGCTCATCAAGATCGCGGCCGCGGTCTTGCTTGATTGGTTTTATAATTTCCAGATAGCGGTCTTCATAAGTGTAGCTGCTCATCAAGATCGCGGCCGCGGTCTGGCTGAGCATAGATCATTAGTAGGTCATTAGTTTTGGCGACAAATTTTTTTTCTTGCCGTGCTTAAGTGCTACACAAAGTCGTGGGCTGATTGTGTGAGTTCTATTTTAGGCGCTTGGCGGGATCGCGGTCAGCGTTTCTCTCTGATAGTTTAAACCTCTTTATTGCACCACATTATGCAGCCTACCAGGCACTCACTACAGGCTTTTGTTTACAGCACTTGCTCTCTTCCGAGGACCAGATGTCGAGCCAGTCCGTATTATAACCCCTTCCAATGAAAGGAAACGGTGTATCGAGATTGCATGGGCTATACCGCACATTAAAGGGGGGTGATCGCAGAAAGGACACGTAGGCTTTTCGCGGATTGGGAAAAAGGCGGGGCGTTGAACAAGTTGGCATAGTGGTGGCAATGTGGGGAAGGCCACGAAGAACAATGTGCAAGATGCCATCATATGCGGCATTGAGGACCCACAAGCATGCGCGTTTTACGGAGTACATTTTGAAATGGCGCAATTATGACCCGTCTTTGATGCCCGACAAAAATGAACAAGCCCGATTACGGGGAAAACGTCCCGGCGTCGCTAAGGGGTATGGGCTGGTTGTTGCCATCCTATGAATCTCTCTCTTTGTCAGGTATAAAGGGAAAGCAGAGACATATTGCTCGGGTTCTCGACATGCGAGAAATGGTTTGTCTCTGGACAAGAAGCCTCCGCTGTGCCTTGAAAGCGGTTCGGGGGACGAAGATGCCCTCCGTGATGGACACCAATTGGCTAAGAGCCGTGGCCAAGAAAAAAGTGTGAAGCCTATTGCTACTTTGGGAGAGACCTCGGCACCAAAAAGAAATTGCTCAAGAACCACAATCCCTTATAAACCCCTCCGTATTGTTAACCCTACTCTTCCTATTGCTATGAAGGCCCCTGGATAGCAATACATCTGGTGGATTTATTCCAAAAAATTCCCTCCTTTCAAAATTAGCCTTAAGAATCGACACCTCGTGAGGATAGCCCGCAGCCCAGCCAGTTCTCAAACCCCCCGATTCTGAATGCCTCCTCTAAACTAGCATTGACATGGCCCCAAGCACCGCCATTCAAATGAGTTGAAGTTCAATCCAGAAGAGGAACGCAAGATGGCAGAGCAAACCACTCGGAAGCTTGAGCGGTTCAAAGGTTCTACCCTTAGGGGTTAATTGGTTTACAAAGATTTCTATTTTTGATTGTGAACACTGCACAAAGCAAACTTGACACACGAGAATGCGGTCAAATGACCATGTTCAAACTACGGTTAAAAGCTTCAAGACATACCCGACAGAGGTCCTCACCCTATTTGACGTCGTTCCGTTTGACCCTATTACGGGTAACTAATTCTTTATCTTTTGGACACTCGTTATGTAGATTTGACGGCGGTTGTCTATCTTTCGGGAGGAGGGTGACATGGAGCAATCCGTAAGATTTGAAGGGCAAGAAATTTTATATTATTTACGGCAACCCACGATTTTTTGTCTTTGCACAACTCCTTTGTTCGATTCGGTGCGGAGTTCGAAGCAGCGAGAATTTGCCAAAGTATATGCTAGAAGAAGATCGAGGGTTTGAACGGAAATCTTCTGGACAAGGAATATATAGAGTTGAGTATTCAATGCAACGAAGTAATTGCAAAACCGCAGGGTCTGAGAGCCACCGATTGAAAAAGCTGCAACAACTTCGGTCATCGGCACAAGGCTTATGGTTTGCCCTCCACAAGGACCTATAGGGGACAGCTAAAACTTCAGCTTGGAAGGTATTTATTTGTTTTTACTGCCCAGGGGGCGGTCGCGATCTTGATGACCTTGAAATTGCTACTACGAGATTTCCATGAAATTGCAGCGACCACCTTGAAAGTGCAGGAGCTTAAGGATGAAAAGCAATTCATTTTTATGGATGAGAAGGTTTTCAAGAAGTTAATGGAAGTTGCGGTGCGTGGGTGAGTCGTAAACTTCGGTGGCGATCATGGTGAGTTTCGGACAAGCCATCCAAAGACTTCTTTAACAAGACACGGCTCCGGTTACATCTACGAGGTATGTCGAATCTTGAGTTATCCTGTACTTTCGATGAGATTATAGAAGGCAAGACCTATTTAAAGGTGCGGTCGGGTTATAGCGGGAGATTTGATTGCGGACAACGGGCAATTGACATGAGAACCCTCACTTTTATGAGGCGCGAAATTTTTGTCTTATGCCTCAAATTTCTTTGCAAAAGGATTTCGATAGGTGGGAGGAATTGCTTGGGGCTTTTTCTGATTTCATTGAGCAGAGAATAATGGATATATCGGATCACCGTCTGAGAATGCGTGAAGGCTAACTATAACAAGGATCATACACTAGGTAACCTACACGTAGCCTTTTGGAGCCAATGGGGAATATTCTAAAGCCGGAAGAGGCTAGAAAAAGAAAGGAAAAGAAAAATATTGTCATAGCGTTGACAAAGGATGGCATCCCTACTTCCTCCCAAGTGTTATTAGGAGAATGCGACACGATATTTATTGACATCAGAGGGATAAACAAGGTATGGGATTGCAAGAAATACACGAGATCTATTTACAAGGATAGCTACCATGCCGGATGCCAAAGTTTATCACTTGGTCATTATCATGCGCTCGGTGAATTTGCCCAATTGCTTGTTGGGTGAGGAAGCAAATTCAGGCGGTGGCTACCTATCTTTAGGTTCCTATGAAGAAATGGGATGGGAGAGCAAAAGAAGGGTGAAAGAACATCAGTACTTTATTAGTCATATGTGCATTAACAGAGTGATGTTAGGTGTAGCTTTTGTGTGCAACCGGAGTTGGAGCTTCACCTATATCCACACGGCAAGGCTCCTAAGTCAACACCATTGCCTCCAATGCCGCTAACGGTAATGAGGATCGGCGAGAAGATAAAAAGAAATATCGGACTCTTTTACAGGCAAACCAAGATTCAAATGGGCGGCAATGGAAGGAGATCTTGTATTGAAATACCAAATTTGAAAACCTCCTATGCCTACCATATTGTTGAACAACCGGTGCCGAACGATGGTTGTGTTCTCGGATTTCTTTTTAATTTGGGGCGGCTTCTCGTGTTGCTCTTATGCAAGGCAAAAGAGCGTGGCTTCGAAAAGTCGGAGGGTAAAGTGTCTTGTTTTTCGAGGGCGTTCTTTGAAACGCTTGATAAGATGGCCAATCCAAGTGCCGATGGGTTTGAGGGCAATGGCGAGAATGTTGACCACGATCCAGCTCAACCCGACATCGGTATCACCCAAAACACAGATCTATCAAAGTTGGGTTCCATTTTGGAAAACCTCGATGCTAAGTCCTACGAAGAGAGAATGCAAGAAACAAAGCGCTTGCTTGAAGAGACGGAAAAAGGTATAGAAGCCCTGGAGCCCACTTTCCAAAAATTGCATGCACTTAATGAGAAGCTTGATGGGTACATGCCTTTCTTGACAGGCGAACATAAGTTTGAATACGTGGGCGTAGAACACATGGAAACAGACCCAAACGAAGAAATATGGACACGTCATCACCGAGCGCCATTTTTCTTGAATTCCTTGTCTTTTTCGATTCAAACTCGTTCTTGATCCTTCTCTAAGAAAATTTTCCCCTTCTGATTCGAATTACTTGCCAATGCTTGCAGGGCTTGTAGAGGCCTTGCAAAATTCGGTTTCCTCATCAATTTTTCTATGAATGGATACTAAATTTTTCACTATTCTGAAGCAGGATCAAAGAATTACTTGTGGTTTCCTCTCTGGACCATCCTCCGAGCTCTGGGATAGTTTTCTTCTCAAGCAATTCTTCCCAGACTCTCTGTTTAGCCCTGAATACTCATTTACTCCATCCTCAGAAGAATTTGAAGCCGAAATTGTCGAAGCGTGGGTGCTAGAATTCACAGGCAACAAGAACATTTCGGCAACAGCAATCTTTCAGGTATTTTGTGGATGGTCAGAAAGGAAAATCTCAGTCAAGATTTTCTCAGAATGATTACTCATACTTTTAAAATTTCTCGGGACTCTCTGGTAAAATTTGGTTCTCCAATCCCTCCTAGTTTTTAGATAGATCTCTTTTCCAATTTGCCTTCATCCCTGCTTTTTCTACTCCTTCATTCCTCTGCTCTAGCCTCTGTTTGCCTTTTTCTTTACTTTGCAGCATTAATGGCGTACTTTTCCCAAAAATACAAAAAAGATTTGCAATACCCGTCAGCCCTATATTCAAATTCCCTCTCATTTCTTCATAGTTTTCTGCTCTTTCCGGCTGACCAAAGGTGATTCTGCTAACCCGGATCCTTTGTTAAAAGACATGAATCACTTCAGCCCATATGCTCCTAATTGGGATACACTTGCTTTGGATCCAAGGGGAACTCTCACTTTGCCAAGATTGGATCCTTCTGGAGTACCAATTCCTCTCTTTCCAAGACCAACTCAACCAATCATTTCAGACGAGCAATTGGCTGCGGACTTTGAGATACAACAATCAAGAGCCCCTACAAATATTGAGCTTTTCAGAGGTATTCACTTAAACTCTCCATTGATTGCCTCAAAAATTGATTCATTATCACGACTTCTTTGTCGTTGCCAAAGTTGATTCTACTGGTATAAAAATAGAAAAACTTTGGGACCACCTCCTAAGGCTTCACAAAGGCATTGTCATAAACTCTATCTACTGGCTAAATCACCCATACATTCTCGTGGAATGTGGTTGCTCCAGGACTGCAAATTACTTGCTTAAGCTTGGCCTCACAACTTGTGAAACCTCCCAAATATCCTTTTTAAAATGGAATGCCACCTTACCTTTAAATGAATTCAAAAAGCTACAAATAGCTTCTGTCTCCATGAGTGAGCTCAGTCCCATATATTGGAATGAAGACTGCTTCAAGTCTATCTTTAGCTCCATTGGTACTTATTTAGCCACTGAATACTCCACATACTATCCTCCAAAATGTTTCATCCAGCTTGATATCACCAAACCCATTCCCACTTCCATATCCTTCATAGATTTCTTTGGGAAAACCTCTATCCTTCAACTAAGATGGATTGGATTACCAAATCTTTGCCAGACATGTAACCTGAGACATAAAGTAGGGAGTCAGTGCATACTGCCACAGAAGGAAGCAGAAACATATGAAATTCCAGAGAAGGGGAATGGTGATGCTGGGCCATCTCAAGCAGCCACCTTAACATTCCCAAACAGATTGGGATCCATTCATTATGCAGCAATGGACACGAATAAGCCAGATCATATTACTCATTGGCACCAAAATGGATGGAACAAAGTTAATGGCAGTACAAAAAGAATCCAAAAACACAAAGATGCCAGGACCTTGACACAGAAAAAAACTGATCACATTAACAGCTCTCAGATATCTACTATAACAACATCATCTTCAGACAAGCAAATGAAGATCAAGGTGCTAAACAAAGGGGTCCTCATCAAGGAAGATCAACCATCAGTTTGTCAAGATAAGCCTATTCTGGCAACAAAACAGAATACTGAGATGGCTAAACTAAATAAAGCAAACATTGAGCACAACAGGTATGTGCTAAAAGGGAAAGGTAAAATCTCTGTTTTGCCTCCAAAAGTTGATTTGCATAAGACTCTATCGAACATTATGAAAGATTCGGGCAATCTACCGGTCAACAATCATTACCAACCAAAGGATTTCTTTGATACACAAGTTGGAACAATAGATTCTTCCAATATGACATTCTCCGGGAGAAGCAAATCCTCACATGAATTGAGTGGGGTTTCATTACTTATTGAAAAAGGTACACATCCCAAAGAAAAGGACAAAGAAAAAGGCAACCAGGTTACATCATCAACATCTGTGATTCTTCCAGCTCCAGTCAAGGTTCCAGTCAAGGTTCCACAACACCAAAATATCTTAGACCTTCATGAAACTAAACCCTCACGAAGATTATGATGATCCAATTGATACACTAAAAGTATCAAACTCCTATGCCATTCTTGCGGATATGCGGATGATCACGGTGATGATAAAAGGCGGATGAAAATTGTATTGGTCCCATTGAGCCGATCTCATATCACTCTCCCCGAAAACACACCTACATATACATCCATCACCACCCATCCCATCAAAACATTGCACTACCTTTTGAAAATATACTTGCTTCCCCCCTCTTACATCTTGACCTCCTCTTTGAAACCTTTGAATTACCTTTGCCCCCTGCTAAAAGTGCATCCATTTCCCCAATGATAGCTCACGCAATTGAAGGAATTAATGACGACCAACCGAGGTAAGTCTTTGCCGAGCGGTTGTCGGTGGACACAAAGGATAGGGATGAGCAGATTAGAAATATCTCGAGCAGGTTGGGAGCATAATTTTTTGCATATAGAACTTGAGCACACAATAGCTGCTTGATAGCGACATGTGATAAGCGGTCAACAAATGGGAACAATGCAAACTCCTCCGCAACAAATGAGATCTTGAGTCACAAGCTAATACCAGGCAAGATCTTTCCATTTTAAATGTTGCAGATAATTTGTTACTTAACTGCTCTAATGTGGATAATAATGTAGATAATAATGTAAGTTCCCCCATAAACTTCACTGATTCATCTTTATCTGAGAAAGTAGTTCATGAATGCTGCAAATCTAAATTCTGGCAGTGCTCTCACTCTGACAATATAGCTACAGATGATAATTCTGCTGAACCTCACTCTGACAAAGAAAATGCCCCTGACACTCATTTTCCAAACAATGATAATCTATGGGAGGGAGACATCTATCTGCTTGATCATCAAAGTCATACTATTGATCAACCAACAAATCAATCTTCCAAAAGAAATAGGAAGAATAAAGGAAAAAGCATTCTTGGCCAAATCCAAAACACGCCTGCAGCCAATACTCGACAAAAAACCAAAAGGGCTAGCAGATCCCATTAGCCTTCTCCTTTTTTGCATTACTCCTTCTCTCCTCATGAAGATTCTCAGCTGGAATCTCAGGGGAATAAAAGGCCCTTTAAAAAGGAGGAGAGTTATATCTCAAATTAGAAACTATGACAGTGACATTATCCTTCTGCAAGAATTGAGACTGCCTAACTTTGAGTGCTCCAACCTTGCTGATTGGATTGGCCCTGGGTTTTCCTCTATATGGATTGAAGCCACAGGCACATCTGGTGGACTGTGCATTATTTGGAAGCACTTAAATCAAAACTTGATTTATAACAGCCCATGCAAGACCTGGCAGTCAGTAGTTCTCACTAATAAGGACATTTCTTTTGGGATCATCAATATTTATGCCTCAACTGATTCTAGACTCAGAACTACAACATGGACTTCTATAAATAACTGGCTCTCAACTCAAAACTGTGATACATGGATTATGGCAGGTGACTTCAACAACACCCCAACTGGGATATGAAAATTGGTAGGGATTTAAACATGTGTCTTGATGAAAGATCTCAATGGGATTTTCTTGCTTGATATGCACTTCCTTGAGCATATTCCATCCTCAACATCAGCATATACTTGGTCAAACAAACAAGAAGGGAATAATAGGGTGTCTTGTGCACTTTCGTGATTCTACATTAATAACAGTCAGCACGACTTTTGGGATAACTGCCTTGTCCACAGTGATGAGTGTACCTCAATCTCTGATCACCAGCCTCAATTTCTAATCACCAAGCATGTAATCTCCATAAAGAGGCATGGTAACACACCTTTCAAGCTAAATTGCTCCCTTACGGACTCTGCTGCGTGCGTGAAGATTTCAAAGCTTTTTATAATTCCCTTCGAGTTAGATCTACAAGCTCAATGAGGTCATTCTATTCTAATATCAAAGAATCCAAATCCTGGATCAAAAACTGGTCCAAACACCTTCATGACAATAAACTTTGAGAAAAGAGCTTACCTTCAAGATATGAAAGAGGTTAGAATAAAACTTGAGGGATGATCCCCTTAATATTGAGCTCCATTGGCAAGAAGGTAATCTAGAAATGGCCATCAAAACCATTGAAGAATATGAAGCCAAAAGCTCCTCAATCGGATGTAAGCTTAAATATTTTTCCAAAATGGATCATGGGAACTCAAAATTTTTTTTTTCTGTGGTCGCCAAATCAAGGCTTCTAAAAAGCCAACTTTCTACCATTGAGGATGATAATGAGGTTACTCTTGATGACCAGAAAGAGATTTCTAACTACTTTTGCTCCAAGTATGCTGCAATCTTCTCCCAACCAATTGATACCCCCACTCAAGTTGAGGAAGCCAAGTCATTTTCGGATATGATTATTAATAATGGCCTTCCACGGTGAGATTGTGATGTCTAACAACTTGTGGAAGTTATCCCCTCCACTGAGGAAATCTTTGCTACTCTTAAAAGTCTTGCCAAAGGGAAAAGTCCTGGCCCAGATGGCCTTCCACCCGAATTTTATCTTAAATTCTGGGACATAATTAAAGAAGATTTCACGCTTATGATTAAAGGCTCTTTGGAATTCAAACCACCTACACCTGCTCTTTTCTGTTTGGACTTATCACTTTAATTCCAAAGGTTGACAATCCTCAAACTTTCTCGATTGGAGGCCAATCTCCTAACAAATTCTACTTATAAAGTTTGTGCTAAGATAATTGCAAAAGGGGTCAAAACTCACCTTGAGAAGTCATTAGCTCAATCAATGCATTTCTCCCAAATAGATTCATCCTAGATAACTACATTGCTGCCATGGAGGGTTTGCATTGGAACAAGTTGACTAATCAAGACTGCATTCTCTTAAAGCTTGATTTTTCAAAGGCCTTTGACACAGTTAGATGGGACTTTCTAAAATTCTCTCTAGAGAAACTTGGCTTCAGCCACAAGATTATCCAGTTGATCCTGGGGCTTAACTCCAGATCTCAATCTACTGTGCTTGTTAATGGATCCCCAGGACAATTCTTCCCCCTTGCTAGAGGAGTTAGACAAGGGTGCCCCTTAGCACCATATTTATTTCTATTTGTTGCTGAAATGTTAACTAGAGTTATCACTCATCTCCAATCAACTGGGACAATTGTTGGTCTAAACCTTCCTGACAACATCACGAATCTCTCAATCCTTCAATATGCTGATGACTCTTTCAGTTTCCTCAAGAATGACTTGAATATTATTCACATTTTCTTGCAGACTATTCATAACTTTGGTTACGCCTCGGTATTCACGAATAGGAATAAATGTACCATCATTGGGGACTTCAACCACGAGATAGCATTCTTGGCATAAAATGTATGGTGACCTTTGAGACAACTAATCTTCTAGGCATGCCTCTATCTCTCAATCCTAGTCTCAAATGTCTTTGGAATCCCATTGTAGAGAAGATTAGAAAAAACTTGGGAACTATGGCAATTGTCTCTCTTTTGGGGAAGAACTCTAATTGCAAACTCTGTCATTGCAGACCTCCCACATTTATTTCTCTTACGCACTCCTAGCTCCCAAATGCATTTATCTGCAGATTGAGAGAATAGTGAGAAATTTCATATGGGGAAAGCATCATATGGTTAATTGGTCCTCAATTACGAGTAAAATTCAAGGTGGTTTGGGATGTAAGAATATTGCCTTGCAAAGCTATGCCTTGGCGGTAAGTACATCACGGAAGTCTATATTCTCAAATAGTAATCCTGCCTCAATCTTTATCAAATCTTGGCTTTCTATTAGCCATCAAAGCATCATGCATCCATCTCTCACAATCTCCCACATTCAGACTTTCACTACTCTTCAACCAGCCCAAGTATTTCTCCTCTCATGAGAAACATGATTATTGCCTGGAACAAGGTTCATCAGACTTTCCATCATTCCAACCTGGAAAACAGTCACATCAACACTAATATTTTTTGGAATCCCAACTTCTATAGAGACCAGTCTACTCCTCTGGCTATCAAGCATAAACGGATATACAAGAAATGGAAAGATAATAATATTCTCACCCTTGGTGATCTATGGGATCAGGGCAGATGGATTACCTGGACTAACTTGAAACACAAAATCAGGGGAAGTTCCTCTGATAGAACTCTTTTTAGATATATTATGCACAAGGTCCACACAATCAATCTTATGGCTAATCCCATTATTACTGATTGGACCCTACTTGACAAACCAAGCTATAGTGTCCAGAAAGTCTACAGATATTTAAACAAACCAAATGTGCCTTCGAAGGCTAAACTGTATTGGGCTATCTCAGATGAAACTGAAACCAGACTCTTCACAAACATCGGCATTCCTATACGCCACCAAAGATCTCTTACTTTGTGCGGCTTATTGCAAATAAGAGTTTATCCAACTTGGAAATGCTCTCTAGGCACTCCAATAATCTTACTCATCCTATTGATTCAAATTGCCCTCTTGGATGTGGGTATGTGGAAAATTTTGAGCACATCTTCGGTTGTGTAAAGCTCACCTCCTTCTGGCTTTGGTTTGAAGATACTTTCAACATTATATGTCCTGCTACTCTGTTGGATTTCATGATGAATGATGATGCTTTCACAAACTCTTTATGCTTCATTGCTTTATGGAATGTATGGAAACATAGAAATAGATGTCATTATGGGAGAAAAAGAATATCTATTCTTTGGATAAAAAGACGGGGTTATATATGACATTGAAATGGTCGCAACTAGTCGGATGCATGTAGATAGAGATTACGTGGATAACAAGTGGCATAGCATTGGTCATTTCATAGGGTTCTATCAATTGTTTAAATTAAATTGCAATCTTTGCATTTCTTGACAATGATTGTTCCCTTGCTAGATTACATGATGAGTCTTAGCAGGGATTTTAACACATCTGTTGAGCCAGCTAAGCATACACTTTTCCCAGGGCAGAGGTTAGTTCACGATATTCGATTACCACGGATGATGGATTATGGGACGGGCCTAGTCGGAGGCATCACAAACATTGACATTCGGACATCCCGGATCACGAAATTGATTGGGCAATAGAATTTTGCGAGAGGCACATACTTAATGGTGCAACTATGGTGGTTCATGGAAATTAATAGCGAAACATGATGGGACGAACAATTCCAATATTACAGACTGACACTATTACCATCATAGATGTTTGGCGGATGCTTATGGTACACTCATCATCCTCATGTCTACAACCAATCTTGTGCCGAGGACTTATTCAAGAGCTAAATTGGGGAAATGGTAGAACTCTCATTTTGCAACCAGATTTCCAGCCAAAATTTGACTACCTTCACTCTTATCATTTTTCCATCCAATATCCCATCAAATCCCAATTCTGAATTCACGAATTCCATTCCTTACATCCAATCCCATTACGAATCTCAAAGCAAAGCGGTTTACTCATTTTACGGTTTCGATTGGTTCAATTCGATGCTTGGCGGAAGCGGGTTTAATACCTTTTTGGAAGACAAGGACCTCTTAATTTCAATCAACTTTCTTTGCTTCTCAAAGATGGCATCCCACGATGTCTATTTTGTTTACTTTGTTTTTAAGCTTAATGTTGAGTAGTCAATTACATGACTCACTCACAACAATGTACCTTTTCTATAATTAATGAAAAAAAACCCCATTCTCAAAAAAAAAAAAAAAAAAAAAAAAAAGCGGACCCAAAGCACATGGAAGCGGACCAAAGCACATGGTCATTGACCAAGATGAGGTTCTTGGGTCACAGGAGCATCAGGTACACAGCAAGAAGCAGAAGCTCTATCATCCACCTCGAATGCTACTGGCTGGCGGAGCTCTTGCAAAACGAACTTATAGGCGGGGCGGTCACGATTGGGCATGTGAAGAATGGGAGAGCGATTCACATCTGCGGCGCGCGCCAAAGCGCCATGGGTGTTTGATTCCAGAGGTCCACGAGGTTATTGAGAGATGGACACAACACAAGCTATGGAATTGGGTAGAGAGCATGTCCATCGCATGGCCAATGAAATGGGTGTGATACCTGATCAAGTATCTGAAACACAATCAGAATAATTATCTCCTTCAATCAGTAATTATGTTGTATATTACTTCCTTCAATGAAAACTTTTGTTTCGAAAACTTTGGTTTTGTCTTTACCCATATCTTTTACCATATGTTAAATGCTAAAAATAATCGCGACCGCGATCCTCTGTAGCAATTACATGGCTTTAAATACTGAATTTTGTGTGATATCCTTGCTCCTCGGTACCTTCTTTTAACACAATGCTCTCATATGGTTTTAATAAAAGGCACATTCTTTCGTCTCCTTTCAGCTGCGAAACATCGCGTTCGCGCTTCTTGCGAGAAGTTTTCACACTCCCTCCTACTACGTTATACTCGCGGTGAACCTTTGCATTAGCAGTAAAAACTATATTTCCGAATAAGACTGAAGCATTTGCAGAATTTGTGCAAAAAAACGCCAACTTTTACTCAATTGGTAGTAGTTTTTGCACTATATGGCAACCCGCTAACCTATTTCATGCTAAACGAGAATTCCAAATTTCTCTAATTAATGAATTCGTGCTTAGTACCTCGTAAATAAACATCTTGGCTAATTGGCATGTTGGTAGCAAGTCTAGTAGGCTAGAATACCGGATTGGTCGCTTATAGAGGATGTGAAAAAATGGTATTTTGTTCTCATTAGACCTGACAATCTAGATGTATACCTAGTTTGGTTAGATGAGGTTAGATGTGTACCTACCAAGAATGATGATAAACCCAGACTAGAGAACTATTGGATTGAAGTTCAATATTGGGCTCCAAAATGGAATATGAAGAAAAAGAAAAAGCCAAGCGAAAAGGATGTTTATAAAAATTGTTGGGAGAAACAAGGAAAGGAAACGTAAGTTATCTTCTTTGGTCCTATACATCACCAAGGAAAAAGACATCGCATCCATACCGGAACATAAGACTCCAAACGTACATGCAAAGAAAGCAAAGTTTAATTTATGTTTAGGATGATGTGACTTTTGATCATGCTTAAGTATGACTTTTATGTTATTTTTATGTACAATTTACTCAACATGCCTATTATTGCTAAGGTCTTTCCCTCAAAGACTCTTCTTCGGGGCGACGGTTTTTAATCTTGGATAGTAATAGGTTGGCTATTTTTGTTTGTTTAAGTCCCATAGGTCGATTGGTCTTCGTGGATGATAAAGTTCAATTCAATTTTTTTTAAGAGATGTACTATCTGTATATTTGATTAAGCATCTACTTATTGGTCTTTTTTGTTTTTTCACAATGCCCTCCACAAAGTAATTATTTATAAATTGACTTATGCATCTATGTTTTGGGTTTTGTACATATTCTATCTTTTTATGAATGATCAAGTTGGTTCTATTGCTTCAGCTATTTAACTCTTTTTTAAACTGTATTGGCTAAGTTTTGTCACTTGAAATTATGTGTCATATTTCTCAAATTAATTGCATAGAGCTTCTTAGGAGAAGCTTAGAGAAGGAGGAGCAACCTATTCACGAAGAAGATGGAGAATCTCAGAGATAATAAGTCTAGCCAAGAAATCGGTTAGTAGAGTAGATCTAGCTTGAGTTTTTTGTTAAAAATTGTCCCTTGTTTGATTAGATGGATGATTAATCTTATATTGATTCTCAATTTGAAGTTATGAATGGATTCATGGCAGTTCTTTGCTGCAACTCTTGTGCTTGTGGGATAAAGGAGGGTAGAGACCTAAAACCTTCTAAGATTATACATGTCCCATAAATCCCAATACTTGCGGCCTATGCATAAGAGCCCGCCTGGATGTGGGTGTTATGCTGTGATTGAGCACCATATAACGGGCACAATGGCGAAGTTGAGGTGGGGCCTTGCTGAGCATGGCTACTGTGGCCCCTATAGTGTGCTAGGCTTGTAGTCGGTCGCTGCGTGTGGGCGATATATGGGTCTAGCCACCCATGGAACCAATGTGCTTCAAGAAGGAACTTGTCCCATTCCTGCCTCATTAGGCTGGGAAGATATAACCTGGAGTAGTTTCATAGGGTTATTCCATGAGATTACGTCTCTGGAAGGCTATAATTCCGCCACAGCATGTTTCAGCCTTTCTGTAACGTGCATAAGAGGGGCGGATGGAGTGGACTACCCTAGCCAATGTTTTATGCCAGCCAATGCCATTATCATGACACTATCTGTTGTTATCCGGAGACCTTGACCATCAGGCGACCCTGGCCTGTGCATAGCCAGGACTTAAGTTAACTAGATTTGTTCTAGTTTACTTGATGTTGGTGCCTCCTGCTTCTAGCTGTTTTTCTAAAGCTATTGTGAAAGTATAACCTACTGTTATGAGCACCTAAAACTAGGCTTGTAACAGTAGAAACTTTACAAGATCAATGATAATAAGGAATTATTTCTAGAAACCATACAACATTTCTAAGTGTGAATCCGGTCTCCTTAGGTACTAGAACTAGTTTATCACGTATTCCTTCATGGTCACTTGAGGACTAGAGCACGAATGACATTTGAAAATGCCTGTTAATTCTGGATTCTTACACAAACAAACGATTTGTTCGCAGAATCAATCTTTCAGGCATACCAAGATTTGCTTTGCTCAATAGGCACAATGTTGTAGAAAGAGTTAAACACAAAATAATGTAAAACTTACATGTCATTGCTAGAAATCAAGGTTGCAGAATGATCAAAACCTTAGCAGAGCCGAGTTAGTCTTTGTAAAGGCAGCTACTATTAAAGCCAAAATCTGCCCTTTCAAGATGGAACTCTAACCTTTGCCACATTGTAATGGATCAAAAAATATATAATAGTCGATTAAGTTCTTGCAATAAATTTTCTTTGGCAATGTCTTTCATACATAATTCATTCCACTGTTAGAAATGCTGGAATCCCACTAGCAAATAAGATGTGAGGATTCAGATTGAAAATGCAATCGTGAAAATGCGACCGTCCATTCTTTTTCTCATAGACAGATTTAACTTACGGGTTAAATAGTAAACCAGAGCATAATGCTTCTTCTTCCAGCCATAGACAAAATATTTTGCCTTGAATCTTGAATCTAACTGCAGAAAAATGTGATATGAATCTTGAATCTGGCTGCAGCAGAGTCTGTGAGAAAGGAAATTCCAGAAACTAAAGGGCAGAGTTTGTGAGAAAGGAAAATCCAGCAACTAAAGGGCAAAGAATTG
This sequence comes from Isoetes taiwanensis, assembly GCA_021234155.1. Lineage (NCBI taxonomy): Eukaryota > Viridiplantae > Streptophyta > Lycopodiopsida > Isoetales > Isoetaceae > Isoetes > Isoetes taiwanensis. The sequence goes on along the minus strand of JAJEKV010000036.1, from coordinate 1,616,293 downwards.
CTAAAGATATGAAGAGCACTGCTACAGATATGAAGAGCACTTCCAGAATGGGCAAATTTTAAGCTGGATTAAAATTTCGTTGGAGAATTTCACTCACCCTTAATATTTCTTTCCCAAATTTTAGGGTGAGTGAAATTACTCATGCCAATAAAACACCTCATATCACTGATATAAAGCTTATAGAAGCCCATTCATGCTGATAGAATACCACATAGCATCGATACAAATCCTCCAAATGCCCATCACTTATACAATTTCCACAATTGTACTCTCGCTACCATATTTAACTTGCAAATATTCCAAAATTTTGGCACCTATGTATATAGCACCGACGCAAACCCTCCAAACGCCCATCATTTATACAATTTCCACAATTATACTCTCGCTACCATATTTAACTTGCAAATATTCCATTTTTTGGCACCTATGTGCACAGATTTTTAATGTGTGGCACAAAATTAGATTTTCAAGATCATCTAGGTCTCTTTCTTGCATAGGATATCGTTGGGGCAAACAAAATGTATTTTCAATGTTGTCACCGTGTCATTGATATCGATCAGAGAAGTTGGACATAAATTATAAAAGCATACCTTTAAATACTGAAATCTACATTGATAAAAGCTAAAGAATAAGCCAAATAATGCACAAAGACAATTTTGGACTGTGAAAAGCTTGATTGAGATTTTGAAGCTCTTATCTTATACAATAGTAGGCAGCGCTTAATTTAGAAACCATAGCACCGCATGCCTTAGATTTCTCAGCACAAAGAGCTCCTGGACACTTGGCCTAATACTGAAAGACCTAAAATAGAAATAGACCATCTAAAAACATTTAACACAGACATCACCCTTTTTGTCACAAGGTATTGGCTAGTGTCAACTCTTGTCCACAATCGTCATTTCCAATACTCCCCCTCAAGATTGACACCGTTACCTGCTAAAAAAAAAACAGTTTGGATGCACATGGAGCTCCTCCTTAAGTAACTGTCTCTTAGAAAGCAGAGTCCATAGGCTGAAGCAATCATGCCTGCAAATCCAAGGTGATCTAATCTTAACACTAATTTTTTTTGGGACCTTATATGTATTGAAATCCAAGGCTGCCACCATTTGGAATCCAAAGACTTCCACAAACTTCAAAGTGAACTGCGTCATTGAAACTACTATATTTTTTTGTCTTTTGTTTTTTATAAACTTACTGTAACTGAAACTCACATGGATGTCACACCATGATTTTCTTCATTCTATTGCTATCATTTTCATTTCTTCAACACATTTAGAGAACCTTTTCCTATTCAACGGTTTGGTCAAGGCATCTGCAGTCATAAAGTGCGTACCTAGATGCTTGATGGTAACCTTTCCTTCTGCCAGCTTTTCCCTAGTAAAACGATATTGGATTTCTATGTGTTTGGCTTTTGAAAAATTACTTGGATTTTTCACCAAACTTACTGCAGCCTTGTTATCATTCATAATTGGGGTGGCCTTTTCCTGCTCACGTCCCAACTATTCAGCAATCTTCGAAGACAAATGGCTTCTTTTGTGGATGCACAAATAGCCATATATTAAGCTTCCCATGTGCTGACAGCTTCACATGTGCTGACATGTGCTGACATCTTGCTTGTCCAACTAAGTACTCCCCGTTGCAGCCTAAAAATGAAGCCCGTTCGTGACTTGCGCGTTGCTAACTTGCCCGTATAATCAGCATCAACCAGACCCTCAAGGGTCACTTTGCTACTGCCATCCCTGTGATACGTAATCCCCAACTGAGTAGTTTGCTTTAAATAGCAAAGAATGCGCTTAAGAGCTTGCCAATGAAGTGGGTCTGGGTGCTCCATAAGTCAGGGCATGTGCAGACCATGAGATGCATGAGGGAGCCGACCACACCTATAGGGGATGCCAATCATAGCATCAACTGCACTTCCATCATCCTAGAAACACATATCATATCTTTAAATGGGCATGCATAGCAGGAGTACTTACTTGTCTTGAGTGCTCCATATTGCATTTGAAAAGCAAAGTCTCAATGGCCTTTGTTTGATGAATAGCAATAGACTGTTGTTCCTGATTCACCATCACTTGAATACCCAAAAAATACTTTAAGGGCCCTAAATCAGTCAAATGGAAGCGGTCAGTCAAGGTGCCCTTTGTTTTCTGCATGAGCATTGGTGAATTGGATGCCAGAATAAGGTCGTCCACATACAGCACGATTGTTTTGTTTAAGGTACACATTCCAGTCTGCACTACGCCTTTGAAATCCAAGATGGGTGAAAAAACCATGAATGGTTTCATATCATAACTGAGGAGACTGCTTGAGGTTATATATGGCCTTTTTTAGCTTACAAACCAAATGTTCAGATCCTAATTGTTCATACCCTGGAGGTTGTTTAAGATAAACTTCCTCATCAAATCGGTCATGAAGAAAGGCAGACTTAACATTCATTTGTTGTAAATCCAACCCCAATTGAGCTGCCATGGCTATGAGATAGCTATGATCACTCGTACGGATGTCAGTCAAACCACTGGAGCAAAAGTTTTTTGATAGTCAACGCCGGCTGTTTGAGAACATCCATGTGCAACCAACCTAGCTTTGTACCTAGAAATGACATTGTGCTCGTCATAGTTGACCTTATAAAGCCATATACAAGATATATCCTTCCTTCCCTTTGGTAATTCACACAATTACCAAGTATCATTCTCAAAGAACAATAGTTTATAGGCTTTTACTGTATCTCCATATCCCACCATCATGCAAGGGATCGCTCTGTGAGAAAGCTTACCAGCCTTTCTTTCTTCGTTTGAAAGGTAAGCATAGGCAGTGCATCCAAACATTTTTAGATGGTCTATAGAGGGCTTCACTGCTGTCCAAGCCTCCTCTAGTACACATGAATTTAATGCCTTGGTGGGAGCCCTATTAATAATGTACACCAACGTATGAACCGCTTCTGCCCAAGACCTATATTCAATTCCTTTTGAACGGATCATTGCCCTGGCACATTCCAACACAGTTCAGTTTTTTCTCTCTATTACACCATTTTGTTGATGTTCATGGGCTACAGAAATCTCATGCTTAATGCCTAAAGATTGAAGGTACTCATTGAATTCACCACTACAAAATTTGCCACCCTGATCTGTTCTGATGACTTTGATCTTCTGTTCTTTATAGGTTTCAGCCATCACCTTCCAAACCTTAAAGAATTCAAACATTTTTGACTTGCACTCCATAAAGTAGACCCAAACTTTCCGTGCATAATCGTCTATGATTAACAAAACATACCGGGATCCTCCTATTGATGGCACTCGAGCAGGCCCCAGACATCCATATGCACAAGCTCTAATGATTGTGTTGCTCTCGTTCCCTTCAACTTCTTATACGACTTTCTACTAAGTTTCCCAAGAGCACAACCTTCACATAGACCAGAGGTGCTTTAATCTTTGAAAGACATGTGACGAGTTCTTTGTCTTTCATTTGCTTTAAAGACTGATAGTTCACGTGGCCCAACTGCTCATGCCATACCTGATTAACATTGTTTGGCTCCGCATTCAATGCAATGGAATGCTTTTGGCACCAACTAAGCTTATAGACTCCTTCCTCTTTCTCACATCGAGCTACAATGTTCTTATGTTTATCTTTAATTATGCATTGACCTCCTCCAAATTTGGTTGATAAACCAACATCATCTATTTTGCATATGGATATGAGGTTCACCTCAATCTCAGGGACGTAAAGAGTGTTCTTCAATTGGACTTTCCCTGTGCGAAGCATCATGCTCACTGCAGTGACAATCTTCAATTTCTTACCCCGTGGAAGATTTGCAAACTGTTCAAACACTGCCTTATTATTGGTCATGTGGTCACTTTCCCCAGAATCCAAATACCAAATCCCGTGACCCATGTCCGCTATGAATCCCATGGTCACTATCTTACTAATATTAGACCAGACACACCTTCTTTGTTTGCTACACTCCATAATGACATGCATACATATACTATCTTGCAAAGCACCTGGTATATGTACTTAATTACCAAGCTAATACCTACACGCCTACTTGCCCCTTGCTTATTTTGCATTGCCATAAATGCTCTAGAAGCAGAAACCAATGAATCACTGCTGGAACTTCCTTCAGATTCTTCAGGTTCACTCGGTTTTGAAGCCCTATGTGCATGGTGCTTTTTTTTTTAATCTCATCTTTCTCTATAATTTTCTGCTTTCTTTTCCTTCTGTCTGATTCAGAGCAATCCCTAGCCAAATGACTATGCTTGTTACAATTGTAACACTTCCTAGTTTCACCTCCTTCATTGTTGACAGGCCCATCCTAATTGAACATGTTTTGCCGAGCCAATTAAATTCTTGACATTATTATAAGAGACTGGCAGCCCAATGAGTAAAGCTCCAACTATTAAATCATCACCAATTCCTTTCTCCATGCCTTTCTGAAGAGCGACAGCTTTAATCTTCGAGATATATTCTTCAGCTGAGTTGCATTCCTTAAGCTTTGTGGTGAAAATAACTGCATACAAATTTGCTTGCTGAGAGAAATCCTTTCTCTAGCAAATTTGCTTGCTGTGAGAAATCTTTTCCAATTGCTTCCATGTTTCTCTAGCATTGTCAGCTGCTTCCACTTGGGCAATCATCGTATCGTCCAAGTATCTCATGAGCTGATTCTTGGCTTCCCAATCCCTTTGCACCCGTATCAGACGTGCTTTCTTTTCCATCTCATGCACCTTTGCAACATCAGTATCCATTGGTTCATTTTTGCCTCCAGAAGCCGCTTTCTTGACAATCTGTTCCATAGCTCTTTTGCAGCAAGCTTATCCCTAACCTTAATAAACCAATAGAAAACATTGTGATGAGATAACTTTTCAATCTTTCACATCTCCATGAGCATCCTCAAAGATCAGAACTGAACAAATTCCCTCTCGATTTGGATGAACCGCTCTCATACCATAATGCACTAAGACAATTTTGGACCGTGAAAAGCTTGATTGAGATTTTGAAGGTAGGCAGCGCTTAATTTAGAAACCATAGCACTGCATGCCTTAGACTTCTCAGCACAAACGAGCTCCTAGACACTTGGCCTAATACTCAAAGACCTAGAATAGAAATCGACCATCTAGAAACATTTAACCGAACGTCACACTTTTTGTCACAAGGTACAGTATTGGCTAGTGTCAACTCTTGTCCACAATCGTCACAATCAGCCTAATACTCAAAGACCTAAAATAGAAATCGACCATCTAAAAACTTCAAAGACCTAAAATAGAAATCGACCATCTAAAAACATTTAACCGAATGTCACACTTTTTGTCACAAGGTAAAGTATTGGCTAGTGTCAACTCTTGTCTACAATCGTCACAATCCAATAACGTAAACAACAATTAGGTGATGTTCTGCCCTCGGCTAGTGTCAACTCTTGTCTACAATCGTCACAATCGTCATTTCCAATAACGTAAACAATAGTTAGGTGTTGTTCTGCCCTCTCGTCTAATGGCAACATTTAGGACACACTCATTTCCGGAAAGTACAGTAACAAAATACTCATTGTTTTCTTTTGGAGATTGGCTGACACGTGGAGCAGAACAACACCTAACGTGGAGTAGAACTAACACCTAACTGTCCTCCACGTTATAGGGAAGCCCATTTAATGGGCTTTCCTACCGTGTCAACAGGGCTCCGCGCTGTCGCGCGTCGCCCACTAAATGGCCTTTCCCATATACAATAGGATTAGGTAGTAGCCAGATATTACACAAACATCATAACCATTTGTTACATTGAAGAAGCATTTTGTATTACTATCGCCCAACAAACTTAGACCGCCCATTGTAAGGAACAGGAGGTTCATAAATATGTACATTCTACATCCCACAAGAAGATACAAAGAGATATCTACTCACAACTTGTATTCCCTTAGCAGCTTTTATCCAGTAACTTTCACATGAGGGAACTTCAATGGTACCAAAATGGGGTACACAGAAAGAACCAAACTTGGCACAATTTGTAAAATCCAGATGCCGTTGTTTGGCAAATCAATCCTGGGTATGGGGCGGCATGAATCACTTAACATGAGAATCATAATATGCAAACAGATTGTCTGAAACCAAGAGTGGCAACTTATCAACATAAATAAACAGCCGTTGCATGTTTTCCTTTGCCAGACTGATTTCATCTTGCACATCCCCACTTTCTGTGAATATCCACAAGTCTTTTGAATTTACACGCTTCAAACTATCACGACAGAAAGGGCATGACTTTGATCTAGCATGCCTGCAATAGGATATTAAAAAAAAAATCAATTTTAAGCAAGAGATAACAAAAGGGCATTCTTGGAAGTCAATTGAATGCATCTCACCATTCACGATAGCACTTGATACACATTGAATGGTTGCAACCAGGCAAAGCAATCCTACTGTTGGATTCCATACATATGCCACATTCCTGCTCCCTCTCTAATTCAAGATCATTGGTACTTTTTTCTTCATCAGTCCTCTTTTTGTATCTTTCCATGCATGTGGCCCTCTGCTTTATATTCTCCATTTCTGTTATACCTCCTTGCAACTGTTGCAATGATGGGTAGATGTAAGCTGTCAAAAGAAGAAAGCAATTTAAGTATTCCTTATGGTTCCTACTTTTATAATAACAATCATCCCAGGTTTGAGTTTTCGCAAAAAGGACTGAGTGGCATATGATGGCATGCAGCATTGGAATAAACACACACAACAAACCGAGAAAGCCTATTGATTCAACAGAGCTGGGAAACTCCCGTGAAGTTCCACAGTTGAATTACAGTTGTAAAAGCCATAAAAAAGATGTGGCCTACTACTTAAGTCCACAGCCAACATTGAAAACTTCATAGAATTTGAACTTTGATAAATTAGAGCCCAGTTTACAGAAAATTCTTCTTAGTTGATGTAAAGATTTTTTACATAAGCTGTGCTTTCCGGTTTGCCACTCACTGGAGATTCCATTCACCTTAATTAACAAAGGCTGATTCCCTCCACCACAACGTTTTATAGTTTACTAATGAAAAATCCTTGGAATCTTTAAAATTACAAGGCTCCTTAAGGTCATACCGTAGAATTCACGCAAGCTTGCTTTTCTTTCATGTGTGGACATGGTAGTGGTGCCATCCATATATACCTATTGACAGCAACCAGGTAAAAAAACTCTGCCCTGCAAAATTTTTTAGCCTAATTCCTAAAAGCAAACCTTGTAGATAAGGATGCGTATAAGTCCCAAAGCCCCTGCAAGCCCGCAGTCTGTCCATCGCACCAGGAAAAGGAAGAAATGGGCAGCAGTACTATACGAAAGCCTCATTTGAATGCATGCACCATCGTATTCCCGTGGAAATTCTGCTGCTCTGCCATGAACAACAACGGACATAATCTGTCAAATTTCCATAAATGGGCGCAATATAAATGATCTTATTTAATACCATCTCTGCTAAACTATATAAAAGTATAAGCTAGCAGGATTAATCCGACATAGGAATGCACTCACAGAGTATTAGCATGTTGTATATCAGCCTCTAACGATTTTAGGGATTCCTTGAACGTCTTCCCGTGTCTTTTTGTCAACAAAATCATTTTTGTAGCCTATACTGGCTCCTTTAAACCGCCCTTCTATCCCGGTGAATTATTAGTCCCCCTACCAAGTAAGAATGAAGAATTATGCACCGGATGTGGCAGCCTTGGACAATATGAGTCTCAGAAAGAATAAAACCTGCAGTCCCGCAAAGAAATTAATCCTACTTTTTTCCTGAACGTTTCTTCTGGACAGCACAATTCCGAGCAGAACATTATTTGCACAGAATCACATCCTCTTTGCATCCAACAATCAGAAACAAATTGCAAAGCGATCATCGTTTTTTTTCAACTCATATCGACAAAAGCACGAGAGTCATGTACAGAATCACACCCCCATATATTACATTCCATCCAACGCCATATCTGAAGGTACAAGATTTGCCAGAACGACCTCCAGAGCGACATTTTTCTTCAAAACGGCACAGCCAGTGCCGCCATATCAACCCTTCTCCAACTCGGCAGCACGGCCCATGCTATGATTCTCCTACCCGAAACATGATAGAATGAAGGGATAAAAACCCGAAAAAAATCAGAACAAACAGGCCTTTATAGAAGCAGAAACGAAGCGCCGGATTGAAGAAATGCCTCGAATCGCCATAGCCAAGGAATCGAAGAGGAAAAGAGAGGCACGGCTCAACCGCATGGAAGGTGATTGGTCCCCATCTTAGTGTTTTCGTTAACGGGTCCAGTTAGGAACTAAGAGCGTAGTTAGACGGAAGTTAACTGGAGGTGGGAAGTGGAAATTTCCATAGTTAAGGGTCCATGGTGGGGATATTTAGTATGCGTAATTTTTCTAGTTGTTATATATTTTTTTTTACAATTTTTTAGTGTTATATATATATTTTTTCTAGTTGTTGGATAAGTGGCCACCATCTTGCTTCCACGCGCACACAATGCATGCACACATCTATTTATATTGTAAATGTGGTCCTGGGCAACCTATTAACATGGGTGGCTCTCCCTGTCGTTACACTGGGGAGATTTAGCCCCTGTATTCCATTTGAACATCCCACCGATATCTTATTAGCATTTTAGCTCCCTGCTGAGCTTATGCTGGGCCAATCTAGCATTTGTTTGTATGGCCCTCTGAACATCCCTCTGAAAATCCCACTAAGGTTTTATCAGCATTTCAGCTACCTCGTCCTGGAGTTGACACCAACCTCAATATCATAGCAATCTCGGCCATTTCTCTAGAGTTCACACAAACTAGTTTTTTGCCATGTATCAGGCTACTAAAGCCAACCCATGCTTCCAGAGTTGACACAGACCAATTTTTGCCACGTATCAATCGCTACCAGAGCCAACCCATCTTTGCATACACCTAAACATCTATATATGACAACCATTACATCTACAAATTGCCTCACCAAGGCCTTTGCTCCTATGCATGTACATGTACCACATATATACGACAACCATACATCTACAATTGCTTCACCTAGGCCTTTGCATACACACATACATATACACATATACGACAACCATACATCTAGAAATTGATTCACCTAGAAATCCAACATATGCCACACTGCCTAATGTCCCCTGTCCTTTTCCCGCCTATTCCTCCTCGAGAATCTCTGGGTCCTCTTTTCCTTCTCCCACACGATATTTTCAACAGGTTGCTTTTCTAACTGTCCCCACATAATCAAAAGTTTTACAATGACAACAAACGTGAAGATATGAACAACCACCCTACAATGCTTGGATCAGGAAGCTTTTTCCATAACATTTGCTAGCAATCCTCCTCCATAATTGCAAAATCCGACAAATGTCATTAATTGGGGTCCCACATGGTGGCCTAGATTCGTGAAGGATGCTTTGTGTGTTTATAGAATTATTAATTCTTCTATATCAAGATAGCCTTACAACCCTGAATTGTAGTTATTATCACTAGTATAATCTCTGAGCTTCGTACATCGTCCAAATTAAGTTCCTACAAAGGTGGGGATCCAATGTGACGAATTAGGGAATAGTTAGTATGATGTTTTCAAGATTCCATTTCTAGGTATAACAACTATTATAAGCTTTGCTGATGTGACAGTATACGTAATCCATACTTTAAAAGCAAAAGGAGCACAAGATGCTTCTTGTTCATCAATATTGATGCAATGTTAGATCAAAAGAACATAGACTCGAATCTATGCTATACATTTATGAGGGGGTTATCCTCCCTTCCAGTGGGTTATTTGCGTAACCTATGAGAGGGGAGGATTGACTCCCTTAACTCATAAAGAGAAAATTACCAGCAATATGAGCGGCAGCTCTACAGTATGAGCATCCAAATTTGAGGTGGGAGACTATCAGGATAATCTACGGTGTGTGATCACAGTAATCTTCTATGTCGGTCTGTTCTTCATTCTAACTCAATTTGATGTGAAGGTTGTCAATGTGGATCTTGATAATCTTCGAGATCTATGATTTGTCTATTTCTATTAGTGATTTGTAAGATTTATTCAAATATATAGCATAATAACAGAGGTTTTTCCTCTTTTTTTTTGGATTTTCATACATTTTTTAATATGATTTTCATATGATTTTTAGGGCGTATTCCATAAGATGTACTAATCAATTTGTGCACTGTAATTTTATGCTTTAATTCATTCTTGATGGTTTTTGCTCCTTTCATCCATCTCATGGTCAAGATTGGCTCCACGATTTTTAATCTAAGGGTGTATAATAGCAGAATGCCCTATTTTCTAATGAAATGCTTTTTCCCAGAATGGGGCACAGACGGAATAGGACTATTTGAGATGGCGATGGCATGAGGCCAGAATATGACTCTTTGAGATGACAGTGTTTGAGATGTCAAAGAAGTGTTTTCGCCTCTCTTTCTATCCAAGCTTCTCATATTCCCATTTTTCTTATAGTGTCCAAATCCAAGGAAAACTCTAGCGTTATAACTGAAATGGATGAGCAGTTTGGGCCCTTTCTTCAATAGTTTATTTTTCAAATAAGAGGACAAATGACTTATGAACATTGGCCATATGGAATGCAGGTATGTTTCTTCTCTCCATTAAATTTGTTGTTCTTGAAATTAGATCAAAATTGTTAAAAATGAATGATGATAGACCTTGATAGAACAAATACCAAGTGTTTCTGGATATTTTCTTGCAATAATTTGACAGGCCCAAAATCCTCATTGCAAGTCCATGAACGTGTTATCGCAGCTCTTGCATTCTTTTATTTGCAGATTACTAGTCACTCCTTGGATTAATGCTGTGCAGTAGTTTCAATCAGAACAGTTTATTGCATGCACTGTGGATGATGCGCTTAACATGTTGCATATTTGCTAGGTGAGATCTATGCTTTAGTTATTATCTCAGCTCATATTATTTTACTATTTTGTAGATCTCTAAAAATGTTTTGAGAGGTAGGTTAATTGGAATATCAGGGCAATTAGAGCTCGTGTAGCCTATGCTACAAATTTTGGGTAGCCTTCATTATCCCTCCCAAAAAAAAAAGGAAAAGAAAAAAGAAAAAAAAACGTTGACATCTAAAATGCGACGTCCGCCTCAAATTAAGAGGGCCGGCAAAAGCACCTGCGGCTTATTCTTCTTGGCCTGGTTGTTGCTGATCACCAAAACTTGCTTTCCACAGATTTTAGAGTGAATAATGATCTAGCATATACTTATTTGGATAAATTTAGGTAGATAGTGATCCAAAATTCACTTGCTTAGACAGATATAGGTTTTCCAACCTGCATTCAGTAATTTTTGTTTTTTTCGTGTAATGGATCTCTTCTTTTTGCTACTGTTCGGGTCTCTATTTTTGTGATATAGTAGTCGCTGGTCGACCAAGAATGCTAACATGGGGATGGTTATCTGCGTCAACTGTCAATTTGGGCCTACGTGGAGGGGGAGGGATAACGAAGGTCTTCCAAACTTTTATCGGATCCTTAAGGAAGATCATATATCTTTAGAAAGATCAGATGCACGATGGAGTAGAATATGAAGTCTTGCTCTATATGCCAATGTAAAATGAGGAACTTATGGGCAAACATAGCCACTGTGCAATTAGGGGCCTTCATGCCCATAGAAATGTTTAAAGACATATGTACAAGAAAATTAATACGTCCTATGGTGCATGTTCGAGTTCTAGCATGTTCCTACGCCTCAAGTTCCTATCAGCGCATGCTTCAGAACATTATAGAAAAATAGAATTTAAACTTTTTATTTTGGTCCTAAGGTGCTTACTTATGTTGTTACTCTATGCATGTGGTGCCTGCGCACCCATGTCTACAACATTCTGGAAAATACTTTTGAGAACTTTCTACTTTGAGTTTGAGGTGCTTAGGATCTCTAGAACATTCTAGAATCCTCTATAATATTCAAAGACATTCTATTTGGACAGTTTGCAAGCTTTCAAAAAGGATATTTTAAGACTATCTAGAACATTATAGAACTTTCTAGAACATCCTACAGCACCTTAATAAAAAAGCTTTCTATTTATAGATTGAGGTGCTTATCCATAGGCATGTAAAACATTTTAAAACATTCTATTTTGGCTCTTTGCACATACTACAACATTCCAAAACATTTTATTTTGGCTCTCATGCACATCTAGAACATTAGAGAATTTTCTAAAACGATTATAGAACATTCTAAACGACTACAGAACTATCTAAACGATTATAGAACATTCTATTTTGACCCACAAATTTTTAAAAAAGGAACTTTTTATTTTTAGGTCCTTACCCACGACTATCTACATTATTCTAGAACAATCAAGAACAGTCCAGAATATTTTAGAACACCCTAGAACTAAGATTCCCTTTGGGTTCTGTAAGAATTGACAAAAATTCCTCTAGATTCTTTTAGATTCCCTTAGACTCTCTTAGATTTTATGAGATTGCCCTTGGTTCCCATACATTATATGAGATTCAAATAGATTCTATGAAGATTCCCTTAGATACTCTTGACTTTATCAAGATTCCCTTAGATTTTATGAAGATACCCTTAGATTCCCCTAGATTTTAAGAGATCCCCTTAGGCTTATGAATATTTTCTTATATTCCCTTACATTTTATGAGATTTTCTTAGATTCCCTTAGATTCTCCTAGATTCCTTTAAATTGTAGAACTTTCTAGAACATTCTCGGACTTTTAGAAACATTCTTAAACTTTCAAAACATTCTATAACTACCTGGAAGTATTTTCTTAGATTTCCTTACATTCCCGTAGATTCCCTTACATTCCAGAGCTTTCTAGAACTTTCTAGAAATTTCTAGAACGATTTGGAACTTTCTGTAACTTTCTTCAACATTCTAGAATTTTCAAGAATGATTCCCTTAGACTCACCAAGATTCTCTTATATTCTAATTTTTTTTTGAACTTTTTAGAATATTCTAGAACTTTCTAGAACATTCTAGAACTATCTAGAAGATTCTAGAGTTTTCTAGAGCCTTCTAGAACTATCTAGAATGTTATATTCTATTTTTTTATATAATTTTGAAAAAAAGTGTCTTTTATATTTGGACATAAAGTTGCAATGTTGTATTGATATGCTTATTTCATCAGACCATCTTCAAGCATATATGATTGCAAATAATCTCACATGGTGATGTTGAACTGTTATCAATTCCTCAAACAAAAACTTGGGTAAACTGGTTTTTTTCACAGTGGTCTAAGTTGTATGTATGACGTAACTTTAACAAGGAATGGAGCCAAGGCATTATACAAATTTATCTTTAGAATTCTTGGTCCCTATCTAGATATTATACTAGATATTCTGAGGTTAGCTTATGGATTTGGAGTGTTGTGGTACTTTGGTAATTGAAAGACATGAGCAACAATTTGATCGCAAAAGATGTTTTGAAATGGAAAAAAAACACACAGTTCTTAACTCTTTGCCATATTTTGAAAGACTTTCTATAGCTTTCAGTATGTGGTGCAGCACCACAATTGTTTTTCAATTGCTATATCTCGTATTCTACTTTGTTCACCAATCCCTACACCATTCCCAATGCCCCGAAGGGACCACAGATTTAAGGTTGCAAAAAAACTTTTTTTCCATTTATATTATAACAATGAAATGCCTTTGGTGTAAGGGATCATATAAACCCTTATGGAAAAAACAAGCTAAAACTGACCATAATAAGGCCCCATAAATGTATTATATAAAAATGTTAAAGTCCTTATTGTGGTTCAAAGTTAAATGTTATGATTCAACCCATTTTTTTATCCATTCCACCTAATAGTTGAAATTGAGATAATAGTTTGTGTGAATCCACCTAATGTGTGCCTCATGTTAAGGGGCAATTCGTTAGGGGGAGGGTGGTTTTGGGTATCTTTCGGCACATTATAGGCATATCTCATAATCTATCTTAGCATACAATGGTCTATTCTGGCTAATGACGAAAATGCTAGCCCTAGAAGAGTTGAAGCTACTTATGAATTGATGATGGACCCTTCAAATGCAACTAGGGAAAAAGTTTCCATAGTCCTCTTTGGAGAGCAACCCAACAGCCCATCAAGAGTGTCAAGAGGCAACTCCAATCCATTTTCAAACAGGCTTAGATATTTCGATGACCCAAATCCTCTCAATGAAAGTGCTTTCCAGGCATGGACTTCACACTATATGAATAGGCTACAGAATGCTCAAGCAGTGGGCATCCTAGGCGACGAAAAGAATATCTCCAATATTTATAAATGTTCCTTGCTACTTTTGGATTGCCCATAGTGCAAACCTAAAGGATGGAGGGGTGAAATTAGAATATGCCACCGATATGTCAAATGGAAGGTGGAGATTCGTTGAGGAAAATTATTTGAGGGCTGGATCAAATATTTGGGAGCAACCATCTGAAAGCCATATGAACCTGAGTGGCAGTTCGATGGAGATCATGAATGTAGCAGTTGGAGTCGGGGCAGTCTTACGTCATGTTGTGTGTTGGAAAGGCAGAGAAACGTCCACCAGATAGGGTAAGTATCCGCCGCAAACAAGTTTCATTTTGTTCTTCACCAGCAGTCTCAAAGTCGGCTTGATCATAGCATCCATATCATTGTAGGCAGATACTAAGAAACCTACTAATATGCTCATCTAAAATGGTATTTCAACAACTTGGACTTAGTTAATGACCAAATAGATTCAATCTCATAATTAATATGTTAATTAATGTATTCATGGACCTACTCAGAAAAGTTAAAGGATTGGCTAAATGCAACCTTCAAACTATGTATCCTGTTGTCATTTGATGGTTGATGGTTAATGGTTGTATTGGCACATGCTACCCTAAGCGTTTGTGTTGTGGGAAGTGATCTTCAGATGCATATTGTCACTGCTCCTTTTACTTTCTCATGAACTGTAAAATTATTTGAGACTTGTTGGACTTTCGCCACATTTGCTATATTCTCATTGAAAGGTATTCACATCATTAAAGCATATTAGCTAACTCCTCTTTTAAGGTTGACCATAAGAACATAGTACTATATAAGGATTGAGAATTACTATATTGATAAAGTGCTTCATGCCCAGGATCAAGGCTATAAAAGCTCTTCGCCAGGCCATTTGAGTCTTGCAATGCTCACAATTGGGATGCTCACTTGCCTACAGGATGTTGACCAATCGTCGAACTATGGAGTATTTTTAGGTACAAAAAAATGTTTTTAGTTTATTTCTGTAAATACATTGTTGGTTACTGTATACTTCTTTGCTTCAGCTGAAGCTAATTACTATATACTTCTGTGCATCTTCTATTAGTCAAACCATAGTGGAGCCTGGAGCAAATCACAAATATGGTGCAAATTTTGCCTCTGGAGGAAGCAGTTTGCAAAACTTAACTTCATCGATCGTCGTGGTTTTCCTTTTCTTTCCCCTATATTTTTTCACCAGAAGCAAGCATTTATTTTCAGTTTTTGTTGTTCATTGCAGGAAGTGGTACCGAAGACCTGCTGCTTCGACCTAAAAAGTAACAAATATTTACAACATTAGAGTTCGTGAAATGTCTTATGGAAAATATATGAAAAATCTATATTGGTAACTTATACAGCTAGATAGTCAAACGCCTATCAGTTTGCTTTGAAAATTCTAATATGCTATTTGTTTGGCAGGTCGGCATTGTATAAAGCTGGAGCCAAAATAGCTTGAAAGTTTGTTCCGATATGAGTTCAAGGTCTGTTGTCTAAAGGGCAGGTACTTATCTTTTCGTATTCATTTTCAAGTCACCTGGTTAAGGAGCAAGAAGAGGGGTGCATGACTTGAGTATCCAGGAAATCTTCTTGATAAATAATGATTTTTAATATGACTTCTACCATTCGAGGGTATCACTCTCATGCACATTACTAATTGACCAGGACAAGCTAATTTCCATTCTCGAATGTTAGAAACCAAAAAGTTAGCACATACGAACTAACAAGCCAATAAATTTCACACTATTTGTTATAGCATAGGTTGCCTAGAAGTAGAGGGCCACTGCCAGCGCATCATTCATTTTGTAAAACAATATAATGAAGAAAGAACATCCACTACAGTTGTTGCATCAAAAGGTTAAAGATCAATGATGAGGCATATGCAAATTGATACATCAGTTTTGCCTAGCTGAAAAAAAGGAGGGATTGCTAGATTGTCAAAAAAACACATTTTCAACTTTAAAGGAACATCTCCAATATTTATAAATGCTTCCTCCTATTTTTGGATCGCCCGCAGTGCAAACCCAAGGGATGGAGAGGTGAAATTAGAATATGCCACAGATATGTCAAATGGAAGGTGGAGATTCGTGGAGAAAGATTATTTGAGGGTTGCGATCAAATTTTGGGAGCAACCATCTGAAAGTCCTATGAACCGGAGTGGCAGTTTGATGAAGATCATGAATGCAGCAATTGGTGTTGGGGCAGCCTTACGTTACGTTGTGAATTGCAAAGCAGAGAAATGTCCACCAGATAGGGTAAGTATCCATCACAAACAAGTTTCATTTTGTTCTTTACTAGCAGTCTCAATGTCTGTTTGATCACGACATCCATGTCGTTGTAGGCAAATTGACATGCATCATTCCGACCTCTGCAGATACTAAGAAACCTACTAATATGCTCATCTCAAATGGTGTTTTAACAACTTGGGCTTAGCTAATGGCTATATAGAGTCAATCACGCTCCATAATAAGTTAGTTAATGCATTCATGAACCTACTTAGAAAGTTAAACGATTGGCTAAATGCAACCTTCAAACTATGTATCATGTTGTCATTTGATGGTTGCTGGTTGATGGTTGATGGTTGTTGTAACAATTGGCACGTGCTACCCTAAGCGCTTGTGTTGTGGGAAGTGATCTCTAGATGCATATTGTCACTGCAAATGCTTACTCTTGCAAATGCCTTGTCTAACAAATACATGCCATTGGGGCAATCTATCGTGCTTGGGCGCCTTCTTTAACTAAATATATAAAGCAGCCTCATTTTCGGTTTGAAGCTAATATTTCTGTCCCGGGGATAAGTTTAGTGCTGACACATATACTTTCATATCATATCATATTATATCACACTAGTTTCTTTTACACTATTCCTCGGCTTGGCCTTGGCCTTCGGCTGATGCCTCGCCTCGGTTTGGACATAATTGATATCTTGCTCGGTTTGGACAAAAGCACGCCTACCAATGTTACCTCCATCTATGGGGACTTTCTAACATGACCTATGAGATTATCCCTAGGAGTTTATCTATGTTTGTCAATAACTTGTAAATTCATAGGTGGACCCTTTTCTTTTACACTATTCCTCAGCTCGGTCGAGGCCTCGCTTCAGTTGGACATCTTTGGCACTATTCCTCAGCTCGGCCTTGGCCGAGACTCGCCTTGGTTTGGACAAAAGCACACCTACCCTCTCTCTTTTTCCCTTTTGTCTATTTCTATTGAATTTGAGGACTTATGGTTGTCAACACCTATATGTTCACGGGGCTTACCCTCAAGGAGCTTATTCACACCTATTCTTGCCAAGTTTGAATATGCCCATGTATGCTCAAGGGACAAAGCCACGTTACTTAATCCATGAGGAGTCCATATACACACACCCTACTACCAATTCTAAGGTATCATTTATGAGGAGACTATTGACATTTACTACCATGAATTTCAAAGTATCATCTATGAGGAGCTTACTCACACCTATTATACTCAAAACACTCCACATTCTTATTCATATGCACCATCAATTGCAAAGTCTATCCATGCTACTCAACATTGAGCTTACTTATGCCTATCATCAATTCCATGCTAGTCAGCATCCATTGCTCAACCCATGAGGATCTTACTCATGCATATCATCAATTCCAAAGTATCACCCATGAGGAGTTTACTCACACCGGCTAACAATACCAAAGTATTATCTATAAGGAGCTTAATCACACCTACTCCAATGCATGCCCATACACACACTACTGCCAATTCTAAAGTATCACCAATGAGGATCTTACTATCATCCATGAGGAGATTACTCACGCTTACTACCATGCACACGTATACACTACCATCCACTACAAATTCCAAAGCATCACCCATGAGGATCTTATCCACACCTACCATGAATTCCAAAGCATCACCCGTGAGGGTCGTATTCACATCTACTACCAATTCCAAAGGATCACTCATGGGGATAGTCACATCCAAAACTATCTAGAACTATCTAGAATCTCCTATTCTCAGTTTTTGCAAAGCTTCAAAAAAAAATTCTATTTTGAGACTGAGCTGTTACTGATGAGTATCTGGAACATTCCAGAATTTTCTATCTTGATTGTTTGAGGTTTCAAAGAACTTTTCATTTTTAGACTGAGGCGCTTACCCTGAGGACTTGGAACATTTCAGAACATTCTATTTTGGCTCTTTGCAAAATTTCAAAAAAACTTTCCATTTTTAGATTGAGGTGCTTACTCATGAGCATCTAAATCATTTCAGAACATTCTAAAATTTCTAAAACATTCTAGAGGGTCAAAGCATGAAGCTGGGGGGCATTTTTGCGCCAAATGAAGCACTAAGCACCTAGTGCTGAAAATTTTATTTATTTTTACCTTTTTTTCTGTGGCTTCGTTGAGACTGAAATTTTGTATTCCAAGAACATCCTCTATGCCCCAATGCTATATCTGATTGCTTTGTGTATTAGAGATTCTCCATACTCTTCTCCTCTCTCTATGCAATTTCTATTCTCTCTATATTCTCATTTCTCTCTGGACTCTTTTTGTTCTCTATATTTTTTGTTTCTACTTTCTCTTTCTATTCGCCCTCTATCTCTTTATTCTCCGGTCTCTATATTCTCTATAATTTACTCTCTATATTCTCTCTCTTCTTGTATTATATTCTTTTCTCTCTTCTTCTATCTCTTCTCTATATTCTATTCTCCTTCAATTCTCTCTCTCTCTCCCCCCCTCTCTCTCTCTCCTCTCTCTCTCTCCATTCTTCTCCCTCTTTATTCTTCTTTTTCTTCTCTCTCTATTCTCTATGGTCTTCTCTCTCTAGTTCTCTCACTAATCCTCTCTCTCTCTCTCTCTCTCTCTCTCTCTCTCTCTCTCTCTCTCTCTCTCTCTCTCTCTCTCTCTCTCTCTCTCTCTCTCTCTCTCTCTCTCTCTCTCTCTCTCTCTCTCTCTCTCTCTCTCTCTCTCTCTCTCTCTCTCTCTCTCTCTCTCTCTCTCTCTCTCTCTCTCTCTCTCTCTCTCTTTTTTTCGTCATTTTTAATCTCTCACATCGGCCGAGGGGCGATTTTATACCGTATTCGTCGAGAGATGAACGAGAGACAAATGTTTCTCGTTCCCTAATTGGCCTGTTAGCCGCCCTTCGACCGGATTTTGGAGCCGTCTCGACCAGAAATTCTTCGTGCCTCTGCCTTGGCGGCATTCTGACTTCGAATTTTATCCCACATTTTGTATTTTCGCTTTCGAATTATCCCACATTTTTGTTTTCTGGCTTCAAGAATCCCATATTTTGAAAACAGACCTCATTTTCCCTCATTCCCAATCTTAATCTCATATTTTCGGCCTCAGCTGCGTCATTTTTAGTGGATCCTTTAATCCTCGGCATGATTGCCATGCTTCTGAGGGCCATTTTCCTTGGATTAGCATTCCAAACCTACTGCCTTCATTTGATACAAGAAATCGAACAACCGGACCCCATTGATTTCTTAGATGAGGATGGAGATGTAGAAGACAACATAAACTATATGTGTGCATCTTCCACTTTGTTGCTGGCAGCTTCTTCGAGATTAAAGAGGCCCCCAAGGAGATTCTGGGTTTGTCCAAGGCAGACAACACAATTCATGTTGGTAGAGCAACCAACATGTTGGCAGAGCAGCCAAAATTATCCATGCTTCATGTGTGTTGTGGAACTTCTGCATCATGCAGGAACTTGAGCTTGAATACTTGCCAATCTATCCAGATCTGTCTGAGAACAATTATTATGAGACTGAGGTCATGAACAAAAGAATGAAGAAAGAAGGTGATCAAATTAGGCATGTGATTTTCCAAAATTTGGAACGTGTTAATCTGGAATAAGTTGGTCACAAAACTCTCATTCATTTGTTGTTAATCAGACATTTGTGTGAGCAGCATATGTAAGCACTTTTGATTCTTCAGGAGTCAATATAAAATGTATGAATGTCATTGTTTGAATGTGTTGTTTTAATTGTTTGGTATTTCTATCAGAAAAAAAATGGAAACAGTATTAGTGATCTGTGTGAGCAGCTAATGTAAACAGCTTTGATCCTTTTTACCACCATTAAAAAATGTTTCATCTGCATTTGCAACACATTTCTTTTTCCCATTTTACTGTAACAGTTTTGGTCAATACACTGTTCATTTGGCATTGACCAAAACACTGTAGCACAGATATCTGACCCGAATTTTGCTATATTTCTGTCATTAAAATACTTCCATGTACAGATGAAATTCCTTTGAAAAACTAAATCACAACATGCATTGAACATGTTACTGTAAAGAAGAAACCTGGAAATAAAAATTTGAAAAAGGATTCAAGATATTGCATTGAACAGTTTTAAAAAAATGTAAGTACAATCAGGAATAGAGACTGAAGTCACGAATCTTCCAAGTCTTAATAAATATGGCATGAATCTTCCAAGTCTTCTTCAAGACTGAGCAAAAACTCTTAGGCTCTTCAACACTGAGCAAGCATTCTGTTCAGAAACACAGATACAAATAAAAACATGTAGTTAAAACATAACTATTACAACATACGAAGAAATAGGTCTGTGTTAAAAACAGGGACATCTTTCATGGATATCATATCAGTAAATACAAAAGTTGAGTCCGAGATGGCTCAGTTTTAGATATTTCAACAAAAAATCAAGATCATTTACAACAGCAGGAGTCGGAAGTCCTTACAAGCCAGAAAATACAAATAAATTAAAACAAAACAAAAAGGCCAGTCAGAGCTAAAAGCTTCAGCAAAACTCGCAAGCATTGGCTGGAATCCTCAGTATCAGCATGCCCCAGAAATTCCCTTGCTTCACAAACACAACCTCAGCATGCACCCTCTGGCGAAGCTCTGCACCCTCAGCCCATTCCATGATCTGGGGGGGTCAATTAAAACCCCCATTGAATAGATACAGCAATGACGGTTACGGTTCTTGGCGCAGTCTTCGGCGGCTAGGGCGGCAGAAGAGAGGAGAGTCGCCTTCCTCTCTCCAATCCGGCACTGTCACCTCCATCCTGGTGCCTGCAGATATTAGGAAAGTGCTAGCAAGGCAGGACAATCCATTTCAAAATTTCTGGAAAAAGATCTGCACAAATCGCATTTTTCTTCTCCTCTCTGGCGGACATAATCTGGATCTTTTTTGGGGAAACAGGTAACCACAAACGTGGTTCTCTTCTTTGATGTTTTTGCATTATTTCCATCTCCTTTCTTGAAGATGGTCACGCCGAAATGGTTTGCCCAATTGGGACACTGGCCTATAAGGTGAAGAGAAGAATAGTTTCTCAGCAAGATTCAGGTTGTGGAGATGTGACATCATGTAATTTTTGCAGTGAAAACCCTCTGATCCGAATGGAATTTCTTGGAATGAATTCTATTTTGCCATTATCTCTTCACTCTTTCTTACTAGCAGGAAGATCCAGTCTTTGCAAATGATGATTAGAAAGATTATGTTTTGTCAGGGGAGCTATGCAGATGAATCCAGAATTATTGATTTATATTGAAGAGGCAGTGACAATTAGATATATGGCAGCAGCTAAAAAATCTAAATGCTTAAGTACTGAAGCTTGAGCATAGAAGATTGAGCACAGAAGCACCTAGGTTTCTTTTTAAGCACTGCTAAGCTTGAGAAGCCACTCAAATACTTAAATTTGGGTGAAAATTTGGTACTGATGCCAAATTACCTTGGCTTTCCATATGGAATTAGCATGCCAGATACTGCTATGTCTGAGCATGTGCTTCTTCAGGTACTGATATGCCTGTTCGTGTCATATTTGGCTGTTGTCTTATAGTCTAAGGACGTACATCTTCTTTCTACTTCAGCAATTCAGGTTATTTGTGTGTTTCTCAGGCCAACAGGAATTATTTCGGGAGCCATTGGCTCTTCCTGATCATCTTGCAGCTTCTGGTTCCGATGTGGAGAGACATCTCTGTGCCTTAATGCAGATTTGCTATTAGAGCTTTTAATAAGTTTCTGCAGTTAAGGGAATGAAGATGTTGAGTCTACTCCTGTAGTAGTTCTCTTGCTGTAACGAAGCATTGTAATTTCTTTTCTATATAATATAAAAAAAACCACCACCGTTCTCTCAAAAAAAAAAAAAAAAAAAAAAAAAAAAAAACCATTGCAAAATAACCCATCACAACCCTTTGTGATATAGTTTGATGAAAACTCCGTGTCTCTAAAATCTCCATAGCCCCTGATTCAATGGTAGTCGAAGAAGAACCCTGACTTCCCATACCTGAAGAAAATCCTGAACTGTATGAACCAGAAGAAGAACTTGGAGCTTGGAGCTTGAGGAGCTCGAGGAGCTTGAACTGTACTTGGGGGATGGGCGCTGAGCTAAGGCCTTCCGACGCGCCATGCAAAGAAGGAGATGAAAGGACAAACAATTTGTGCGCCATCCCAAGTATCTAATAAAGACGTTAAATTACTTTTTTCGTACAAGATTAAATTACTACTGCAGAATGTCGTGATTGGGACAGATAAATGATAAGACATTTCCTGCCACAAATCGAGCTCTTCTCTTCCAATCATTGAATGATATAACAGAATTACAAAAATCTAATAATAGAGAAACATGCAAGACCAAAACAGGAAACTGACCTTGCTACTTAGGAATTTTGTTTGGCAGAAGCAATCTTGGCTATCTCCAGCAAAGTATCCTTGGTCATTTGACATATACTTTGTGTCATGTTGGCCATGGATTCTCCTATTTTCAAACTGTTTGCTGATCTCATTGTCTCCAACTCTCTGATCAATTCATGTTTCCTCTGAGAATCCTCTTTCAGGAATTCCAATTTTCTTGCTTCATTTTCACCAAAACTATTTGCCATTTTTGAAATACCACTTGCAATATCTTCATCAATATGCACTCTTGATCTTCTCTTTGTAGTTGGCTTTCCCAGACACTCCTGGTTGATTACAAGCAGCTCATCTTGGGCTAGCTTCGGACACATTACAACCACTTAGTGTTTCTTTACCATTGTTTTCCTTTTGACCACTTGAATTATCCTTGCTGCTATTCTTCTCGGCTTCAACAGGACTGTGAAGAATTGTTCCTGAGTTCTCAACATCTATAAAATCTTCTTCTCGAAAAGAAGCATCAATACCTATTGTTTCAAAGAATGCAGATGACATGAACTCATTTGTATACATTTGAGCTTCCTCAAATGCTTCAGGGCCAAAATCACCGTCATCACCTCCACCAGGTATGTCTCTTTCATTAGTTTGGCCATGTTTCAAGTCTTCCATGAATTCAAACCATGGCCAATTTGAAGGCTCTACACCAGTTTTTTCAGAAGCCTCTTTTTCATCCCTGAACTTTATCTGCAACTTGTCCCATTTATTCCTCAATTGCCTCAAATCTTCCAATCCCTCAACCGAGGGTTGGAGTTTGATCATGATTTCTCTCCATTGACTGGCAGACAGATTGATATTCCCATTGTTATGAACTTTGCGTTCTTTCATCAAAGAAAGCATTGTCCCAATTGCATTGTCGGACCAATCTACTGGTCGTTTTCTTTTCTTGCTTTGGATTGCATCATTCTGATTGTCATGAATAATCAGAGCCAAAGAATCTTGGGAGGGCATCGACTCACCAGGATTTGTGGACAACTCCTTCCTCTTCTTCCTTAGATTGCAATCTTTTGCACCTTGAGGTTGAGATTAAATCTCCATTGCAACAGGAGCCGAAACTGCTCCAGTCATTTTCTTAGGCCTCTTTGAAGGCAATTTTTCTGATCTAGGGCACTGGTAAGGCAGATCGAGTAGCTCTTGTCATGATTTGAGGATGCTTACTGCAGAAATCAGATGTGAATTAGATCTTCATCACATATTATATCAAAAAATCTCAAGAACCGTATCAGACCAGATTGTTGAAAACTTACTCTTATTAACCACGGATTTTGATTTGCAATGCTGATCTTCAAGCTTGTATGCGGAATTGAGGTCGGAATTGTTAAAGGGAGTCCGGCAAATCAAAGCAAGAAGTGGGGCATCAATTCTTGAACACGGGTCGGAATTGGGGCCTCCATTTCCGGCGTGAGTTTTTGGGTGCCAAAAAAAAAAACCGGTCGTTATGGCCCTAACCATAAATGTTGCGGGATGCTTAATGGGAACGCCCCTAACAGCAGTTAGGGGCAAATTGTCTCTCAAGGGGAGAGCCAAATTTTTGTCTCTCCCCCTATATCTCGCCATCTCCCATCTCTCCCCATCTCTCATTTTATCTCTCGGCCTGCATGTGGCCAACTCATCTCCCTCCCTCCCACACCCTCCCACACACACACCACACACACACACACACACACACACACACACACACACACACACACACACACACACACACACACACACACACACACACACACACACACACACACACACACACACACACACACACACACACACACACACACACACACACACAGGTGTAGGAGAGCGTATATATGGAATTTTCGTATAAAGAAAGATCTGTATATATTGCTTTGGTGCAATCGGTCAGGTGTAGGAGAGCATATATATGGAATTTTCGTATAAAGAAAGATATGTATATATTGCTTTGGTGCAATCGGTTGTGTTGTATGGTTACGAGGTTTGGGAGCCAGGTTTGTCACTGGATAGATGAAAGAAAATTGAGAAAATACAAAAAAGATTTTTTCGATCGGAACTTGGCATCAAGATGCAAACACCTTATGATATGCTTCTAGTGGAATGTGGAATGTTTTCCCTGGAAACAGGAGCACTTTGCGGGACTCTCTACTATGTATATAAAGTCCTTTGTATGATGCTAGATGATAGTCTTCTGCCATTGGCTTTGGAGGAGACACGTGCAAAGGGGTGGTTTGCAGACATAGAACTCTGGTTAGCCAGGTGGGGGATGTGCATGGATGATCTGGAGATGCATAAGATGACATACAGGGATGGGTCGGGAGAAGTGTCACACATGTGTGCTGGAGGGATGGTGCAGTTTAGAAGGAGTTTTATAGAAATCATATCAACCCTATGCCAAAAAGAGGCCAGGTATCTCCTGAAAATTATCTCAATTAGATATAGACAAGCTATATGCAGAATGAGACTTAGTTCGCACAGGTTAGGGGTTGAGCTAGGCCGGTGGAGCGATATCCCACATGAACTTAGATCTTGCAAGCTGTGTGATACTGGGACACTTGAGGATGAGGCACATGTGCTTCTTCATTGTCCAGCATACGTTGATTTCTGCGTTAAACATGGTACGCATGCTTGTACGCTTGTTGATTTCTTTGACCTTCCAGGTGTCCAGATTAGAGCACATATACTTGACATCTTGGATTACAAAGAGAAACGTCTAATAATGGATGTAAATGAAGTGGATGAGGAAGAGATGGAAGGGGGTTAATGCAATGTTTACTGAATGATGCATTAGATGATCTTTTTTACGCATGACAATGTTCTAGTTTTGAATGTCTTATAGACCTGGCGGTCTCACAAACGTAATAATATAATTTTATTTCATTTCATTTCATCCCTCCCTCCCTCCCCCTCCCTCCCACCCTCACCACACACACACACACACACACACACACACACACACACACACACACACACACACACACAGAGGGAATGATGAATGATATTAGGAACACTCTATCTACAAATTTCAAAGCAGATTTGGAGAAGGTGAGGACTGAAATTAAGAATGAGATAGATAACCTCATACTGCAAATGAATGCACAAGTACAAGAGGATTTTACACAGAGTAGGACGGTAAATGCATTGGAGAGTTCTATTGTTGATATTGTAGATATTAAACAACAGCTTTCAGATTTTTTAGCTGAGCAAGAGAAAAAGAACAGGTTACTTAATTTGGGACTAGTTGGGATTCCTGAACAAGCAAAGGAAAATGTTAAAGAAAGTATTGATCATATTCTTAAGAGGGCAATGCAAGTAGATGAAACTGGAGTCATTGATGCGTTTCGAGTGGGAAAAAAGGGAGATAGACCGAGGCATGTAGTAATTAGATTTCAAAACAGGGAGAGCGAGATGACTATTCTGAGGAAGCGTACTCTTCTAAAAGGTGAACGAATATGGATAAATGAAATCTTACCAAAGAGCAGTATGAGCAGTATAAATTGTATGTTCAGAATATGAAGGCAGCAAGGCAAGAAGGTCTACTGGAAATATGGCAAAGTGGTCATAGAGGAGGCATCCTCTTCAGCATAGAGGTGCAAGACCATTAGGATAGGAGCGTAGAACATTACCAAACTAAACGTCGAAAAGATTAGTACAATGAGTGATCTCGAATCTCTAGATTTGGTCTTTTTTCTTGAAACTTGGGAACATGAAGAATGTGGTTTACCAGATATCCTAGATTTTTATGTGGTTCATTCAGTTTGGCATAGTAAAGGATGGAGATGTAGAGGATATGGTGGTATGGCCTATTATCTGCGTACCAAATTTAAAAATTTGGTTTCTTTACAGGATGTTATTTCCCACCTAGAGAATCACCAGTTTATGATCATGATAATCTAGATAAGGATGACCCTTTTTTCAGCTTGAACAGGATGCAATTGAATTGATGGCTAATGGTAACATTTTGTTGATTGGCAATTTTAATGGTCGCATTGCAAATAGACAAGCAACAAGGTTGAGCCCCGATGGGGATCCGCTATGGATGGAAATGATGGATGAAGAAACTTTAAAAATGAATGGATGGAGCCGAACATCACATGACTTTTACAAGGTAATCATTTACTTAATATGTGCAGTGGACTTGATTTGGCAATATATAATGGATTATCTAAATTCCCGGGCACTGAAAAGTGTACATGTAGGGGACCAAATGTAGTGGATTTTGTTATTGCCAATGCTCATTTTATTGATCAGGTTGCAACAATGGATGTTGGAGATACTCGCACTGAATCTGATCACGTGCCACTATCCATTGAAATATATATAAACGGTATCTCTCAGGAAAAAGGTCCACCTCTTTGGCATAAGAAAATTAATCTGTCAAGTAGGAAGATGAAGACTTATAAGGTCCAACGTGAAAAATTGATGCTAGAAACCGTTTGGCCACATGATGCAGAAGGAATAAGTGAATTACTATCAAGTTTGCTCATGAATGTTGCTGAGAAGTGTTTTATCTCTAAGAGGAGGATGAAGAGTTTACCATATAGTGGTTGGTTTGATATGGAGTGCAAAGCAAGCAGGCAAATGTTTAAGGCAGCAGATGATAATGATAAAAAAACATTTGAAAAAGGAATACGTTAAGTTGATTAAGACCAAGAAAAGGGCTTTTATGCATAGGCAATAAGAGGAACCTGTCAATAACTTGATCACTGAGCCAAAAAAGCTCTGGAACAGACTAAAAACTCAGAAACCTCAGAAGCCGAAGTTATGCGCAGAAGGGCTCATGCACTAGGTGCGCAAGTTGTATCATATGCCAGGAATAAATAATCATTGCATGGATGGCGGGTATGATACCCTTGCCTGATTGGTTGAGGACGTTGCAAATGGGCTGCAAAAGCTTTCCAATGGGAAAGCAGCTAATGCAATGGGCCTAATATCTTAGATGCTTAAATGGGGTAGTCCTGCAGTGGCAGAGAAACTCACAGATATGTATAATGTAACATTGCAAGAAGGTTTCCCGCATTCATAGCGGATAAATAGAGTTACTCCCATTTATAAAGCAGGTGATGAACTGGATCCTGGAAATTATAGAATGATAATGGTTAGTAGTTTATACTCAAAGCTATCTGCTACCATCCTGGAATCGAAAATCAGCATATGGGCGGAGGAAAATAACGTAAGAGCTATGGCAACCTGGCTTTAGACCAAAAAAATCCAATATCGACCATTAATGAGGCTCAGAACAATGATGGATGCTGTTAAAGGGAAAAAGAAACCACTATTTGCAGTTTTTGTAAATTTTGCTAAGGCATTTGACATGGTGCTAAGGGAGAATTTGTGGGCACGCATGAAGAATATAGGAGTTTCAGAAACATACAGAAATGCAGTGAGCAAATTATATGAGAAAGTATGGGTGCAACTCTCTCCACCCCCCCTTGCTGGATAAATGTAAAGATCTAATAGAAAGTAATGTTGGTATAAAACAGGGCTGTCCGTTATCACCGACTTTGTTTGGTATGTCTATTGATGAATTAGAAGCCTGGATTACTCAGTCACAGGGGGGAGGCACTCCATTGGCAGGCTATATTGTCATGCTACTCCTTTATGCTGATGATATTCTATTGATGTCGTGAACCCGAGATGGAATGCAAAAGCACCTAGATGTGTTGGCGAACTTTTGTGATGCAACGCGTATGAGAGTGAATTTAGGTAAAACAAAAGTGATGATTTTCGGGACTAATAAAGTAGAAAATTTTGATTTCTATTATAAGGGAGAGAGTGTTGAGATATCAAATACATACAAATACCTGGGTTTGATAGTGGATAAAAACTTTAAATAGAATCAAACAGTAGATCAGAGAGAAGGCGGGGGGTCGAAGGCTCTTTTTGCACTACAGAGTAGATGTAAAAAAGCAGGCATTTGGAATTTCAGTGTAAAGAAAATGTTATATATGTCACTGGTTCAGATAGTTGTCTTGTATGGATGTGAAGCATGGGGACCTGGGTTATCATTGGAGATGTAGAAAAGAGTAGAGAAGGTCCAAAAAAAATTTCTACACTCAGAGTTGGGGGTTAAGATGCAGACTCCTTATGATATGATGACGGCAGAATGTGGTTTATTACCTCTTGAAGGTGAGGCTTTATGTAAATCTTTGATTTACATAAGGAAGATTTTGTATGATATGGATACTAGCAGCCTACCACGTCTAGCTTTGGAGGAGAGCTCTCATAATGGATGGTATGCATGCATGGAAGAATGGTTTAGGAAATGGGATATGGACATTGATGAGCTAAATGGCAACAAAGACAGGATAAAGGAATGGATAAGAGAAGTAGTGGTGCGGAATTCATGGACTAGGCCAGGCACGAAAAAAATGTATTACCATGAGTTTATAAATCCATCATTGAAGGATATGTCTTACTTATACGAGGGAATCTCCACCAGGATGTGCCACACCATCTGCAGGAGTAGGCTCTCACCATCTGGGAGTGGAGACGGGTCGTTGGCAAAATATACCTCATGAGCTTAGGACTTGCAAGCTGTGTGGATCAGGTGAGGTGGAGAACGAGGAACATGTTATTCTGAAATGACAGCGTATCACTATTTGAGGATTAGATTCAGGATCAACATAACATCATTAATGCAATTTTTTGTCTTACCAGGTAAGAAGATTGGGAACTATTTGATTGAAGCTCTGCAATTAAGAAAAAGTGCTGTTAAAAATTTTAACTCTCTATTAATATGTTTGGATGAGAATGAGAGAGATGACTCTAATGATGTTCTATCTGAGAACGCATTAGATAATATTGCATATGATTTTGAATGTATATTTAACCTCTTCTAGACCTGATGGTCTCAGGGACGTGTTAATATAACATTTCATCTCTCTCTCTCTCTCTCTCTCTCTCTCTCTCTCTCTCTCTCTCTCTCTCTCTCTCTCTCTCTCTCTCTCTCTCTCTCTCTCTCTCTCTCTCTCTCTCTCTCTCTCTCTCTCTCTCTCTCTCTCTCTCTCTCTCTCTCTCTGACACATATTGTAAAAATAGTCAAACCAGACATTTCTAAACAATACATATGGTTGGAAATTATGGGAAGAGACAAGAAATTATATGTAGCTGGATGTTATTTTCCCCCTCGGGAATCACCCACATATGATGCTGATGACATGGACAAGGATGATCCTTACCACCATTTAGAACAAGATGCACTCGATCTCATGACCCGTGGAGATATAATATTGATGGGAGACTTCAATGGTAGAATTGCAAATCGGCAAGCACATGTTTACAGTGGCATTGGTGATCCTTTATGGATGGACAGCTTAGACGATGAGGAAATGAGACAATGTGGTTGGGCACGAGTTACAGATGATATTAATGAGTATGTGCAACCACAAGGGGCACATTTATTGAATATGTGTCCTGGTTTAGGCTTGCTAGTCTACAATGGCATTGGTAAATTCACTAATTCTACACAATGTACTTCTAAAGGGGCCAAAGGGGAAGGTCTAAGTGTTGTAGACATGGTACTAGCAGAACCTAGCATGCTAGACAGCATTATGGATTTTTACGTAGACACTATGAGGCCGGAGTCAGATCACTTCCCGATTGTGATTCAAATCCAAATCAGGGAGTCTTCAAAGAAATTGGAGCATCAAAATAATAACAGGTATATTCGCATGAATAAAAAGAAAGCAGATATATATAAAAGCATGTGTGAAGAACATGTTCAAGGTATCAATTGGCCAGAGGATGCTAATAGTTTGACTGATGTTCTCACCGCAGTCTTGCTGGAAAATACTAAAAAATGTTTTGACTCGCAAAGAAGGGCAAAGGGGAGCCCCTGTAACGGGTGGTTTGACGAGGAATGCAAAAGCAAGCGAAAAGATTTGGAGCAAACACCCAAGGAGGCTAGGCGCAAAGCAAGAGAAGAATATCGTAAACTAGTGAGACGAAAGAAAAGAGCTTTTCTGGTCGAACAACAAAAAGAAATGGTTGAGGAAATGATTGCCAATCCGCGCATGCTAAATGTAAATGACCTCATTCAGCAAGTCCGCAGGCTGTACCATATAGAAGGCATACATGATGCACCCACGAGGCAGGGAACCACCTTTGTGTTCACCTGTGAGGATGTACTAGCTGGCTTGAGAAAACTTTCAAATGGCAAAGCAGCAGATGCTTCTGGTTTGGTTGCAGAAATGGTCAAATGGGCTGGTTCTAGTGTCTTGGATATGCTTGCATTTACTGAATAAAGTCTCAGTGTCTGGATTTCCATCATCTTGGCAAAGAAACAGAGTTATCCCGCTACATAAGTCAGGAGATGCGGTAGATCCCAATAACTATAGAATGATTATGGTAAGCAGCTTGTTTTCTAAATTATATGCAACAATTTTAGAACAAAAGGTCAGTGCTTGGGCTGAAGAAGCTGGTGTGAGAGCAAACGGGCAAGCTGTTTCGTCCTAAGAAGTCTACAGTTGACCATCTAGTGACATTCAGATCAGTTGTAGATGCACTAAAGAAAACAAAAAAGCCATGCTTTGCTCTATTTGTGGATCTTACAAAGGCATTTGACATGGTGCCACGAAAGAACATTTGGGCTAGAATGGAACAAATCAAAGCCCTGCAGGAACTCAGGAATGCCCTTGCAATGTTGTATGATAAGGTCTTTGTGCAACTCTCATTTCCATTCAATCAGGAGTCAGATGAGGAAATACTTAGTAATATGGGCGTCAAACAGGGATGTCCTTTGTCCCCCACTTTGTTCGGCATTTATATAGATCAATTAGAATCCTGGATGGTGAATTATGGGGGTGCAGGCACAACAATTGCGGGATATGCACTCACCTTGCTGCTATATGCCGATGACATTGTCATCTTTGCTAGAAATGCACAAGATATGCAGAGACATTTGGATGCATTGAGCTCTTTTTGTTCTGCTATGGAAATGAAGGTAAATTTAGGAAAGACAAAAATCCTGATTTTTGGCACGAGGTCACGTGACTATACTTTTCACTATTGGGGTTGTTGCTTGATCAAAATTATAGCTGGAATAAAGCCGCGGAGCAGAGGGCAGATAGTGGATTAAAGGCATTATACACAATGCAACGTAAATGTAAGAAAGCAAACATTCTTGACTGGACGTTGAAGAAAAACTTATATCAGGCACTGGTTCAATCGGTTGTTCTTTATGGTTGTGAGGTTTGGGGGCCAGGCCTTTCCTTGGATACTTGGAAACGGGTAGAAAAAATACAGAAAAAGTTTCTCATGACAGAGTTAGGGGTAAAGCTACAAACCCCATATGCTATGATGCTTGTTGAAGCAGGGTTAATCCCTCTAGAAGCAGAAGCGTTGTGTAAGGCATTAAACTACTTGCTAAGGGGTACAAGCTATGAGTGAAGATAATCTTCCTCGTCGAGCTATGATACAAAGTAGTTTGAAAGGATGGTACGCAAATATTGATAAGTGGTTGAAAAAATGGGGGACATCCTTGAATGATTTACCGCCAGAGATAAGTCAAAATTACAAAATTTGGATTCAAGTAATAGTGCAACGCAAATTGTGGTCCGACGATGGGACAAAGATGTTGTTCTATAGAGAAACAATAAATCCCAACCTAGACGAAGCACCACACCTGGGTGAAACATCGTCCTTATTTATGAGACATACACTTTGTAGGTTGAGGCTAAGCTCTCACCACCTTGGAGTTGAAGTAGGAAGATGGGGGAATGTTCCTAGGCACAGGCGTACTTGCAAGGTATGTATGGAAGAAGAAATTGAGGATGAAGCCCACTTAGTGTTGCACTGCTCAAAATATGTGCCGCTCAGACTCAAGTATGGTATTAAGTGTAACTCTCTGCAAGATTTCTTTGCCATGCCACCCAACACGAGCGGTTGTTACCTAAAAGAAGTCTATATCGCAAGAAAACTATTGATTCCGTCATATAAACACTTACTAAAATTATTTAATTCAGAGAAGAGAATGAGAATGAGAATGATGTTTTATCGTCCACTGAGGCCAATCGGCCTATGGGACCCACAAGGAGCGCAGCAAACTTATTACTGTCCGGGTTAAAAAACCCCCGCCCCGAAGGGTTTTCGAGGGAAAAACCGTGGCAGTAATAAGAATGCTGTCAAACTGTACAAGTATACATCAATGTATATATACATGTCAAGTGTGTGCCCGAGGACATAGCTGATCTCGCATGTCCATAACCTCCTGAAGGTATGATCCCAAAGACTGCACGGGATGCTGTGCTCAATGTCACATGTAATGGTTGGCCAGGCCTGACCAACTCAGCATAGCGCGTCCGAATTTGATCATATGCTGGGCAACTTTGAAGGGTATGAGATTCATCCTCAATTACTCCCATTTGGCAGCATTGACAAAGCCTGTCCTGGCGTGGCTCACCAATCCATCTGCCCGTCTCAATTCGAAGATGATGTGCCCCTGTGCGAATGGAGGCAATGAGTCTGCGCCTTTTCATGGGCAAGTGGGTACGCAGGTAGCATTGCGGGCCTCGTTCCAATGTGGGATTTATGTGGCGTTGATAGTGTGCTGTCTTGACATGTTCAAGGGCATTGGCATCCCAAAGCTTGCTGAGGAAGCAAGCGTCAAGATATTGCCTCAAGCTATGGCGATCTGCCTCTGTTTGCATATGTATGCACCTGTGCTCCTGCACATTCCATCTAGCCAACCATTGAGCTCTCTTTTCCCTCCAGCAGGCCTTGAGGCGCTGCGGCCCCATTGCCATGATATAAGCTAGTTTAGGGAGACGAGCATCGTCCATATTGACCACCTTCTGAAAATAGACAATGTGGCGATCAAGGGCCGCCCTCCGAAGAGGCAAGAGTAGAGGCGGGTGTTGCTATTGAAGCACATCACGCGAATGATTTTGTCTAAGCTTTATGCAATTGTAGACGTCTTCTAGACCTGATGGTCTCACAGACAAAACAATAAACAATTCTATTCAATTCAATTCAATTCTCTCTCTCTCTCTCTCTCTCTCTCTCTCTCTCTCTCTCTCTCTCTCTCTCTCTCTCTCTCTCTCTCTCTCTCTCTCTCTCTCTCACACACACACACACACACACCACAGCCTTACACACACACACACACACACACACACACACACACACACACACACACACACACACACACACACACACATGTAGGTTGGCCACATGCTCGATCATTTTTTTTCTCTCGTCGTATCTGGCGAGAGACATTCTTCATACGTATACGCACGAGAAATAATGAAAGACAATTATCTCTCGTCCACTAACTGGCCTAGTTTGCATGAAATTTCTTTGCCGGTCATAATACCTTTTTTTAATCCCATGTTTCTATTCTTAGCTATGGCAATGAACAATCTAAGCAAGTGGGCACTTGATTTGAAGAATTTTGTTTTTATAACTTGTTTTTCCATTAAAACATGAGCAAATTGGCACTTCGGTTGTTTTGTTTCATGCGCAAGAGCTCAGTGAATCAGAGCAAAAAAAGATGCAGAAGGGGGAATCCTGCAGAAGGACCAGACCATCGAATCTACAGAGAGTAGGGCGAGGGAAGGTCTTCTTCCTGCAAAGCTTCCTAATTTTGTCCATTAATTTGGGGAGTTGGATGATATATTCACCTGTACGTAGTAATATGGCTGACCATGACATATGACATACCCTATGATGGACTCTCGCTTACAGAGACTGGAGCATAGCTCCGCAGCTCGAGATCAAAAGGTGTGGGAGCTGCAGGCAAGCATCGCTCGCAAGGGCCTCCATGCAAAGGCTCACATGAGCAATTACAGCAGTGCATACGTGAATTGGCAAGACAACAACAATTCCAGCAGGAGCTAAGCTCCTGGCTTTGGGAATGAGAAACCACTACACCTGCCACGGCAGTCCCACTTGCCCAAGGGTCTGCACGACGTCAGCCAGGTCTGCCTACTATTGCACCGTCAAGCCGCCCCATGCCACTACCGCCCCAACTTAGGCCACAACCTACGCCTCGCCGATGGCAAATAACACATGTTGCACCGGGCAGCATTGACCCGAGGATCAGAGAGGTCCAGGAGTTGAATGGAGAAGCCACAATGTGGTGGTACGTGACCTGACAGAAGAGGTAGGGGACGACCTCATTAACGAGCTCCAGATGTTGATCCTCGCTCGAATGACATTCCACATGCCGATACACATTATTAGGGCGAGCTGCCATGGTATCCAGCGTCCAGACCGCCCCCGGGTAGTCACATTCACAGTACTGGATGCGCAAGTGAAAGCATCCATCTTGCGCCAGGGCAGGCAGCTAAAGGGAACTGCACTGTATATTGACCAAGACCTGACCCGAGTGCAACAAGAAGATTGCAAACATGAGTTGGCCAAAGTTAAAAGCGTCCACAGACAAGAAGGAGCTGCGGGACTGATCCAAGGCAATATGCAAATATTTAGGCTACCAAATGCTGCTACGAATGCTGCGAACACTCCAGCCGTTCCTGACCATCCCCCTGCTTCGCCTACTACAGCTGCATGTCGTGCTTCGCCTCACCTTTTGTTGCTCGCACGTCTCATGCTGCTTCCAGTTCTACCATCCTCTCTTATGCTGCTGCCACTAAATCTACAGTTGCAGCCCCTGCCAACAAATAGGAATTGTGCCTCTGCATGGTCTCCTAAAATTGTCGGGGCTTCCCATGGCAGAAGGGGGATAGTCTCAACTCGGTTGCTGCAGACATAGATCTCAT